>OU898284.1:57381534-57401534 GCA_918026665.1 Diabrotica balteata | reverse complement strand
AACTAAAAAAGAGATTTGTACTTGTATATAATATTGACACTACTAAAGTATTTAACTGAAAGAGACAAGTCCCCTACTTATGCATAAAATTAAATGTTTCCTTCAAAATCCAATGTATGTCAAATATATAGAGCTGCTATGTTTATCATGGCAGGTAACCCAAGCACAAATGCAAAGGACTAAAGACTGGCAGAATTTTTAGAATATCAAGAAGGCTTTCGACTCCATTTGACATAAAAGACAAAGGTGTATACTCAAAATGAATGGAACATATTCCCAATTATTTTGAATACAAAGAGTTCCATAGAGTTCTCCAATGTATAACCTATTGTAGTGACATGAGAAAATGAACTAATAGTAATTTGTTACAATTTTCAGATGACAGGGCCATATTGTATTTTAGTACAAATTTGGTAAAAATATAACAAAAATAGAATATCCTAACCATATATGTATATATATATATATATATATATATATATATATATATATATATACCACAGTATACAGAACTGTATCACATTGATAGTATGTAGAAAATGCCAAGGAAAACATCCAGCATAAACATGTGTCTCTCCCCGTATAAATGTTTGTCATGCAATGCTGAAGACCACCAAGCATGGTCACCTAAAAGTCCTAACACACAAATTAAATGTATTGAAGGAATTTCTAACGATGCATTAAGTCAATGAACAAAAAATTCTATGAAATTCCATCAGAAATTACTGGTAGGTACAAGGAGAATACATTCTTCAATAACATCATGATCATATAGAAACATCATATTAACAAGTAAAATTATCCTAAAATATCGATCAACAAGAAATTACAATTAAACTAAAAAAGAGATTTGTAGATAATATTGACACTACTAAAGTATTTAACTGAAATATATATATATATATATATATATATATATATATATATATATATATATATGTGTGTGTGTGTGTGTGATAGTGTTTTATTGAAAACAAAGGTATGTCTAATAATTAATAATTCTAGTATTACATCTAAAGTTGATAAGACTTAAATTAAATCCATAAGCACAAATCAGGAGAAAATTATTTTTAAATTTTTTAAGATCTAGATAGGATGTTACAGATGAAAGTAAGATATAAAATTCTATATGTGGGTACTGAAAGATCTAGACAGTTTCGTTTTTAAGGGATTAAGCCACAGTTGCTGGTCACAGTTATTTTCAAATTTGTATAAAAACTCTTTTGAGAAAAATTTCCAGAGTCGTGGAAATCGAAACATCAAACATTGGTGGATTAAAAATTTTCATCACAACCAACAGCTGTGGCCTAATCCCATAAAAACATAACATGAAAATACAGATACATATGTATTCACATTACAAGGGAGTTAGCTACCCTCTCCCTAATAGCAACAGCTCCTAAATCTTCAGCATCTTCTACTTCTGGATTTATTTCATTCGCTATGTTAACCTCTTCATTAGGTTCTATATACTCTACATTTAAGAAGCTATCTTCAATTGCAATATTATGCAAAACACAAGCTGCTCTTATAAAATGTGCAATTAATTGGACACTCCTTAATTTTATGTGAAAGAGTTGGCGAAATTTCTGCTTCAGGATTCCAAAGCAATGCTCTATTACATAGCGATTCTTTGAAAGCTTTATGTTATAATTTTGCTGTCTTCTGGTCAATCGCCCTCTATCTTTATATGGTGTTAGTAGATTTTCTTTTAACGGAAATCCACTATCTCCTAAAAGAAAATATTTTCCACACTTTTCCCGTAATTGATTCCCTAGGGGGGAGTTCCTAAATACACGGCTGTCATGCACTGACCCTGGATAGCCAATGAAAACATCTAGAAACTTTTTTTTGTGATCACAGACACACTGCATCTAAAATAGAATTAGCACTATTTACATGTTCTACAAATGCCACAAATTATTCTGTAACAATACAATATTATTTACTTACTTGAATTGAATAATATCCTTTGCGGTTGATATATGAATCTGGATCATTTTCCGGCTTGTCAGTTTTAATATGGCAGCCATCTATTGCTCCTATTACATTTGGAAAACCATTTCCATTGAAATATTCCGCAGTGATCTGTTTTTCAGCTTCATTTGGCCAGGTTATAATTTCTGCTGACAGATTACTTAAAAATAACGTCAGGCGAAGTATTATTCTGTTCACAGAACTCAGACTTATGTCAAACCGATCTGCAACATCTCTAAAACTTGAGGTTTGATGGCCTATATACCAGAGATATATAAGAACCTAAAATAAATCTAGCTTTACGAACTACCTTGTACAAGGATTATCTTAGCATATCTAGAGCATTTTCTTAGCTTAAGAGTGTCTTGTGATATGTCCAATTTACAACTTTCATGTCATTATTATAAACATGTATTACCTATATTTGAACATTGGAATAACCATACTTTTAGATAATTGTCAAATACTAAGTACTATATAATTAGTTAACTGAAATGTAATGCAGTGAGTGAGAACTTAAAAAACTTTTAGGAGATATCTATTTTTTACTGCTTGGAATTTAAAAGTTAATATTTTATTTACATTTTCAATTACAATTTATTTGTTTTATAGTGAAAATTTCTATAACGCTAATTACTTACTTGATGTAAAGATGATATGTTTCCATATTTTCCAATTTTTCCATTAAAATGATTACTGGTTTCAAACCTTATGCTGATACTTTCCACAATTGCCTTTGACAGTCTAAAATGTTCAAAGAAAACTGTTTCCGAATATTGTGGCACAATTTCATCTAAAATTAAAACTGTTATGTTCTTGATCAATTTCATAAATGTGCCATCTAACTTACCTAAATAATTTTGGTTTTTTACTTTAGGTTCTCTCAATAGTAGTAACTCTAAATCGTCATCACTACTTTCAAAGTCAGATAAGTCACTATCATGTTCATCAGACATTTTTATATATAATTATAAAAATTATGACAAAAAAAAGGTATACAAATAGCTTATATTCTTTGCAAATAAAGCTGAAACACTTAACCTCACTTAATAAAACGGCCACGCGAGGCGCGAACTAAAATGTGAATTTTTGCTGATGCCGCTTAATGCGCAGGTCAGTCCAAACGTGGTCCAAACGGTAATAGGTTTTGCCCGCGTACTGAAATGACGGTTTCGAAACCGTACATTGAACGATCACGAGTTGAGTTGGAACGCCAAAGGGACGGTACGATGAACGGTCCATTTTCAGTTGGAACGCATTTTATGTATTGCGCAGAAGCGTTACCGTACACTGTACGGTTTCTGCATGAGTTGGAACAAACCTTTTGTTAAATGATTGGCACATTCGATTTTTCTTATTTTACGGCAATAAGGAACCTTTTCAAGAATTTTTGAGTGGACACTGTAATCACCATCACCAATGAAGGTTGTATATTGAGGTTGTGCATGTTTTCACTTTTTAAAAAACCTTCAACAAGTATATCAGCCTCCATTGCTGGTGATGATCCAGTCCAATTTTTGTAACATATATGAGTAGGTTTCATAGTTTGTTTTCGTTCATTAATTGCACATATACCACAATACTTATTGCGAATTCCTATAAAAAGTAGTTTTTTTGTATGCACACCAATAATGCATGCTATACCGGATTTTGATGTGTATTTATGTCCATACGAACGGTGACTCCATCCACCATCAACAACCACTGCACATTGACTAATTCCTCCTGGGGTCACGTTTTGGATTTCTAATGCTTTCTGGTATTCTTCCTCCCCTGCTGCTTGAATCGCATCCGTTAAACATTGCTGCCACGTCTCTCCTAGTTCTTTCTGGTATTTATTAAACGTGTGAAAACTCATTGGAGGAACATCTAACACGGATAAACATTCCTCTACTGAATGATGTCCTTTTCCAATAGCCAAAGTACCCCACGTCGCTAGAAGATTCACATTCTGTTTATCCCTGTTGGTATGAATCGATTTTTTCATTCCACACGCAGCACACTTAAAAACCAATTGTGAATTTAAACCCATGGCTACTTCTTTGTCAAATGCCAAGTATCCAGTTGTTTTTACATGGCATTCATGATTCTCTAAGGATCTCACTTCGGCTATAAAGTGGCTGATATCGACTATTCTTCTTCCAGAAAGACTATTTAGCTTACTATCGTAAGCACCCGGTACTCGCACTACTTCAATTTCCAAATCTTCTGTATCAGAATATACTGTTGGGGTTGTCTGACCACTGAATGATGCAACGGGTTCTCTAAAAAATATGTAGAATATAAAACTAAAACAATCTCAAAAAGCTTGCATAACACAGCCCCAATGTTAAATTATCGTAACATAAAAATCTAGCTTGGAATTATACATTAATGTATTTCAAATGACACAAAGAATACATTACGTAGGACACATCAGCATAAAAGTCGACCTAATTTGTTTACATATATTTTTTTTAATCTACTTTTTAGGTGTTTTTGGACAATTCTGAACCCAAATCTCTAAAGTTGATGGTTCTCTTGTTATCAACAATTTAAAAGAAAAAAAAAACGAAATATGACAAGGCTCAAAAACACACTTATTGTTTTATAATAACGGATATATCGTCTTGTCGCACATAGGTATATATATATATATATATATATATATATATATATATATATATATATGTATATATATATATATATATATATATATATATATATATATATATATATATATATATATCTGTGGTGTTTGAGAGACATATGTTAACTCCAAAATGTATGTTTTTCAGTAGAGCAATTTTAACATTCCAGAAGGTTTCTTAAATCGAAGGCAACCAAATTAAAAACCAAATATATTTCATTAAATACTTTATTAAGTGCTAAAACAGATGTAACAAACAAAATATGTTTTAACATTTCTGTTTTTGATATATTGGCACATATCATATTTGTATCAAAAATATAGAGATTTAAAAAGTATTTTAATGGAGATAACGGTCAAATAGGAAAGAACTTAAACTATTATTGGTCAATTTCTTTGTATTGGAAAACAGTGCTGTGAAAGTATATGGCTTTATTTGCACCTAATTAAAACTTAAGCGTCGAAATTTTCATCACTGTCGCTTGTATATTGTGTGGTACTGGTTTGAGTGTGTTTAAGCGAATGGTAAAATCCATGATAGATTGGATCTATAAAGGATAGTAAGTCGAGAATATCTTTATATTTCAAATAATCTATGGGTAGAGGATCACTATAAGCTGGAAGTATCTGAATATTAGACATGGAAGTTGACCTGCCTTTTCTTAGCATGGACATTGAACGAAACGGTTCGTTGGGATCTAATTTGTATTTGAAGCCTATATAACTATCCTTTTTGTAATGTGTTCAGTCCTGTGGAACTGAAATTGTGGCGTTTCTTTTTTCACAAATCTCTCCATGGTAGCATAGTCTGTATCACATTCTAAATGAGTATGATCAGGAACTAGGAACTTATGATGAATTTCTTTTAGAGTTTTCTTTCCTTCAAGTGCTTTTAAAAACATAATCGATAATATATTATTTCGGTTTTGACCGGGGCATGTATCAGAATAAAGGACTACTTTTTCTACCTGTTCTGGCAAGTCTCTAATAAACTGAAATAAGCAAGATGCGATCTCATCAGCTCCTCGTTGAGATACAATTTCATGCCACATATAACACGATGTCCGTTTTGTGGTGATATTGCGGATCATCAAATTAAAAGTCCATAACTTTCTTTTATAGAAAGCCACACTATATGTCAAATTAGGTGTAGTGAAATACTTCTGCAAATCAAATGCAACTACTACAAGCTTGTCTAAGCTCCGCATACTTTCTTCTTTGTCGTCTTGTTTTGTTGTATAATGAAAGGAAGCATTATTCTGGTATTGTTGGCTTTAATTTTCTAATCTTTGTTTTTCTTCTTCAGAGGCACAGCTTTTTATCTTCAGAAACAATAAATTACAGATTTTGCAAGTGTCATTAGATGGCTTCTTAAACTTAGATAGAAGTAGAAGATGCTTTCTTTTTTTTAACAACGTCATCTAAGAAACTTCTGGTTTTGCGAAATACTTTTAAAAAGCAACATTTACAGATATTACCATCCATATTCTCCAACTTATAAAGAACTGTAAATTACCTATTTTTGAATGAGTAACCACGCCGTGTTCTTTCTTTAGGTTTTACTGTTATTAAACTAGTCAAATAACGTTTCTGTGTATCCATAGTTAACAAGTTTCTGTAGTCTCTAAAAATTTGCTTTAGATCAACAGAGGCAGTCTTTTCATGACATTTTGCTTAAAAGTTTGTGGTATTGAAACTTGAACTGAAATGCTCTTACCTTTAGCAATAATGTATTCCTCACCTTTTCTTCTTTCAGAACGACCTTTCTTCCTTTTTTTTATACTTATTTGAGCCAAAGGAAAGTGATCATCTAACTCGTTTTGAGGGTCTTCGGAATCAGCTTTTCCATATTCACGTTCAGAATCTGATGGTTTCAGGTGATAGATCCAGAACTTAAATTATCACCAGAAGTTACTTCAGAAGCTAATAAATTCAGCAGATTAGTATTTTCTTTAAGATTTACTGGCGAAGATAGTGCTGGTTTTAAAACGTTCAAATTGCTTTCTTTACTTCCAGAGGGGCCTGGTTATAAAGCTGATTCAACATCAGTCAGTTCTACACTATCAAACTTAATACTTACATTATTAGAAGACGACTGTTCATTTTCTACTAAACACATCTCAATTATTTTTGTAATACGAAAACTTGTATTATAAGCCAAGTTTACCAAATTACTCGATCGCATTTACTGCGTCATTCGCCTTCGAAAGATTTAGACAAACTGACTTTAATACTGACTTACTGACTAAGTGTAACTAACTAGTCATCGATAGACCTTAACACTAATACAATGCAATCGACACGTTCGTGAATACGACCAAATGCTCATGAATAATTATGATAAGTACAAAACAACGAAAAGAAAAGTTTGATATTTGCCACTTACATAAAAAACTTACAGAAAATGCCACTTAAATAAAATATTTTTATTTGAATCAAAGATGTTAAGTGGGACATAGCATAAAATTACCGAAATAATTTGCATATTATTTGATATAACTATGATAAGTACCAATTATCACATATGGACCAAAATGTTTTACGAAAAGAATGTGCATATTATTTGATCTAGACATGATAAGTACCAATTATCAGATATGAACCAAAACGTTATTGTTTAGTTTTGTTTACGGGTACATGATATAATATTTTAACAGGACTATACCAAACAAAATTTGAATAATAGGGACTTATCAATATTATACCAAGCCGTGGCTCATTTTCTAGACGCGATAGACATACCATAGTCAGATCAAACGAAAATAGATCAAAAACAAAATGCAGTGCAGGGCTTAACAAAATTTTCGCTATTTTGGAGTTATCATGTTTCTCCCAAACACCACAGATATATATATATATATATATATATATATATATATATATATATATATATATATATATATATATATATTATATTATATTTATTATATTATATTATATATATTGATATTTCATATATATAATATATAAATATAATAATATATATGAAACCTAAAGCTAAGATTAATACTATTACAAAAATTAATATTAAACTCACCAGTCTTCCGGGTTGAACCGCGTCGATATCCATTGGTCGAGCTTTCGACATCCTCTCTGATGTCTTCCTCAGGGCTTCCGAGGAAAATATCAAAAAGGATCATAGGAGGAGAAATAATTAACAATATACGGTACGCCGACGATACTGTGATTCTAGCTGAAAACATCGACGATCTGCAGGGGCTAATCAATAGAGTTGACATGGAATGCACAAATTGGGGACTGTCGATAAATATCGGTAAAACCAAATACATGGTGACCAGTAAAGCGGATATCGGCGCAACCCAACTGATATTAAACCAACAACCGCTGCAGAGAGTTCAGAGATTCAAATACCATGGATGTTGGATTACCCAAAATCTAGATCCATTCTTCGAAATTCGATGTAGAATTGAACAGGCAAGAAACTCGTTTCAAAAAATCAAGCCTCTATTATCCAATAACTCATTAAATTTGGAAATCCGTGAAAAGTTTACAAGATGTTACGTGTGGTCTGTACTTTTGTATGGATGTGAAACTTGGACTTTAAACGCTGATATCATGAATAAAATCGAGGCGTTTGAGATGTGGTTGTATCGAAGGATACTAAAAATTCCATGGACTAGCAGAACCAGAAACGAAGAAGTTCTTCGAATAATGGGACATCAACGAACTCTATTAAATATTATTAAGAGGCGTAAACTAGAATATCTTGGACATATAATCAGAGGACCAAGATATGAGTTCCTTCGGCTAATTCTCAACGGTAAAATCGAAGGAAAGAAATGGATAGGACGGAAAAAACTCTCTTGGTTGAGGAATTTGCGGCAGTGGACAGGTTTGACAGCGGACCAATTGCTACACGTAGCGCAAGACCGAGATCAGTATAACAATATTATATGCATGGTAGTCGCCGACGTTCCGTAGGGATATGACACTCTAAGAAGAAGATACAAAGCATATCTTCATTTAATACATCTTTAAGTCCATTATCCATTACCCTTTGGAACGTAGCCGGTGCGTTTTTTAGACCAAATGGCATCCGAAGATATTCGTAATGACCATTTTCTACATTAAACGCTGTTTTCGGATTTGAATTTTCATCCATTTCGATTTGTGTAAAACCGGAGGCTAAATCCAATGTAGTGAAATATTGGTATCGTCCTAATTTATCTAAAATATCTTGAATTGAGGATAAAGGGTAGCGGTCGTCAATTGTTTTTTCATTAAGTTTTCTGTAATCTACTACAATTCTCCATTTTAGTTTTCCAGAAGCATCTAGCTTTTTTGGAACAATCCAAATTGGGGAACTCCACGGACTTTGAGATGGTCGTATTATTCCATCTTCTAGCATTTTACTTATTTGCTTTCTTATTTCTTCCTTATGCACAAAAGTATATCTATAAGTTTTAGAGTATACAGGAATTTCATCACTAGTTTTAATTTTATATTTTACTTCTTTCGTAAACGTTAATTTCGTCGGGTTACAAGCAAAATGCACTAAGTCAAAAAAGTGGCTTTTGAGTTATTGCATTTTTAAATTTGACTCATCTTATTCATAATTTAAGGATCCGCGTTAGTTTTTTTAATAAAATCTCCACTCTTATATCTTCACACATGTTTTAAGAACAATCTTTTATAAAAAAAATATTAAATCTAATAAAGGAAGAACTATAATAAACTAGTTTTTGTTAACCTCGCAATGACTTAATGTGTTTTACCTGAAACTGAAAAATTAATGTATTTTGCTTGTACTTTTATAATCGCATTGTTGACTTATTCGTACTTTACAGTTTGGTCTTATAGAAAGTACTTAAATAACCTCATAGAAAATTAGTGAAAAAAATTAAAAAACGATTTTTTATTAAGTAAAATATGATAGTATAAAATTATTTAAAATGTTGATATTTTAATTTATAGTATTTCTTCATCCTCTGAATCACTAAGAGATGATGGTTCGGCTGCATTGTCCCTTACTAAGGTTGAAGTTGGTAGACTCTCGTACCAACAGTGAAGAGCAGGAGGTACAATATTTTTTTTACAAAGTTTCACCAAGTCCCTTTTTTTTGCTTCAGAAATTGGCAACTGCTTAGTGTACAATTTAGGAATAGTTAGAATTTTTGAAACGTCCTCTTTAACATTTCTCTTGCTAAGGGTTCGTTTAAAATTAACATGTATACTTTTATACTCATCTGCAAAATTATATTTATATTGAATGACATTGGGCAACTGTTTTTGATACCTAAAACATTTCACGTTTAGCCAATTAACAGTATTTCCTTCAAAGTCTTTGTTTTTATTTATTATCATCATCTGAGCCAGTTTCTTCAAATCCAAAAATTCGTTATGTTCAATTTCTCTTGTTTTGTAAGCAGATTTATCACCTTTTCTGTTTTTTCTTGCCATTCTAAAGATATTCTCGTATTCATGTACACTAAAAATATCTATTTTGTGCTTGGCGGTTTCGATGGAACTGTGCATAGAATCCACTTCCATGTAGGAATGCCCACTCTCCATAAACTTCTGTTCAATGACATCAAGGGTTGGATGGCATTGGACAGTATGAAGCAATACAGCGGCTACTTGAATGTTCCGATTTTGGCCACCACACGTATCAGAGAAGATAGTTAAATGCATCACATTTTTTCTATTCTCTGTTAATGATTGTATATAAAGTGACAAACAGGTGCCAATTTCACAGCTACCCCTTTTTCCATTTACTTCTGTCCAAAAATAACAAAATGCGTCATTGGGTGGAGCAGATTCATAAATTGTAAAATTGTATAAGTTTAGTTTCCGTAAATAATAAAGCAAACTAATTTCAGATGTTGGAATATGTAACACACTTTGCATGTCACAGGAAATGGATATGAAACCATTTTCATCAGTTGCTCTCTGTTTGTCGGCTTCTTTTTCTTTCATAGCTGCATCCTTTCTTTCTAAATGCATCTGATACTTTTGTTCCAGCTTTGTCCTCTCCTCTGGAGCGGCCTTTTCATATTCGCTGCAAGTCATGCATTGATCCTTCTTTGGTTTGAAAAAGGAAAAATTATATTCCTTACAGAAGATTCGTCTGTAAGTAATGCTGCTTACTTTTGGCATATTATTTCTTTGGCAATCTTCTAAAAAGAGACCATGCATCTTTTTTATATTCAGATTTTTATCTAGGTAGAGTCTTTTTGTTGACTTCCTTGTATAGTGACTTTCCATCACTGGGAAACTCTCAATATGATTTTTCACTCTTAATCTAATTTCATCCGATGTTTTGTTGCACGGAATATGTTTACCTCGATTGTCTTCACCTCCATATTCCCCACTCTGACTTTTATATTGAAATGCATTGATGATTGGTAAATTTGAAATACAGAGTGTTGCACAGAAAAACTTTTGGCATAGGGTAGACTGGGTACGGTTGTAACAATTTTCCTTTAGTGCTTCATAGCACAGCTATTATAGCTGTAAGCAACGATCAAAGTCTTTGATGTGAAGTAATATTCATTTGTCTTTAAATTATTGTCAAAACCAATAGCTCAAGTAAAATAGTTTGGAGGGAATATGTCATTTAAATAAGTGTGTGCGATTGTTACAACCGACCCCATACCAGGGGCGGTTGTAACACGAATAGGGGACAGTTGTAACAATCAAAAATAATACATAAATCACACATATAAAATCAGTTTTATTATTTTTTAATCAGATTTATTAATTAAAAATACCAAACAAAATCAAAATCAAATTTATTAATAAAAAATATCAAACAAAATCTGAGCTTAAACAAATTATATTTTCCTATATTTAATCAGACTCATCACAGTTGTGGCATATATAATATCTACTTCCATCAGTACAGGCCACGTGAGACCATTGTTTGCAGCTACCTTGGCACTGAATCCAACTGTCTCCAGATCGACTCGCTGAATAGGTGTCTAAGCAAATAAGACAATAATATTCTTCTTCTGATGATGATTCTGATGGTGTATTAATCTTCATTTTCTTCGCTTTTCCTTTCCCTTTGTTTTTGATTATCTTTCCAGTAGATGACTCGAGTACTTTTTTCTTTGTTTGTCTATTTTTCAACCGCTTCTGTCGCTCTTCATACTCCTTTCTAGCAGCTTCCTTTTCTGGAGTATCTGTGTAGATAGCAGACTTTTTGGTTTTTCGACCTCTGTTTCCTAGTTTTCTAGGTGGAGCTTTAGGGTAAGGCCGTAAAGTCTCAGGCGAGAACACAGACTGCTTGCTTGTAGACAGTTCTGATGGCTGACACAAAACAGCATCACGAGGAGAGATGTCTGATTCCAGATTTATTGTACCAGCTTGCCATTCTTGGCTAGGTTCTAGAGATGTTTGTCTAGGCGGTGTTTTTGTTGCTTCGAGCTCGGCTATTTCAATTGGTGTGAGCATTTGATGGTCAATGAATGTTTCCTTTTTAGGATCACTGTTAGTAAATGACTGCGATGCAGCCTCTTTAGCTGAAGCTCTATTTTCGGGCTCAGTTGGGCTTACTGCGCTGAATGAAGGTGGATCCTCATTCAATAACGAAGGTGATAGTAATTCGTCATCAGGTGCAAGTCTAATGCTATGTTGATTAGAAATGCCCATCTCTTCAGTAGCATTTGGATTAGGCCTGTCTGTCGCGAACGATGGCGCAAAATCAATTTCTTGAAACAAATCGCGGTTAAATGGGAAGATCCCTGTCTTTCGAAACCCGGCCTGGATATTCACCTGGGTGAGAGCAAGTGGCATTGCTATAGTTATAATACCCGGTATGTCGTAAATAGTCATGACTTTTCCTGGATGATTTCGCATCCAGGCATCACAGGCAGTATTAATGGCTTTTTTGAAACCGCCAACCCCTAGTGTTGGCGAAACGTCGAGAACTAATCTCAACAGAAGACAACGGCCCAACAGCCCGAATAAACAGTTTAATAAGTTAGACGATGGCCGTGAAAGCCTAACGCAATTTATCAGTCTGAAGATTATCATAAAACACATTGACATTATATCTGTTGAAACTTGTCGCCCGAGACAGGCTTGTGGCTTGAGCAGCGCGGATAGATAGTTCGGAATTTCTCTTCATGAATGAACGAAACCATTCTTCTCCAGCCATTTTATTTTCCAGCCAAGTGGAAGGAGCGTTTAAATTATATTTTACGGTAAGTTCAAAGGCCAACTTTCTTACCTCTTTTGTGGAGAGACCAAAATATATATCCGCACAACGAATGAGATACTTCGCTAATTGCCGTTCCTGGTCTTCGTTAAAAACTCTGTTATGAGCCACATATCCCATTTTAATATTTTCCAGCTGTTCCTGGGCATCTTCATTTACCGCATCTCTTTTTCGCTTGTATCTCAAAAGAGAAACATAATTAACGCCGTACTTATCTGCTGCTCTTCTTAAAGAAGCACCTGATTTAATTTCATCGTAAGCGTTCTTGTACAACAATATGTCGTTTTCGCCTCTCGAGGTCTTTCTTATGCGTTGCCTGGGCATCTGTAATACAAAAATAGTGCCTATAAAATTACAGTAATATTAAAATTACTGTTACAACCGTCCCCATGAAAATCGTTACAACCGTCCCCACCCCCCATTTTGATAATCATACTGTCGCAAGCACGAAGTAGCATAGCCTATACAAAAACAAATAAGCTTATTATAATCTCTAAACTGCGACGATTATATAAGCATATTTTGAAATACGTGATAATATTAATATTTAAGTTATAACAGAAAGAAATTCCTCAAAAATACTTACTTTTGGTTGACAAAACACAATAGGTCTCACTAATAGTGTAAATACCGCGCGAAAGGTGGTGCAGTACTGAGAATCGTGTAGGGCCACGTTGTCTGCGTATCCCTTCCCTTGTGCCCCTCGCCTGCCGTACACAGTTTCGATAATATTCGAGTTGTTACAACCGTACCCTGTTACAACCGTACCCAGGCTCCCCTACTTGTATCTTATGATTGTTACTTAAAAAGTAGTTTTTAGCATTATTTCTTTGTTTGCTGTCATTGCCCTTTCTAGGTCTACGTGTTTTCACTTCTTTAGACAAAACGTTCATTAATATAAAATCTCTTTGCCTGTTAAATTCTAAATTCCAGTAAGTACGACATAATTCAGTACGATCCTCCGGTGAAAAATTGTTACTGCATTTATACCTGCAACGAGAGCAATCAACAGGTTTAGGTAGCTTTGGTGCCTGCGTTTTTCCTGTTCTGCTTTTATAAGGTAAACCTTCAATCTTCTTTTTTCTTTCTATGCTTCTTTTCCAAAGCGCTGGTTTCGCTTGGTTCCACCTTACTCGTTTCTCTTCTGTTATTGGGTTTTCTCTTTTTTGACCTGCAACGTTTTCATCTACTATCAAATTTTGTTCTTTCTTTAGACTCACCTCCCTTTCCGAACAATCATTTTTATTGTCTGACGAAACAGGCGGTATCCAGTCTCTATCTTTCATGGAATCATCGGAGTCGTACACATTCGCTACTTCTTCATCCAATTGGGACGACACTTCTACTCGTGATGTGCAAGGAATTGGTAAACTGTGACGTATATCTAAAACACAATTGAATTTTATTGACAACAATACTAAAACTTACATAGAAGTAAAAAACTTCAATTTGTATAATGGCATAAAATTTTATTAAAAACTTTTTAAAAAAGTGTCGTCCTTAACTATTTTTAATAACTCTCTATTACTGAATGAAAGGTGAAAGTATTAAAATAATTAAAATAAAATTTTGCAACTTGCAACTGAAGCTATGACATCATAATAAGTAGTAGGAAAAATAAATTTAATTATAAAACAAAATGAGTGAGTGTTGTTTTAGAGTAATCGTAAGAATGTATATTGAAGGATGAACTATGAACGTAATAAAATGTTTTAAGAGAAATTAAAAAAAATAGTTTACCTTTTGTAGTGTTGACAAGTGATCCAGGATCCACAGGTGTTAAAGTTGCAAAAGTTTTTTGATTTTCATTTCCATTATCATTATTTGATGGTAATATTTGAAGTATTTCTAAAATGAAATAATTTATTTTACTAACATTAGAATAAACTTTTGTAATCAAATCTAAACTAACAATAATAAACTATGTGACTCACCGTTCTCCAATTTTTTAACGTTGGCAAATATTTTGTCAATACGTTTCATAATGAACTTTTCGTTTCAAGTTCTGGGACACAACTGACTCATCAATAACCACACATAAAGCGAGGAAGAAATATTTTGCAAGCTGAAACTTGTATAAAAATTTTATACTAAATACTAAATCGTTTTTAACGGGAGTTTTAAAACCAAATTTAACCAGTAAAATCCACTATGTCAAATAATTGCCTTCAGCAAAATACACTAAGTCACTTAATGGATTTTGCCTGAACAAAAATTTGTTGTTAAAGACTTAGTGAATGTAAAATTTTATTGTTTTGTGTTGTCAAGGATGAGAAAATACTTAATGGATTTTGCTAGTACATAAAGTAAACAAATTGCAATATCAATATGTAATTAAGTCAAAAATGACAAAAACTGACTTAGTGTATTTTGCTTGTAACCCGACGATTTATTATCAGGATGATGAAATATGTCTCGATATTCTCTAACTAATATCAGAAGTGCTTTCTTTTCCTCTTTGTTTAAATGTTTTGTTCTGAAATTTTCTTCAATATTATCATTTATTTCTTCTATATTAAAATCATTGTTATTTGTGGAAATATTCATAACTTCCTCCATTATAATTACTTGTTTCAAAATTTTCCACAAAATTATTTAAAAAATTATCATCTATACTGATTAAATCAGTGTGGAAAGATTTATTGATTGGAATTCAATCTTGGTTTTTCCGTTGTTTATGTTTATTAGGCAAGAGGGTATCTTTATTATCTTGTTTTCGGTTTCTATTTCCTGTAAATATAAATCACCACTAGGCAATGAGGTATAGACTTTCTTTATTATTGTAGATAAAGTAGGGATTTCGATTTTTTGAATATTAAAATTTTTCCTATAGTTTAGCGGTATCATTGCGATTTTGTAAAAAAGAATTCCACGATTTATATCTAAATTTAAATGTAATTTCCGTTAATCTCTAATTCCGATAATTCCGTCAAAATAATTGGACCCCGTTATGCAACAAGGAACCAACCAACATTACCAAAGTTTTGAGAAAAATTAGAATAATGTTTAGATTGTTTCATGAAATTATTTAGGCATAAAAAAATGATTGACGACAATAAAATAAACACTTTTATTACAATAAAATGGTATTAATGATATTAGTAAAATACATAAGTACAATATGAACTCCTAAGGTAGAAAAAAATCACTTGGTTCTTTGTTGCTAAATGTAATATTAAATATCCACGTCTGGTTCGAAATCTATATCTCCATTAAATCCATCTATATCCTCTATTATAGAATTGTCTGCCGTTAGATTTGTATAAAAGCTGTGGTGTGCTGACGGTATTAAATGAAGATAACTTTGTACGTCTCTCAACTTTGCGTCTGCAACTGGTTTTCCCTCAGGCCATAATGGTTCTAAAAACGTGTTGTACTGTGGTCCGGTTGAAGCTTGTCTTCCTGCTACTTTCCGTATATTAATTTCTTGGTAATCGTCATTGTCTAGGTAAGTCGTCTTCAAAAAAATATTATAAGGCTTATCTTTAAATAATTTAACTTCTTTGGTTCGTAACCAACTTATCTTCTCGTTCGTAATACTTTTTTTTCTGTTTGTGATTTGTTTTTCTAATTTTGAGGTACTGAGAAAATCTTCTTTTACCATCATATTTACATTAATAGGTCGCTTTTGTCTACAAGTTCTCATTATATTGCTGTATTCTTCAGGTGAAAATATATTATTTTGCTTTTTAAGAGCACATTCGACATCTCCAAAATCACTATCATTCGGCAGAAACGTATGACCTGGAACAAGGAACCTCAGCCTAATAGTCTTTAAATGCTGTGATTCCTCCAAAAGACATTTTAACAAAAGTACTATTTTAATGTTTCTGTTTTGTCCACCGCAAGAGTCACTCCACAGAATAATATGCTGAACTTTATCGCTTATGTTAGCGAGAATGTATTTTCTTAGGCAAGATCCCACTTCTTGGGCTCCACGGCCTGCCTGTCCTTCTAGCCATAAATTAAATGTTGATTTTTTCTGTTTACCTGCATAAATTCCACAATTATATACCCATAACTGTCTTTTGTAAAATATAATATTTGAAGATATGCGAGGTAAAGGAAGCGTTTTTTCTAAATCGAAGGTCAGAGTTTCTGTTTGCTCGTCTTCTATTGCCTTGGCCAAGTCAATATTCATTTGTTTTCTTCCTAATTCTGCCTCTTCTACATGTAATTCGTGTTGTCTAACAATTTCCCGTTTTTCATCGTCGTTAATACTTTGTATCTTCACTTTAAATGCATCACATTTATTGCAAGTATCCTTTTTTGGCTTTTTTAGCCTCAAGTTAAAATCTCTCAAAAAAACTTTTTTAAAAGATGAAAAACTTACAGGTTTATCACTTTTTGGTTTGTAAAGATCATACATTATCGGTAAAGTAGTTCCTTCCTGCAAAAATTCTTGATCCATCTTCCGTGCTCTACAGTAATGGGATACATAGCGTGGAAATTGATTTATATGATTAAATATAATATTTTTTTCATCTGCTGAAATCTTGTTGTGTCCACCGCGAACACCTCGTTTGTCAAGTGTAGACAAATTTCTTACTTTTTGTAGAGCAGTATTTATACGTTTAGTTGACACTTGCAAAGTATTCGTATACATATTTCTACAAACTATAACCTTATTTATGAAATATTTCCTTGAGAACTGTCGTGTTGCAGGATTTATCGCATTTGAATTTTTTCTCTGAGCAAAATGTTCTCTAACGGATGTTGATATAAATGTTGTTTGTAGATTATAATCCGCTAAGTTCCAGTAATGTTCGAAAAACTGTTGGAGATCATCAGCAGAAAATTTTTCATGGCATCTTGCAGCACATGAGCACACAAATTTGATAAATGCTTTTGACTTAACAAGTTTTCCTCGAGCGGAGTAATACTCCATATTACTGTTCGTTTTCCTTTTTCTTTCCTTTCTGTCTTGTTCAGCATATTTTTTCTTTCTTCCTTTTTTTGGACGACCCGTGAAAGATACATCTGCAGTTAAATTAGTTTCTGCTTCATCATTAGGGTTCGAGTTATGGTCTGAAGGTTGTCCTAAACTTTCGTCGGATGAGACGTCGCTGTAGGTAGGTTGGAAATCTTTATCCTTGACGGAATCATCCGAGTCTTCGTCGTAACTGTTACCGTTAATAATCGATATATCATCATGTTTATGGGAATCACTATTGCTGTTACTTGGTCCCTGATTTTCTTTGCTGCTATTTTGCCAGTCCTGAAAAAGAATTTTGCAATAAGGAACCAACTTACATATTCGGAAAAAAATCAAAATTAAATAAAAAACTATAAATAAGCAGGACTGATTATGCTAAAAATTGGCAAATAACATGCTATTAAATAAAAATACCTAATAATATAGTCATAGGACAAAATTTTAGAGGTCTTTTAAGGTTAGAAGTAAAAAAAATATAAATTAATAAACCTACCTCTTGCAAATTGGAAATACAAGCTTCAGTGGAAGACGTTGGTATCAGCCTTACATTATTCATGATTTTTTGCACCCGTTGCGAAAGAAATCTCTCGCTTTGAAGCATTTTCAAAGTTATTTTTCTGGCACTCAACGATAATACACAGCTGGGAAAGTAAATCTGCAACATGGAACCAACTTTCGTAGGTTACAGATTTCTGCAACAAAGAACCAAAGTTACTTGGTTCGAATTAGAAACCTGTACAACCGAATTTACAAATTTGCAATATGGTTCTATCGTCGCCTAGATGTCGCCTATGTCCAAAATCAGTTGGTTCCTTGTTGCAAAACCTAAATAATATTATTTGGAGTCGGTGGGAATCAATAACTCGATTTTTGATAAAATGTTAGTTGGTTCCTTGTTGCATAACGGGGTCCAATTATGAAAATCAAATAGTACAAAATCTAGGCTATCCAATAATTGGACGACTTTCTGCAGAAAGGAACCAACCCACAAATAGCTCAAGCTGAGAAAATTGAAGTTAAAGTTTCTGCGACAAAAAAAATTGTAGCTCATTTAAATTTATTTGACGAAAGTTCCTAAGTGAGTTAATACATTAGAATTTATGTTTCTTTAAAATTTTATTGTTAAAATAATAGTACAGCTATGCATATATGTATAAAAGTGGGTTGGTTCCTTTCTGTATTTTAAAAAATTAACTCTTTAGAAAAGTTTTATTAAATTATTACATTTAATACAACAATACTAGTATATAAAAATATAATTGTAATGCAAAGCTAAAATACAAAAATATATTCCCAAAACGGCTAATGTGTCATGGTTTCATCTTCAAGGTCATCAAGTTCATCAGGACGGCCACTAAATCCCTCAATATCATCAATAATTTCAGAGTCCCCAGTTAAACGTTTGTAATATTCTTGAGCATCACCTGGTATTAAATGCATGACAGATTTTATGTCTTCTAATTTTGGAAGAGAAATAGGCTTCCCGTTAGGCCACATTTTTGTAAGTAAATGGCTGAAATTATTGGTTACTGCTGGCCTTCCATGTTTCTTACCGATGTAAACTTCAGAATACTTTTCATCTGCAAAGCTTGTTTTCATGAAAATATAAAATGGTTTTGATTTATAGTTTGATTTATCTAGCATTATCTCCCTTGTTTTTAACCAATTAACTTTTTGTTTGTTTATGTCAACTTTTCTGTTACAGATTTGTGTTTTCTGCTTCTATTGTACCAAAAAAATCAGAAGAAGTCATTCTAATGACATCAAATTTGTTTCTATTTCTGCAATTTTTCATTACAGTTATGTAATCTTCGGGCAGGTATAACCTTTGTTGATGTTTGAGTGCAGACTCTATGTCTGAAAAATTGGCATCGTTTGGTAAGAAACTATGCCCTGATATTAGGAACCGGATATAGATCTTATTAAGTGACGCATGAGTTTCAAGTGCAGCTTTCATCATTAGAGTTATTATTAGAGAGCTTTTCATCAAGTTTTGCCTTTGTAGTTATAATGAACATTTTGTAAATTTCTCTGACGCTTATTTTCTTCTCTTGTTAAACCCAGATATTTTCGTTTTCGTCCCTTCTTTGGCCTACCTGTATTTACTGGAGTAGAGTGTATTACCTGTTCTAGCATTTCTTCTTTGATTTCCAAAGCTACATCACCTTCCTGATAATGTTCTTCATTATGTCTTATATTAGTTTGATATTCATCCTCTAATCTGAATTCTGGATCTACGTCGGAATCATAGCCATCATACTCATTATCTTGATCAT
>OU898284.1:57354445-57381034 GCA_918026665.1 Diabrotica balteata | reverse complement strand
AAGATTAGGGTGGGTTTTTTAAAAACGATACCGTCTCCCTGTAAATCTTATCTAACTCCGATAAGGGTTGCCTGGGGCGTTTGGTGAAATTCAACAAGATGTTGTTAGAAGAAGACCTAAGGGATAAAAGGTCAGAATTGTCAGCATGTGACAAGATATTCTCAACATCAGCTAGGATTCTACTAATTGAGTAGTCTTTGAAAGTTGGTTGAAGGCCAAATTTAGGACCCAAAGATAACAACTTAAGTATGTCAGGAGGAACCTCAATGTTAGATAAATTTTTAATCCATTAGGATTAAATGGAATTTTCTTAAATCAGGAGTATCTAATTATTAAGTTTATTTTTAAGATGTGCCATGGATTTATTATATGTGTAATTAAATTTTTTATGTAAAGAAGCCTCAAAAGTGTCCAACAAATTGTCAGGTAGGTGATTGTCCAGAAATGAAGTAACATTATTTATTTGAAAAGTTAAAGATTTAATATCTGTGTGAACCTTAGAAATATGGAAATTAAGTAAGCGTATTCTCACCTGTCTATTTAAAGCTTGGCTTCTACGGTAGAGTCTGTTGTCTGTGGAGCTTGATGTAGATGCAAATATGTTGGAAGTGGTGTCAATGATGAATCGTGGGATTTTCTTAGTTCTCCAAGGAGGAAGGTTCTTCTGGCTTCAGCTGTTGCTAATTTTTCGGTGAGGTTTGTCCATCTCTTCAGCTTCTTCACTGCTAGGTCTCCATGGAGTGCGCCTGGTGGTGGCATAGAACCCCTCTGTAACAGAAAGCATCGGAAAAGGAGTACGACCGTCAATCCAATATATTATAAGGATCACTCAGAAGAGTGGTGGGTTCTTATATCGGTCTCAAGGTGGAGAAATAAAAGACATTGATAGGCTACTTTATCTATTTTGAAGACGTTTCGCTTTCGTGTTCTGAAAGCATCATCAGTTCATCTAAAAAGTACAATATGAGAACCACACAATCATGGAAACGATGTTAATGGGTTGTTTTTTCGGTTTAGAATTCAATATATCTTTGCACCTCCATTATTGCTTTACAGCGACTGTTCCCACCAGCAGGTTTAAAATGGGAGGCTTGCTTATCAAAGTCTCCCCAGATAGAAAACTCGTCCTCAGATGAATCAGCATGTAATTGATTTACTGTAGATGCTGCGTTTGTTTGAGTTTTTTTCTAAAAGATTAGTCAGCAAATTTATGACTAAATTTTTTGATCGCTCAGCAACACTTTCATCTGAGAAACCGATATTTTTAAACCTCAGATCCATAAATGTTGAAACAATTAAACTGTTGCTATTTTCAAAATTTTTGAATCTCACCTGGCTGCTGTTGAAGATAACTTCAACAACTTTTGTCGGTCTTTCGGCAAATGATGTCGATATGATACCGCAATAGAAGCTCTAGCTTCTTCTTTGAGGTTAACAATTCTCTCCAGCATATAATAAACGGAGTTCCATCGTGTAGGAACAGCCTGAATTAATTTTTTGGGATCTTTGCCGTTTTGCTTTTGACACCAATCAAGCTTCTCTTTGGCTAAATTACTTCGCTTGAATAAACTAACGACAAGTTTAACCTTTTCAATTAAACTCTTGATTGATTCTAGACCATCTTGAGCTATTAAATTAATAGTGTGTACTAAACAAGCCAAATGTTTTAATTGTAACTCTTCTAAAATCGCTTTTTTTACATTTGCACCATTGTCAGTAATAACTATAAATATTTTGTTGTGCAAATCCCATTTAGTTGTAACACGTCGTAGTTCATTTGCTAAGTTTACACTCGTATGAGATCCATCGAACAGAAAAACTTCCAAAAGGATTGACTTGAGTTCGAATTTATCATTTATAAAATGAGCTGTAACTCCCATAAAACTATCACCATTTCTGGATGACCACATATCAGTAGTTATTGTTACCAATTCGGCGGTTGCCATAATTTCTCTAGTTTTATATAAAGTCTCTAAATATTTGGCAGGAAGTAAATTCTTACTTAGTGTTTTCCTACTGGGCAAAGTATAACCCACAGCGTCACAAAACTCTCGGAAACCCTCATCTTCCACTATGGAGAAAGGTTGAATGTCTTTAACAATTAAGTTTAAAAGTTTGGCGTCAATAATTTTTTTTTGTGTTAAGTTTACCTTTTTAGTCACTTGAAGTTGGGACTGTAACAACTTCCTTTTCTTTGGTATTTGTAAACAAGCGCCACTGGTACTTGGAATTTCAGTATCAGGATATTTGTTTCATCACCTCACCAGTTTCGTCATTGTCAATAGGTACGCTATCTTGATTTTTGGTTTTACATTGAACTGATTCATTAAATGTAATAGATGGATGTTTTCTTTGCACGTGTTGACGTAAGTTAGTAACACTTGTTTTGTATGATAATACTTGACTGCACATATTACATTTCGCTCGAGCATCATCTATGATAGTAAAAAAGTCCCAAACTATGGAAGTTTTCTTTTTAGAATTCATATTTTGTTTCAAAATCTAAAAATAATTTATAAATAATAATGGGACAATATTTAAAAATAAAATGCATGTAAAGGTAAGCAGCAAAATACTTCAATTCCGATTTTTATAATACATAAAATAAATTTTCTGAAAAACACAGAGTTTTTCTGAAAAACAAAGTTAAAACACTTTTAGTTATTTTGGTATAAAAACATACAAGTACTTAAAAACTTTTTAAAAGTGTCGTCAACATTTAAAATTCTGGCAGAACGTTTTCAATCTATACAGATCATCTTCAGTGCCTTTTGTATTTGGTGCTAACAATAAGGTGTCTATAAGACTTCCATGTGTGGATTTACAAAATATCACATTTTACATTTAATAATGTTGAGACTCTAGGTCGATGACAATGGAATTGTTTTTAAAATTAAAATTTACTTTAGGGACTACATGTCTCTTAAGCTCGAATACTTGCACGTGGTACTTGTCAGTTGAAACGACGACACAGACCAAATGGCTGATGTCACAGGAGATAATTTAACGACAGCTAAACCTGACAGGATGTCAGTATGTTCCGAAATTAATGTAATTTTTGTTTGTGAAGTTATAAACTTTGTTTACTTGTAGTAATGACTAATATCTTATTAATGAACCTGACTGTAACAATTAGATTTATTTAAATGATAAAATTTATTGCCTAGATCAGTGAATCTCTATTATTGAAAAAATGAACTGTCAATTTAATGGGATTAATATATAAGGTTGAAATTTATGACATCATAAGTGATGATAAAATGATAAAGGTAGAAGAAGAAGGGATATTGGTGTGGTACTGTACAAATGCAAGTATATGAAGTGTATAAAATTATTATAACTGAATAATTAAGTTAAAGTCCAATGGGATGGAAGTGAAAATTATATTTATATTGTGTAAAGGTGGTTGCCTAGTAATGGTAAAAGACCTGTGTAATTATCTGATAGTTTAAAATTTTTTTTTAATTAGTCAAATGAATATTTCTATTAGAAAGTTATATGAGATAGGGTAACAGAATATGATATTCTAGCTGTTATTGTATTGTAGAAATGATAGTATATAATATGGACATCACTTTATTGTGTAGTATGTAAAATGAATATTATACATATATACATATATAATATATATATATATATATATATATATATATATATATATATTTACACATATATACACACATATACACATACATACACACACAACACACACACATATATATATATATATATATATATATATATATATATATATATATATATATTATATATATGTATATATATATTATTGTGATATTTAAAGTCTTAGTGCGCCAAGCAATTAATTAGCTAATTAATTAATTAATAATTAAAATTATTTAAATGATATGACTATGATTCTATCACACTTTTTAATTCTCTTATCTCAGGGTTCTATTCGTGCTTCAATATCTATGCTATTACATGTGAAAGGTAAGGTCCAAAGAATACCGGAATAATAAAAAACATATAGGATCTAACATTATATATTGAAATAAAAATAATGAACTAAAATTCACACTCAAATGTTTTCAATAAACAATATCTCATATAATGATTCTCAAAATTTTGTTCTACGTACGTGAACCTTCAAAATTAATGGTACAAACAATATTAGTTAAACTCTCAAAATCCCAATTATTATTCTAAATGTCCTAATCAAAATATTTATATCTTTTCCAAAGTAATTGTAAAAATTGTGTTATCAATGAAAGAAAAAACTGCAGAAAACAAAACTATCTCTCTCTGATGATGAGTGGTCCAAATCCTTGTTCCTTGTAGTCTATACTATCTACTCTTAGCAGCTCCCTAGGTAATCAGCAATCTTACAACAAATTGTTGCAAGTTTATCGTCCTTAATGATCTCCTTCAAATGCACGAATCGTTCAAATTATGCTAGCCTTCTTCTCTCTCGATAAACTGAATCTCTCGTTGGCCTGAGTGAAAAATGACTCTTGGAATATCTTCTCTTTACGATAAACTGAATCTCTCGTTGGCCTGAACAGTGACTCTTGGAATATAAGTAGAAAAATATGACTTACAATCTTTTACTGGATCAGCTTCTGTCAGATACACTAACTACACGAAAACTCACAAACTTTCACTGCTACTGCTTCCTACCTCTGGGAAACTACCCGAGAACAACGGCCGTTCGCCTTGTACCCTTGGAAACCAACTGACTATCATTTTTTCTTCCAAAACTAACTAACGTCTCATTCTCAAACCAAACCTCCCACCTTTTCCAATCTCATCCAATCAAAACGCGTCATACATCTCCCATTTCTTCATTTCGATAACACACAAATTTTTACCTACAATTATAAAATTTCCTAAAACTTATTTACAAAATCTTTTCCTACCAATTCTTAAAGAACTAACAAAAACATATCTTTCTAAAATCTATTCTATTGTCCTAATTACTGCACAACATTTATTTGGAAAAACCGCTTCTAATGTCTAGGTTTTACTTAAGCTTATAGGGTCACTCAAATATATTTTAACAAAGAAAATAATTTATGCATATCTTACGTTTTGTTAAATACAGGTAATCCAAAATTAAAAGACTTTCATTCTTCGAAATGTTTGTTGTTCATTATTTGACTTATCTGAATTATTTTAATGTTTTTGAACTTTGAAATATTTTAAGCAAACCAATACTTTTCTCGATTTTACATATCATAACAAATCCCCGCCATTTGATCTGCCGAAAACTCTTTGTTAAATTTTAAAAATGACAAAAGTTTTCTAGGATCAAATTATTTCACTATGTTATTAAAATCTACTTATGATACTGATAAATGTCGTGAATGTTAAAATACCCCGTATATTGCCTGTCTTTATACGGGATTGGATATATTTTCGTTTTAAATTTTTCCAAGTATTTAACCTTAAAAGAATGTTCATAATTTTTAGCCACTCGGCTTACTTCATTAACAAGATCTCCATGATTTTCTAAAATCTTCTCTATTTTCTTTCCCATGTTTTCTCTACAATTTATTTTTCTTCTATAAATTTTCTTCTCTATCATTGGTCGGTACTTTCACGTAGCAATTCATTTTACAAGAGCAATTAAAATCTTTGAATTCTTTTTTCTCAACAGTTTTGCCTTTGTAGTTATAATGAACATTTTGTAAATTTCTCTGACGCTTATTTTCTTCTCTTGTTAAACCCAGATATTTTCGTTTTCGTCCCTTCTTTGGCCTACCTGTATTGACTGGAGTAGAGTGTATTACCTGTTCTAGCATTTCTTCTTTGATTTCCAAAGCTACATCACCTTCCTGATAATGTTCTTCATTATGTCTTATATTAGTTTGATATTCATCCTCTAATCTGAATTCTGGATCTACGTCGGAATCATAGCCATCATACTCATTATCTTGATCATTGTTTGAAGATTCCATCTAATTTAAAAAGAAAAAAAGTCAATTAAATGCTAACATAAATAGTCGTGGCAAAACTAACCTCATTTTCTGCTTTTGAAACATTTAAAGCCAAATTTAGTATATGTTGTCCTCTGGAAGATCTATAACTCATTGTTTAAGAAATGTGTTACCACCCAATAGTTATTAAAAACTAATAATTTGCAATATTTTCACTACTTTATTATACGTATTATACCCTATTATACTTTATTATACACAAACATGCAGTCTTAGCATTACCGCGTGACAAACAAAAGTATTAAGTCATTGAAGAAAGGAACCAAGTGTTTTATACTACCTAATTCCCAAATTTTGCAGAATAGAACCAACCCACTTGGATCTTTTCTGCAGATTACTTCATTGGGGACTGAAGTAATGTGGGTTGGTTCACTACCAGATAGATGGCAGCATACACTTGCTGTGGCCTGGTTCCATTCTGCATATAATTTTTAACGACTATTCAAAGCGGTACTATGAATACAGCAAAAAAATGTATTTTGTGGGTTGGTTCCTTTCTGCAGAAAGTCGTCCAATTTGTGTTCTTTTAAAAGGGGAATTTTAGCTTTAAATTGTGCTTCCCTTGATCCTGCACAAGTAATTATGAGAGTTGTATGACGAGTAATTTTTTCAGGAAAACATTTTTCTGCAATGTATGGTCTAAGAAGAGATGGGTGACATCCTGTGTCTATTAGTAATTTTATAGGAGTTGGGGAATTTATTTGAATATATGGCAGTGAATTAGGGACTATATTATTTAGATCAATTTGTTTTCCTAATCGTTTGGACTTTGCTGAATACGCTCGGGAAAATTTGACTGATCTGGGTCTTGGGATTCGTATTCGTAATTTTGAGAATAACGATAATTTTGAGAATGGGAACATGAACAAGGATTATTTTCTATTTCGTCTTCTGACAGATTATAAAGTTCTTCTACTTGAAAATTTTGAGGAGACCTTTGTTGGAATTGAAATTTTTGTTTAACAGAAGGCATTCTCGATGTAGTGGACATTGGTTCTGGTTGATACGTATTTTTTGGAGCATTTTTGGGATCGAAAACATGTTTTGGTTTACCGAACACTTGCTCGTTAGTAAAATATTTTTTATGAATTGGTTTTGATTGAATATTTATGGGTTGGCTAGGAAATGTTTGCCTCGAATAACTGGGTTGATTAAAATTAGGATTATGCGAATAAGAATTTGTATATTGTTGATTAAAATTCGAAAAATTAGGTCGATTTTGATGAAAATTTTTATTTGTACTATTTTGGTGAAATTTTTAAAGTTAGAATTGTGATTAAAATTAAAATTTTGGTTATGATTTGGCATATATTTGTGATTTTGAAAATTGGATTTATTTTTATTAAATTTATTAAAAGGATTTAAAGATTGAATTCTTTGATCATTGTAAAATTGTCTAGAAATAATATCTGAAGCTTGAATAAACGTTCTAGGTTCTCTAATTTCTAATACAGTTCTAGTTTTTTCATCTACATTTGCTAATAATATGTCGATAGAATTGCTTTCTGTTTGATCCATTAATATTAATTTTCCATCCGCATTTAATTCTGTTTCTGAATTAATTTTAACTTCAATTCTTGATTTAAGTTGGTAAATTTTTGCAACAAAATCAAGAATGTTTTCATTTCTACCTTTAGTTAATTGTAAAAATTCTTTAGTGAGCGTTTGTCTATCAATTCTATCGCCAAAATTATTTTTTAACGTTTCTCTGACTAGAGGCCAGGTATTTAAATCTGGTCGGCACATAACAAAATTTAAAACATTGTCTTGCAATTTCGAACAAATAACATTGAAATGTATTATCTGCGGTTTGTCCGTACGTAAGATAGTATTTATATTTGTATGAAACTTTCCAGTTTCAGAGAATCGCCATTAAATGTAGGTAAAAAGTCTGCAAAAGCCTTAGCTGCTTGAATAGTAGGAGTTTGATTAAGAGCCATTTTGTTTAAATTAACAACTAGATCCTCAATAGATAGATAGATAGATAGATAGGTTTATTGACAATTTTTACATAGTAAACACTACATGTCATATCACAATAAAAATAATTTACTTTTCTATACTAAGAACTAAGAAATAATACAAGAACATATAATAAAACACATACAGTGAAAATTAGATATATAAAATTATAACAAATAAGAAAGAAACATTTCAGTAAGGCGTAATATAGTTTTCATTAAAAACGACCACACTAGGAGCTCAAAAAAACAAATTCCTGTATACTATAGAAACAGTATTCCAGCAGGAAGTGTTTTGCTAGTTTATAAAATTGTTTAGAATTCATTGCCTTAATATCAATATTTTTGTTTAAGTGTATAAAACAATTATACAGATTATAATCTATTGTATTAAGTTGTGTAACACACAATCTGGAATATGGTATAATGATATGACTTTTATTTCTTGTATTGTAATGATGTTGATCAGCATGTGATTTTACATCTTTTATATTATTATGAATAGTTAACAAAGTTTCAAATATATATTGAAGGTAAAGGAAGAATGCCATACTACTTAAATAAGGGTTTACAGCTGGCGCGATATTCTGCCGAGTCAATAATTGGATTGCTACTTTTTGAAAAGTGAAAACTTTATATGCATAGGACGAGTTTCCCCAAAGAAGTATGCAATATGTCAGGATACTATGAACCATTCCAAAATTAACTGACCTAAGAATATCTCGACTCACAAAAGTAGCCAATCTGCGCATAGCAAAAATCTGTGAGGCGAGCCCCTACACAATCGTTCAATATGATGCGACCAGTTCAACCGTGTATCCATAGTAACACCTAGTAACTTTACTGGTTCAGATGGTGTAACCCATCTATCAGAACTAATACGATTTTCTGGGTTTTCTGCTCGTTTAACTTAAGTTTGTTACAGTTAAACCATGATTTAGATTTTTCTAATATATCCTGACTGTAATCAGTTTTACCTCTACATAATAAGGTTCTGTCATCTGCAAAAAGAACACAGTTGGTGTTATCCAATGCACTTGGTAAATCATTTCTATATATATATATATATATATATATATATATATATATATTATATATATATATCAAGAATAGTAGAGGAACCAAAACTGATCCTTGTGGTACTCCGGTTGAAACTGGTAAAGGATCAGATTCTTGATTATTAAATGCAACAATCTGTGTTCTTCCTGTAAGATAGGATTTTAAAAGGTCATGTATGGTGCCCCTTATTCCATAGTACTCCAATTTTATCAATAGTGTTTGAATATCTACACAATCAAAAGCTTTTGTAAGGTCACACATTAAGCCATTAGTAGGGTCACCTGCATCAAAACCGTGAACAATATGTTCTATTACTTCTAATAAAGCTTTAGTTGTTGAGTATTTTTTTCTAAAACCAAATTGAGAGCTAGATATAATTGATTTGTTATCCAAATAATTTGATATACGATCTTTAATTAAGATTTCAAAAATTTTACTTATTGTTGGTACTATGGTAATAGGTCTGTAATTGTCAGGAGCATTTTTATTTCCTTTGTTATGAAGTGGAATTACTTTTGATATTTTGAATTACATCAGGCCAGTAACCCTCGTTAATGCATTTGTTAAATATTATTGTGAGTGGTTCGACAATTGTATCAAGCGATTCCTTAATAATTTTACTGTTAAAACCATAGTAGTCAACACATGAGGAATTTTTTAATTTGTATATGCATTCTTTCACATCAGATGCTACTATTGGAGACATAAAGAACGAACTTGACCTTCTAGGTAACCTGCTAAGATAGTAGTTTATGTCATGCTCAAAGTCTCCTATTGATTTCGATATAATATCTGCTATATTCGTAAAGTATTGGTTAATTTCTTTTGGTGTTAAGTTCAGATTAGACGTAGTATGTTCCTTATAGGTTTCTTTTTTAACAATACTCCATATTGTCTTACTTTTGTTGGTGGATTTGTTAATTATGTTAGCATAAGCAGTACGTTTTTCAGCTTTTATTGCTTGCTTATATTTTTTTCGTATTTGACAATATTTAATCCAATTGTCAATAGTATGTGTTTTTCTATATGTTGCTTTACAATCGTAGAGTTGTTTTCTTAAATCTCGAAGTTTCTGATTAAACCAATGAATAGCACTTTTTCTGCTATTCATGTTTTTTAAAGGAAAGCAAATGTTGTATTCTTCACACATATATTTCATAAACAACTCTGTCATGTTGTTTGAATTACATTGGATATCGTCAAACACAGTCCAATCTTTGGAGTTAATTTTTTCCACAAAATTCTTAATATTTTTTTCAATAATTAATCTTTTTTTAGTCTTTTCTATAATTGTAGACACATTTTTTAAACCACTCACAATAGCAAATATACCCAAATGATCAGATATTACAGGATCGTAGACACCTGTATTTAAATTTTGTTCAATAATATTATTAAATATATTATCAAGGCAAGAGCTTGAAACTCTTGTGGGCGCTTTTATGAAATGTTTTAAACCGTACATGGTTAAGAAATTTCGTATTTCACAAACATGCCCTGTGTTTACTTCCATATTTAATGTTAATGTCACCAACTATCATTATATTTTCATATTTTTTAAAGGCGAAATCAATTAAAGCGTATAACTTAGCTTTGAAAACAGTAATATCCCCATTACAGGATCGATAAAGTGCAATTATCAGAAAACGATTATTTTTAATTTAAACACCACAGAATTCAGCATTCAATGGATCACAAAATTTGTTTAAATCAACAGGCTCAAGTTGAATATGTTTAGAACCATAGATAGCTACACCTCCATGTAGTCTGCTTTCTCTACAATATGAAGTGACATGTTGAAAATTGTCCAAGTTTATTCTTTGTAAATTATCAGAATTTAACCAGTGTTCCGAAACACAAAAAATGTCATACTTATTATCTTAAAAAAATGCATTTAATTCATCTACCTTATTAGTGATACTTTGTACATTTAAGTGAAACACAGAGCACGTTTCTACAGTAATACTGTAGTTATTATAGTTATTGTTTATGCATGAAGGAACGAAAAAATTCATTTATATATATATATATATATATATATATATATATATATATATATATATATATATATATATACCCTCAGGCCATTAGTTCACAATTTAAAAGTCTTTGAGATGATGCCTCAGGAACTGCAATTTTAAATGAAGCATAACTTCTTGGATATCTCGAGTTTAATTGGTTAACCTCAATATTTTCATCAATAGTCTTCAGATGATTTGTTAGTTCTTCCAAAGATGTATCAGGAGACCAGTTGGTTGTATGATAGTACTTCATCGTTTTCTTTACAGCCGCCTTCAGCCCATTTGTTTTGGAGTTATTAGTGCCTATTAAAACATTTTTTGGTTTTCTAAATGTTTTTGGTTTATTTGTACTGTTGTCATTTTCAGGACCAATAATATGTTTGTCACTCAGTTTAATTATATTTGAGCATAAATTTGCAGCTTGTGCTTCGTGAACTGCTGCTGCTACATTGGAAAGTGATATTTCAGGTTGTTTATTTGTTACTTCTTTATAACTTTTTTTGTCTGTTTTGTAGGTGCTTTGGGGGTCTAGAGTGTTTTTCTCAGTTTGTTTTCGACTATTTATTTCTTGGTTTAATAGTGATATTTGAGCTTGTAAGGCTTTAATTGCAATTTCTTGGTTGAAGATAATCTTGTCTTTTTGCTCGATCAGATCTTTCATATAAGTAATATGTAGAGCGTTTATGGCGTTTTCTTGACTATTTTTGGCAGATATTTCAACCTCTTGGATCTCGATGTTTTTGGAATTACAACAATTAATTGTCTGTTGATCTATGATTACTACATTTTTATTTTTATTAACACAACCTGTATGTGTGATATTTCCACAGGTAATGCATCGAAATCCGGTCTTTGCCGGTTTTTTACATTTTTTGCATTTGTTAATGTCTGATAAAACAGCCTCGTCACATATTATTATTAATAATAAATTTATAAATTCTGATTGAAAATATTTACCGATGTAAAAAATATCGTACTTAGTATTGAAGTTCGGTTCGGTTCGTAATGCTCCTTTGTCCGCTTCTCGTCGATCGATGCTGGTAGGGTTAATAAATGTTGAAGTTGTGGAGTAAAGGTGATTATTTATTGACAGCAACTCGTAATTACACAATATGGTGTTCGTTCGGTAACTACTCAATATTGACTGTGTTCATTTGAACTCAAATCCCCAATTTATAATCTCACACATAATAGATACATAAGCACCTTAGGTCATTGCTTCGTTCATTCACACCACCTAGCTTTTGCTTATAATACAATTTAATCTACGCCTTAATTGCGACACTTAGGAAGTTCAATTAGAAAATATTATTATTCGGCAATTTATTTCATCATCATCATCCAGCCGAATTTTCACATCCATTGTTGGATATAGGCCTCCTCCAAACGTCTCCAGTTCTCTCTATCTCTAGCTGCTGCAATCCAGTTTGTTTCTATTTTCTTTAGGTCGTCGGTCCATCGGGTGGGTGGTCTGCCTCGACTTCGCTTGTCGGCTCTTGGTCTCCACTCCAATAATCTCTTCGTCCATCTTCCGTCTTCCATTCTAGCAACATGTCCAGCCCACCTCCACTTTTGTTTATTGATTCGCAGTATAATATCGTCTACGCCAGTTCGTCGGCGTATCCTCCTCATTTCTTACGCGATCTTTTAAGGTCAGGCCCAGCATTGATCTCTCCATTCGCCTTTGTGTTACTCTCAGTTTTTCGGCAGTAGCTTTCGTTAAAGTTAAGGTCTCTGCTCCGTAGGTCAAGACTGGTAAGATGCATTGGTTAAATGCCTTCCTTTTCAGGTGAATTGGGATATTTGTTTTAAAAATGTCTCTCATCCGTCCATATGCCGCCCATCCCAACGTGATTCGTCTATTTATCTCGCAGGTTTGGTTGTCTCTGGTTATTCTAATTTCATGACCCAAGTATGTGTATTTATCAATTAATTCTACCTTGTTGTTATTGATCTGTATCTCTTTGCTGGGAACCATATTGCTCATCATTTTGGTTTTCTCGAAATTTATCTCCAGCCCAGTTTCTTGTAGTATGTCATTCAGTTCTTGGAGCATGTCTTTGATCTCTCCCAGATTATCTGACAGAAGCACGATATCGTCCGCAAAACGTAGATGGTTTAATCTTTCTCCATCGATGGATATTCCTTTCTGTTGCCATGTTAGTCTTTTAAATGCATACTCAAGAACGGTAATGAACAGCTTTGGTGACATGGTATCACCTTGCCTGACTCCTCTTTTTATCTTTATTTTATTAGTTGCAGAATATAGACTTATGGTTGTTGTGGCATTTTCATATATATTTTTAATTATATTACAATATCTGGGGTCGATCCTGCAATCTTGTAGTGCTCTTAAGATGGACGGTAGTTCCACTGTATCAAACGCCTTTTTAAAGTCTACAAATATCAATGCCAAGGGACGGTTATATTCGTTAGTTTTTTCTATTAGGGTTTTTAGGCACTGCAGGTGATCGTTTGTGCCATAATTAGGGCGGAAACCAGCCTGTTCCCGAGGTTGGTAAAAATCCAGCTTTGTCTCTAATCTATTCGTTATTATTCGGGTGTATAATTTATAAAGATGGTTAAGGAGACTGATTGGTCTGTATCTTTCCAGGTCTGCTATATCTCCCTTCTTGTGTAAGAGTACAGTTATTGAATTATTCCACTTTGTTGGGATATTTTGATTCCATAGGCATAGATTAAAGAGCTTTTGAATTCTGGCTATCAGTACTGAGCCTCCTAACTTTATCGCTTCCGTGACGACACCGTCCTCCCCCGGAGCAATTTATTTAGTTGTAGGTAAATGAACTAATATTAAATTATTATACGATATGGTTTTGCAATATATATATAATGCAAACTTATACACGGTGAAACTATAAAAGATTAAGTAGTTAAGAATAATGTGAGATTACAAATTAAGGGGTTAATTTGTGATTGAACAACCGATTAAAATATTTACCGTGGTGGAATAAATCGGCCAAACGCTTGTAGACAGGTAGAAGACAGGTAGAAGGAAGTCACTGCAATGACTTGCAGTTCACCACGTGGTCAATAAAATGTATAATAAAATTGTTAAAATAGTGTTTAAAACGATGCTAACACTTACAGATAATTGTTGTCACCTTATTCACACTATTCACTAAACACAACTAATTATTTCACATTAATACTTCAGATTTAGTTGAAATGTGAGGAGTCAAATTTCAGACAACCTGTCTCTGCCATACGCTAAATACAAAAAAAAATCAGTTTGCATTAAAAAATATTCTTTATAATATATAAATTTTTTCTTTCTTTCCAATTTAAATATAATGTAGTTAAAAATAATTTACTCTGTAGAATAAGAATTCCAAAATTAGAAATCTCTAACAAGAGTATATATAAGAAAAATATATTTTAATTTTTTCGGCAAAAACTTGGTTAACTTCAAAATTTCATAAAAGAGAATACCCAGTAAAAGGAAAGTAAGGCAGGAATATAGAATTTCTCAGCAATTTACTTTTTTATGCTGGTACGTAGATTCTCCAGATTAATGGTGGAAACCAACGGTTAATTCTTGCTTTTTCTTGGGAATTTTCTAATAATTCGCCTTCAGGAAACTGCTTCAACCTTCAGGAATCCTACTAACTGCGCCAATTAAATTTATTTTCGGAGACACTTTGTTTTTAAAAACTTTATTTTCAAAATACAATACAATTATTGCAGAACTACAAATACACGCTCTTAATACAATTAACTGAACTATTATTTATTAATGGATGAATGTTATAAACAAGTGCAGGCCTATTTATACCTTCTCATCGGATGGACTGTGGTTGGCGGATTCCAATGGAATTATCTGTTTATGTTTATATAATTCCGGTAAGTAGCGCAGTTTTAGTATAGTATTCACTATGTTAGTAAGGTATACTACTGCTTTCACAGGTAGGTTTTTGAGGGCCTTGTTTGTGATGTTATCCGGTCCTGGTGCTTTTTTCAGTTTTATAAGGTTTTTTATTTCTTCTGGGGACATGTGTTCGAGTCCTACTCTTCCTTTTCGTCTACGTAGTCTTCTCACTTGATTTTCGACTTGTATCGTGAAGTCGATATCTTCGTGAGGATGTTCATTATTTCTGCAGGTTCTTTCAAGCTCGTCCTTGAGTACTTCTGCCTTGTCTTGTTCTGTGTAGACTATTCCGTTTTCACCGTGTCGTGGCGGTATCGGTTTTTTATCTGTTCTTAGTACTTTTGACATTTTCCAGAAACCGGATTTATTCGGATTTAATTCTTGGATATAGGTGTCCCAGCTTTTGCTTCTGTGGTTTTGCAGTTGCCTTTTAACTTCTCTGTTTAACTCGTTTGCAATCCTCTTATCTTTTTGAGTTCTTGTTCGATAAGCTCTGCGTCTTTTCCTATTTTTTTCTTTGATCAGGTCTTTTAGTTCTGTACTAATGTCCCTGAATCTTCCGTTAATAGTGTTTACTAATGTTTCTTTAGCGCTGGCATCCATGGCATTTGTTATCGTGTTTTCTAGTTTTCCACACTATTTTCAAGTTCCGTGATATTATTTACAGTGAGTATCGCACCGATGTTTTCGCTTACTAATCTTTTGAAATTTGCCCAGTTGACTGTTCTACTGTCTATGGCTCCTAGGGTCAGGACGATTAAATTATGTGTAGAATCGCCTTCATTCAGTGAATGTATTTCGTATCGTTGACCCACGTTATGTAGGATTGCAATATCGAGGTGAGTCGGTGCCGCTATTCCGTTATAGCAATCCGTTATATAGGGTCCACCGGGCCGACTGCATGTGTTGTTTTTTGTTTCAAAATAGGCACATAGTCGTCTTCCGTTAACGTTAGTAGTTCTGTCGTACCAGTTCGGCGATTTACATTGAGGGCGCCTATTATAATCGTTGGTTCTTCTGAATCCAGGATAAGATTTAGTTCTTCGTCGAAGATGCGGTTCATGGGGGCTAACGTATGCTGAGACGATTTTAAGTGTCTCGTTTCCGGCAATAAACCGTACTATTTTTGCTTCCATCATGACTAGTCCCCCGTTTGTAGGAATGGCTTGATGTTCGATGCCTTTTTTAACCATGATGGCCGTTCCACCCGAGTTTGCTCTGTGGTCAGTCCTGTATATATCGTAGCCTGGAAATTTTGTTTTTTCCTTTCTACTAGTTTTGTCTCTTGCAGCGCTACGATATCTAATTCGAGTCGGTTTGCGAATTCGTCCAGAAGATTGATTTTAGTAAATAGTCCACCTGAGTTCCAAGACCCAATGCGAAGATCCTTCGACTGGTGTACTAACATTACGTTCCAATGCTACTAATTGTTGTCATTTTTCTATTGAAGTCCGTGTTGAATTTTGCTATCATTTCAGCCGCTTCGTTTGTGGCTGTTTTTTCATTTACGGACTTTTTGGTGGCCTGTGCATAGCTGACTCCGCTTGTAGTGGGGTTGCTCTACACGTATTTCTCATGTAGCAGAGAGTACTGATGCTTTTCATTTTGCTGTCCTGGTCCTCGTTAATTGTTACTAGGAACATGGGTAATGGTTTATCATGTTCCTTTTTCGATATCATATTGACCACCTTAGTGGCTTCCACTCCTTTACTGATTAGTTCCTCTAAAATTCTCGTAGTGTCCGTGCCGGCATCTAGTCCACGGATTATCACTCTTTTGAGTTTTTCTCCGTCGATGGGGTAGACAATGAACTCTACCTTGGGAGTGTGCTTCTCAAGAATTTTAATGATTCCTAGTTAATCCTCGCGGGTTTTCGTTTCTATTACAATAGACCTACCGGACTTTGCAAACTTGTTGACGGAAATAAGCTTCTGCTCCGCCGCTTTCTGTAATATTTTTGATGTTCGTGATATGTTGTCGTCTTTGAGTTTTTTTTTTTCTGTCACAGGGCTCTGCCCTGGACTGGAGCATGGTCGTTTGGTCGGTGCACATGTACCCTCTCCGCGTCGGGCATTGTGTTCAGATGGTTTGTCGAATAACTTTCTTAAGGCATTAAAATTCGCGGGAGATTTTCCCGCGTCGTCTGATTTGATCGACTGATGGTCGCTCAAATCATCATAAAAGTCGTCGTCATGCGCACTGAGGTAGTGGTTATCCATCTCGAGTTTCTCCGAAATGGCGGGAGATAGCGGGGCAGAAGGAGTAAAGACTGGAGTTGTACCTTCAGGTACATACTCTGTCTCGGGTGAGGTTTGGGATTGGGTGATTTCAACAAAATCAGCTAAAAGCTGTGAGGTTTCATCTGAAACCGACGTCATATTGAGATTTACTAGTTTGGAAGAACTCTGTTTTTTGTTTGTCCACCCAACACGTGTTGAGTGGATTCTGGGTGTCGTCCCAGACCCTGTACACGGTAGTTCACTCCTTGTAATAAATAATGTTGTAGGTAGTAAATAACTTGTTGTTGTCTTAGGTGACCATTTATTTAAACACTACTGTACACTCTTTCAATATTAATTATCTTAACTAGACTAGTACTTAGTTGACGTTGACTATGTATGATGCATTAACTTGCCATCTTGACGTTACATTAATTAAGATCCCTGAGAGAATGATTGTTGTGGCTTTTATAGTAGTCCTTGCTATATCAGCAAATGTTTACTTATTAGTATGTCAAGTTTGTTCATGACCTACGCCAAGCATGTGGTGATCGGCAATAGTGCTGACTACCAATTCTAATTAGAGTATGTTATTTATGAATGTCCTCGATTCAAATTACTAAATATATTTATATAAACAAAATGTTAAATGTTACACGGGTATAAATTATAATATTTTATATATGTGAATTCTAATATTTAAGGAATAACACCACACCATCCCCCTTACGGAAAAAAATTTCTCTTTTGCAACTGTCTCATTCCTCTCTCTCTTTCCCTTTGGAAAAAGAGAAATTTTGCAACCTCAAATAAGTACTGTTTACCTATGCTACCGTATACATATTTATACAAATGTTGGTATATATTTCCTTACATTTAGTAAAAATTTAGTAACCTAAGCCTTACCTCAGCATATTATAAGGTTACCCTAATTTGTTCCCTTGTAATCTGCTATCTGGTATCCTTCATTATTCCTTACTCGCATATTAGTTCAATATTTTACGTTACGTTTTTTCTTACCTTACGTTAAATATATTTAGATTATATTACCTTATATTACCCCTCTTATGTGCACATAATTTTTACAATAACCTTTACATATTTTACATAATAAATAAATTTATAATATAGTATAAGATAAGAAGACAAGGAGAGTTATAAGTACCAACTTCCACATGTTACAGGAAGGTTATGGAAAAATAAATAGGATATATATTAAATAACAGAAATATAAGTAAATACTATTTCGGAACGAATTACGAAGAAATGTTGAGAATATGCGAAATGTGAAGAGATGCGACGACTCCCAAAGCATAAGCACTAAATCATAAACAAGGAACCCATGAAAATGTACATGGATGAAAATAGAAACAGATATACTGACGTACAATGCGAATTAAGCAACTACGTAGAAGTATTTCTGAATTTCGAAATGCATTGGTTCCATATAATATCTAGTATGCTAAATTTCCATCTAAACTTCCAGTGGGATTTTCTTCTCATCTTCTCTGGATGAAGATTCCTGGTTTCTACCACTTCAGGATCGCCATGTAATAAATAATGTTGTGGGTAGTAAATAATATTGTTGTACTTAGTTGACCATTTATTTAAACACTACTGTACACTCTTTCAATATTAATTAATCTTACATATATCAGTACTTAGTTGACGTTGACTATGTATGATGCATTAACTTGCCATCTTGACGGTACATTAATTAAGATCCCTGAGAGAATGATTGTTGGGGCTTTTATAGTAGTCCTTGCTATATCAGCAAATGTTTACTTATTAGTATGTCAAGTTTGTTCATGACCTACGCCAAGCATGTGGTGATCGGCAATAGTGCTGACTACCAATTCTAATTAGAGTATGTTATTTATGAATGTCCTCGATTCAAATTACTAAATATATTTATATAAACAAAATGTTAAATGTTACACGGGTATCAATTATAATATTTTACATATGTGAATTCTAATATTTAAGGAATAACACCAACAGTTGTCAGGAGATTTCCTCTTGCCGTTCTCAATCTGCCGGTGCAGGGGCCGTTTCTGTTCGACCTGAGTTACAAAACCAGGCCTCACAGTGTCATTCCTGGCGTCACCATGCAGACTCCCGCGCTTTTCTGCAATGCTACTCGGTTATAGCCCTCCGAGAGAGGCCTATAAAGACAACCTCCCTACGGTTTAAGCTAATAACTGAAATAGCATTCGCTCTTCGTCGAATATATTTCAATTGCCTAAGCCACTTTCGGTGTCTTACTATCACTAGGTGGAGCTAACAAGCTCCGTTGACTAAGGTCAAATGGAACACACCAAGACACGACTTCACCGTTCGGCTGCTCGTCGAACTCTCCTAGCTCGAACTTTGAATCGACAGTCGATTCATTTTTTTTTGTATTATGTCTTAAGACCGGTGAAAGGTTATAATACTCTTTGCATTAATGGCATCTTAAACAGAGTATCACCCATAAGATTTGTACAGCGTACCGGAGACAGGTGGAGTTTTTGAAAGATTAGTATATAGGATGTCCCACCAGCTTTGTTGTCGTTTGCCAGCTTGATTCCTCCACCAAACCTGATTAGATCGTCGTTCCTGAGTATGGAAATGGTTTCCTGTTTTCAGTTTGAGAATTTGTCCAAGTAGCTTCCCCAGAGATGTAGCAAGTTTTTCTTTTAAAAGTTAAGTGGCGAAATATGTGAAAAATAAGGTAACAATTAATATATTAATTTTTCCAAGTTATAAAGACATTTTTAATAATTGCTTTCATTAAAATAAAAAATTTGTAATAATTAAAGTTTTATATTATGTTAGAGTCGTAGCTAAAAAATGTCATATTTTATTCTGTCTTAAAATGTTATGTTGACATATGACATTTGCTCTAATCCATTGTTGTTGTAAAACAATTTCAATTTGATTATTATATATAAAAGATATTTCATATATAAGGTTAAATTCTACAGTATTTTCATAAAAAGGATATCCATAAGTTTTTGATAATCTAATTTGGCCATATTATAACCTAGGAACCATTTCAAAATTTTTGTAGCAATCTTTTTTGTAAACAAATAACACGTAAGTTTTTGACTAGCGTCTAGGGGGAGACCTACTCTTATGTGCAGACTTGCGCAGTTCATTTGTATCTATTTCCGAATGTGTCAATGAGGTTTATGTGTATTGTTGGTTGCGAACATTTTTTTTTATAAGTTAATAATAATAATATAATTATTATAATACTTCAATCCATCTATTTAACCCGTTTGAGGTCCTAAAAGGTGAGAATTCCTTATCATGAAAGTTTCGGATGGAAATAATATTGGCAGAAAATGAAGTATTAGAGTGTGTAAAAGACGAAACAATCACAACAGGTTTAAGCGAGAACGAGATGAAAAAATTCCAAAAAATGAACAATAAAGCCAAATCAATAATTGTTCAATGTGTTTCCGATGCAACAATTAGAGATATTGCGGGACAAAGAACAGGCGTACCATATGTGGAAAAGTTTAGAAGCAAGAAATGAGAAAAAGTGGCTACCAGGACAACTGTTTCTAAAAAGAAAGTGGTACGATTTATTGGTGAATTTGAGGAAATCCTGAGACAGTTAAGAGCCACTGGGGTAAAAATTGAAGATCAAGTTATAATATGTAATTTGCTGTTAACTTTGCCAAAATCCTATGAAACAGTAAACAGTGGTAACAGTTATCGAAAATTTACCGTCTGGTGTACTATCATATGAAGAGGTAAAGAAAAGGTTATTGAGTGAAGAAGAAAAGAGGTGCCTGGGTGTAAGAGCAAGTCGAGTAGTTGGTGCTGAACAAGTTGCTTTCAATGTTGACACATCTTGTTATAGGTGTGGAAAAAGAGGCCATTATAAAAGAGAATGTCGAGCAAGAGTATCCACAAGTTATCCAAGAGGGTCTTGCAGATTTACAAATTTTCAGAGTCAAAGAGGTATACAGAATGATTTTAGAGGAAATTGATCAAATAGAGGTAACAATCTCAGATCAAATTTTCAGAGTCAAAGAGGTTTTCAGAATATCTTAGAGGAAATGGGTCAAATAGAGGTAACAGTTACAGAGGTACGAGAAACTTACAACACAACAGAGGAATGCATAGAAGCAACTTCACCCAACAGCAGGATAGGTCACATGAGATCATGGACATATAAATAAAGACATGAGATTGATGATATAACTGATGAAGTGTCTAAGGTATGTTTTATAACTGAGTTAGGTAACAATGTAGTTAATAGTGAAACAGTGAATAACTTAGAATTTGTGATTGATTCAGGATGTACTGATCACTTACTAAATGATAAAAGTATATTTACAGATTTGGTAATTTTGGGTAAACCTATAGATATAGCATTAGCAAAAAATGGTAACTATTTACCTGCAGTAGGTATTGGAAATATTAATGTTTTTAGCAATGTATGTGGTCAACAAGTAGAATGTAAAATTGAAAATGCTTTTTATGTACCACAGTTACGAAAAAATTTACTTTCTGTAAAAAGATTGGAAATATCTCAGATTATGTACTGTAATTTTTGAAAATGGTGTAAAATTAATTAAGAATGGTTGTTTAATAGGATTAGGTAAAAGAGATGGTTTATACAAAATCAATTTTGAAGTAGTTCAACAAAAATGTTACTCTGTCCAAATTGACCAAAATAAAGAATTTATTAGACGGCATGAAAGGTTTTCACATTTAAATTTTAAATCACTAGAAAAATTAATTAAAAAGAATTTAGTTGATGGAGTAAGAAAGGACATACATATTGGCCGAGTGAATTTTTGTGAACCATGTATACAGGGAAAGTTTTCAAGGTTACCTTTTTCAACCAGGACAAAAAGTAATAGAATTTTAAAAATAATACATTCTAACGTGTGCAGGCCACTCAGTCCACAAACAATTGATGGTTGTAAGTATTTTGTCACTTTTATAGATTATACTATGTTTTATATAATTTTTCAAATTATACTATGCTTTTTTTAATTAAAAATAAAAGTAAGGTTTTCAGTAAATTTAAGGAATATTTGAGGTTTGAAGAAGTTAGGAGCAAACATGATAAAGGTATGGATAGGGTAGACAACATTGCAAAACAGGGAATAAATCGCAGAAATGAAATAAATCAAGTTAGTATTAATGAAGAAGTAAGAAATGAAAAACAGAGCACAAGTCACTCAGAAGGTAGAGGAAATAGAAATATAAAGCCACCAAAATGGTTAGAAGATTATGAGACTTATATGGCTCTATGTGCTATGAATTTGGTTGAAGATGTGCCACAGTCATTTGAAGAAGTAAAAGAAAGGGATGATAAAGATTGCTGGGTTAAGGCAATGGAAAGGGAGATTGATTCGATAAATAAAAATGGTACCTGGAACATAGTAGATAAAAAACCTATTGGAAATAATATTTTGGATACGAAATGGTATATACTTTTAAACCTTTTGAAGAGAGTAAATGTGATAAATATAAGGCTCCATTAGTAGTTCGAGGATTTGCACAAGAGAAGGGAACATATTGAAGAAATTTATTCTCCAGTAGCGAAAATGACCACATTAGAACGATCTTGGCTATTGGAAATCAATTTTCATTTTATTTCAGACAACTAGATGTTCCTTTTTCAATAAAAAACCAAGCAGAAAATTGACATGGATGAGTCCGATAAAAAGACAAAGAATGAAATAGATTATATCTTAACGAAGAATAGAAACCTAGTAGAAGACGTATCAGTATTAAATCAGTTTGACCTAGGAAGCGATCATAGACTAATAAGAACAAAATAGTAATTAACAAAAAACTAGAAAGAAAAAGAATACATGAAAAAAGATACAAATGGACATCTGAAGAAATCAAAAATAGTGAATTTAATAAAAAGATAGTGCATGCATTAAATCAAGTTAGCATGCAGCAGATAAACTCCAATGATATTGATGATTTGAATAACCTTATTACCGAAACAGTGAATAAAAGCCTTCTGCAACTGAAAAAACCGAAAACAACATGCAATGAATTAGACAAAGAAATATTACAACAAATAGAAAGAAGGAAGATCTTAAATAAATCTAACAAAAGGGGAACCGACGAATATAGAGAACTTAATAGGCAGATTAGAAAAGGAATCAGACAACAAAAAAGAAAAGAAAACGAAAAATTAATAACAACAACTATTGAAAAAAATAAGAGTATGAAATGTCTCAGACCGACACTAGGACGACGTCAGATGATATCATTAATAGGAAAAGACGAAAATGAAATCACAAGTAGAGAAAACATACTGACACGAATAGAAGAATTTTACACAGAACTTTACAGATCACATCAACAAGATGATGAGATGAGACCAGCACGGAAATTAATAAAAAATGTTGGATCAGAAATAATGCCAAAAGTAACAATTTCAGAGGTAACTACAGCATTGGAAAACATGAAGAGAAATAAAGCTGCAGGAGAAGATAGTATTACCACAGATATGATATTAGAAGGAGGTAAGGAACTAATTGCAATTGTAACTAAGCTTGTGGACAGTTGTTTACATCAGGGCAAAGTCCCTAAGAGCTGGAACAACTCTAAAGTAATCTTATTGCACAAGAAAGGTGATAGTCGAAAATTGGAAAACTACAGACCCATCAGCCTACTGTCACACCTGTTTAAAATACTCACCAAAGTCATAACTACTCGACTAACAAGGAAATTAGACGAATACCAACCATATGAACAGGCAGGTTTTAGAAAAGGCTATTCAACTTCCGATCACCTGTTAACCACAAAAATATTAATAGAAAAATGTAACGAATACAAGTTTCCAGTTTTCCTTGCATTTGTAGACTACGAAAAAGCTTTCGATACCATAGAACACACGGCCGTAATAAACGCAATGCAAAATTGTAGAATAGACAGCAGATATATTAACTTAATAAAAGAAACTATGAACCAAGCTACAGCTACATACTACCTAAATGAAAATGAACACACGAACCCTGTACCATTAAACAGGGGAGTCAAACAGGGAGATACTTTATCACCCAAACTGTTCACCTTAGTTTTGGAGGACGTTTTTAAAAACCTAAATTGGAAATATAAGGGAATAAACATCAATGGCCGCTACCTCAGTAATCTACGATTTGCAGATGACATAATCCTGATAGCTACTGACCTACAAGAAATGCAAACCATGCTTGTAGAACTTCATACCGAATCTTCTAAAATAGGACTGAAAATGAATTTAAACAAAACAAAAGTCATGCACTCCGAAGACACCGTGACAATAATAAACGATAAAGTTATAGAAAAAGTTGAAGAATATATATACTTGGGACAAAAAATAATCCTAAATAGGGAAATTCAGACTGAAGAAATAAAAAGAAGAAGAAAGTTAGCTTGGGCAGCATTCGGTAAACTGAACTATATACTCAGAAATCAACAAATTCAATTACATCTTAGATCTAAAGTTTTTGATGCATGCATTATTCCGATATTAACTTATGCGGCACAAACATGGACAATCACAAAAAAGAATATGAATATACTTAGAGTCACTCAACACGCGATGGAAAGAGCACTGCTAGGTATATCACTTAAGGACAAGAAAACAAACACATGGATAAGACAGAAAACCAAAGTCACCGATGTGGTGCAAAAAGCATTAAAGCTGAAATGGGAATACGCTGGACATGTAGCTAGGAGCGATCTAAACAAATGGCACAGATCAATTTTAACCTGGAGACCATACCAACACAAAAGACCCAGAGGCAGACCTCCTATGAGATGGACAGATGATCTGAAAAGGACTGCCGGGAAAAATTGGCTACAAGTAGCGTACAATAAAAAACAATGGAAAGGAAGACTTGAAGAGGCTTATGTTCAGATGTGGACGTGAATGGCTAGACGAAGAAGAAGAAGAAGAACTAGATGTTAAGTCAGCATTCTTAAATGGAATTTTGGAAGAAGAAGTCTATATATATATATATATATATTATATATATATATATTTATATATATATATATATATATATATAATTCTTTGGAGGGTAACTTTCGGGAAAGCGTCAAAACAAGGATCAGCTAGAGATGGTATAAGCCAGCTTGGTGTAGAACTTTATTCTATATGTGAAATTTTCGGTGATATGTTGTCACCTTCATCAGCACCTAAATGGAAAACCTATTATAGTACAGTGGTGGAAATCAACATTTAAAAACCTACATTGAAAATGTTCAGTTGGTCCTAGTTGTAAAAAACACTGTCACAAACATGTTAAAAATATTAAAAAATACATTTAAAATTTTGAATAAAAACATTACAAACAACAGGGTAGTTTTTCAAATACAAACACAACAAAAAATCTAAAATTTACAACCTACAAAAACAAATAGAAAAGATTAATCTTTTGTAGTTGTAAATTTTAGATTTTTTGTTGTGTTTGTATTTGAAAAACTACCCTGTTGTTTGTAATGTTTTTATTCAAAATTTTAAATGTATTTTTTAATATTTTTAACATGTTTGTGACAGTGTTTTTTACAACTAGGACCAACTGAACATTTTCAATGTAGGTTTTTAAATGTTGATTTCCACCACTGTACTATAATAGGTTTTCCATTTAGGTGCTGATGAAGGTGACAACATATCACCGAAAATTTCACATATAGAATAAAGTTCTACACCAAGCTGGCTTATACCATCTCTAGCTGATCCTTGTTTTGACGCTTTCCCGAAAGTTACCCTCCAAAGAATTGTATTCTTAGCGTCGTTACACACACTCTATTTATATATATATATAATATTATATATATATATATATATATATATATATATATATATTATATATATATATATATATATATATATATATATTCGTCAGAGGGAGTAGAATGTAAAAATGAAGTATATAGGTTGAATAAAGCATTGTATGGGTTAAAACAATCATCAAAATGTTGGAACATAGAAATTAACACTTATTTACTTGAAATTGGATTTATAAGGTCCAAGAATGATTTTTTTTATATATTACAAGTAATGATAATTTTGCAACATATCTTTTAATTTATGTAGATGATATAATAGTTTGTGGTCCTGATAATGATTTTATAAACTATATTGTAAAGCAGTTAATGAAAAAGTTTGAATTGAAGGATAAGGGTAAACTTGAATATTTTCTTGGTTTAAAAATAAACTATGATAGAGACAAAGGTATTTTACATATTAGTCAGACAAGATATATTAAACAGATCTTAAGAAAGTTTGGTATGGATTCTTGCAATCCTACTTCTATACCAATGGATCCAAAATTGAATTTGACATGCAGTGATAATAATAATTCAAATAAACCTGTGAGACAATTAATAGGTTGCTTAATGTATCTTATGTTAGGTAGTCGACCTGACATATGTTTCGCTCTTAATTATTTCTCTAGATACCAAGACAAGGCATCAATGAAATATGGATTCATTTAAAAAGAGTATTGAGATATTTAAAGGGGT
>OU898284.1:57286945-57353945 GCA_918026665.1 Diabrotica balteata | reverse complement strand
TTAAAATGTATATGTCATAGTTTCCATTTAACTGCATCTTATGCTTGTGCAAAAATTCCAAATTGTGTAGAACAATTAACCAGAAATAATATATATATATATATATATATAATTATTTATATATATATATATATATATATATATATATTGAAATGATTTCAATATGTTAAAAAATATACAACTTAAATGGATATTTATATGAGTTTGTTGTTTATGAATTTCATGAAGCCATCACAATGTGGGTTCGACTCTGAAATAAAAGAGAGAAAAAGATTAGTAAATTGTTAAATAAATTAATTTTGACTTACCTGGTATAGTGTTAATAATTTCTGAATAGTATAGTTGCCTAGTGTATAGGTGAATCGTCTAAACCTTAAAAAGAACAAAAAAGAAGAATTTTAAAAAAATATTTAAACATAGAAATTTTAATAAACGTCAGAAAATAAACTGCTTGACAGTTTATTTGACAGTCTGTGGGAGCTAAATTAATAGGGGTTTTGTTAAATAAGAAATTACAATGATGTGGAGATGAAAAGAATAAATTAGTATTGTAATAGAATAAGTTTTATATCTAAACATTTTTTTTTATAAATTCCCAAATTAGATGTGATTAAAGTGATTATGAGAAAGTAATGTGGCTTGACAAATATGTCAAACAGGACAGTTTTATGGTTTAAAATATTTAAATAGAAGACAGAAAAAAAAGAACGTTGGTTGCTGTTAGCAACGGATAATAAGGGAATTGGTTTTTGGAGAGGACGCCGACGAGGTTTTTTTTGGACGAAGGAGAGCCCTGAAACTGTGGAATAGGTCGGGAGTGTTTTTTAACTCGTCTAATTAGAATTTAGTTTTTCCACAGTTTCCACAGCAGAGATATCCAGAAATTTGTTCCAGAGAGTAAGAGAAACAATTTCACTTATAAATTATATTGGAGTATAGAAATGTCATTTAAATTGAGAAAATTAAAATTCATGAATTAACATAATTGCGATAGGCCTTAAAAATTGAAATTATTAATGATCATTAAATTAAAAATAGAATAGTACGTACCTTAACTTCCGAAGAGAGGATTGATATTCCAGTTTCACCGATTATTTTTGAGTAGTTAGTTTCCTTTAAAGAAATCAGAACTGTTTTAAAGTGAGGTTGGACAATAATTTTGGGGATCATTTGAAATTTTGATTATATTTGAATAGTCAGCGGAATAAAGTGTTCATTTTCTTTTTCTTTATAGTTCATTTAAACACTTTATAAAGTTGCAATATTTATTTAGTTTTTAGGTACTTGTAGAGAGTCTCCACATTTTGTAATACATTTTTATTGTCACGTCACTAAACCACGTTAAGACTTAAACGATTCCTATTTTTGTAAATTTTTAAAGGCAACCGAAGTTGCAGACGAATTTTATTGTTTATATTAAATTTGTTCAATATTAATAAATAACGTGCTTCATTTGGGTTAATTTATCAAAGGTCTAAAGTAAATTTTGGTTTAATTTCTTTTTGAACTCTACCAGGAGACTACAGAGTCGACGTCACACAGTGACAGATTGCTTAGAACATATAATTGAGCTAGCCGAGGTATATTAAATTAAACAACGAACCACATATTATAAAAATTACATTTATTATAAAAAAAAAATAAAATTAATAAAATACAACTTTATCAATATATATATATATATATAATATATATATATATATATATATATATATATATATATATATATATATATATATATATATATATAGATGATGGTGTGAGTCTGCGTGTAAGTACCTGTCAGTATGGGTTGGTTTTCGGTATACTGTGTGTCCTATGCATCCTGAACAATTAAATTCGGTAATAAAAACCCTAATAACAAGATCTGAGAAACTGGCAGATAAGGAACATAAGAACGAAGAAATGCAAAAAGTCTAAGAAAAAATGGCTTCTCCATGTATACGATTGAAAAGGCACAGAAATCCCGAAACAAAATCAAAGACCAGAAAAAGAGGAAAAACCAGTCGGAAAAACTATCCTGCCCTATATAAAGGGTACGACAGATAAAATCAGCAGAGTGCTACGTAAAAACAACATAGAAACTATTTTTAACACCGACAAAAAAAATCGCAACCATATTACCATCGGCGAAAACAAAAGTTGCATTGGAAAATCAAGGTGTATACAGAATCCCGTGTGAGGACTGCGATAAATCGTACATCGGACAGACAAATCGAAGGATACAAGTTGGACGCGAAGAACATCGAAACGCCATCGAAAGAAAACAGAAAACTTCATCTCTAGCACAACATGCCATCAACACAGGACACAAAATCGACTTAAATGGAACAACAATGCTAGCCAATATCGAAAATAAGGCCAAACGTGTAATCAGGGAAGCCATAGAGATCGAAAAACATCCAAAAAATTTAAATACCAGAGACGATGCCCAAAGACTCCCAAATACGTGGAAACCAATTCTACAGAAAAACGTAAAATTAAAATAGCGAAGAAGACCCCGCCCACTCTGCGCACAGGACCAATAACAAGAAGCGCTTCAAGGTATTTAAACTTAGCGAGCAGCGACCGAGAAATCAGTTCTCCTGAAACATCAAGACGAAGCAGAACTAATCTGACTTGACAATGGCAAGTGTGACCTTGCCGAAACGTCGTCAAAACAATGGTTTTTAGAAAAACCAAAATTACTTAACGCGGAGTCAAACCCGGAAAACAACTGAAATCATATATATATATATATATATATATATATATATATATATATATATATATATATATATATATACATATATATATATATATATATATACATATATATATATATATATATATATATATATATATATATATACATATACATATATATATATATATATATATATATATATATATATATATTTATATATATATATAATTACTTTAGTAATAGCCCAAAACTTGTGAATAATGAGGGCTATATGCCTTATTATCATGAACTAAGAGGCGTCCGAATGACCCCTAATGGACTGTATTAATTTCACCAACGCTTGATTTTAATCACACCCCGTCCCGGGGTGGTAAGTTTGTCTAATCCTTTTTTAATATAAATTAGAATAAAAAGTTGAGTATAGTAAATACAGATTTTATTTCTGAATAAACGCTAATACTAAAAGCATGGACCTTATACAAATATTAATTTAGCACAATTTTGTACCGCAATATGAAGTCAGTAAACACTATATACCATGACGAAATAGTTCAGAATTCAAATAAAATGTCAAAATGTTTTTATATCTACCAAGTCCTGTCCTAAGCCATGTTAAAACTGGAATGCTAGCTGTCCTTAAAGGTCTGCTTTGTTGTTGAGCCGTAAAGTGGTTGTAGCACTTATAAACACTTGAATTTATTCTTGTATGAATACGGCACTCTTAGCATATTTTTACACTATTACAAATACTTCAAATTATAATGTATGGTACTGGCACGAGTTACCATAGATGAACTATTACTATTCTCCAACTAATTGCGAACATATTTCATCGATAAAAAACCATGATTCTCATTTCGAGATAACTATTATAGCAACATTCGTACAACTCCCAACGGTAAAAGACACGTCTCGATTCTCAATCCGACTATTAGCGAAAACGAAAGGTCTGTACGCCCACAGCGTGAACAAGGTACTGGCGGTTTTTTAGATCTAACCTGTTTCCGATGCATAATAATTCCCGTGATCTGTGACGTCGGTTGTTTACGTTTTAAATTCTAAGAACATGGCTTTCGAAAAATAGCCTCTGTTAATATTTAGGCAGATTCTCGGAACAACGTGTATTTGAACTAAAACAATTCCAGGAGTTCCTTCAAGTTAAAATTCACAAAATGTTACACCAATCTCAAACAAGATGGATGTCATTACATGGTGTTATACGTAGGGTTCTAGAACAGTATAATGCACTTGTATTGTTTTTCACTGATGTCTCTTACAACAGTCCTACAGATGATCAAGCATGTAGTATTTTAACTTCTCTTAAAAATACAAAAAATAAACTTTTTTTGCAATTCTTAAATTATATTCTCCCATATTTTAATAACTTAAACCTGAAAATGCAGTCAGAAACACCACAAATTAGTTACCTATATGCAAATGTCAAATATCTCATAAAAACTCTTTTGGACTGTTTTATAAATAGAGACATCATTGACAAAACTGAAGTATTGGATATATATTATAAAAATCCCAGCAATATGTTGCCCATTGAGGAGATGTATTTTGGTTTTGACATTTCTACGTCAAGTGTAGATAAAAATGATTTGGAATTTGTAAAGTTAAAGTGTTTAGAATTTTATATAGAGGCTCTGGACCAATTATTAAAAAGATTTCCCATGAAAAATAACATCTTGGAAGATTTACAGTTTATAAATCCTGATTTGGTGTGAAGTCGAAAAATTAACTCAATTGCACATATTTCACCAAAATTGGGCAATATTGGGATAACTCAGGGCGATCTTCAATCATTAGATAATGAGTGGAGACTTTTACGAAACACTGAGTTGCCTGAAACTAATGATATATTAGCATTTTGGAGTCAAGTAAGTGAAATTAATTATGGTAGTGGACTAAATATGTTCCCCAATTTATCCCTACTTGTTTTTAATGTATTGACTTTACCAGATTCGAGTGCAAACGTAGAAAGAATTTTTTCGGTTGTCAATACATTACAACATAATGAGAGAAATAAATTAAACACAAAGACTATTGAGGCACTACTACATAGCAAGAGATTAGTTGACTAATCAACCGATGGAAGTTGCTATAATTTTAACCCGGCATTACATATATGGGGTTTCACAAACCCCAGCTCCCAAATATCGCTCCTAAAATAAATCAAACACAGACTTATGCGCACGTCCACCCCAATAGCTTCCCAAAAATGTCACCATCGAATTCAGACTTTACCTCAGTACATTGTAGACAGTGAGTGAAGTTACACGCGCCTGAAACGATCTGGGGTGTGTCAAACCCCACCTATGTACTCGCGTTTGCAATTTTGACATAAGTTTTTATTTTTGACTTACTTAAATCTGCATATTCAATTGTTTAATTTTTTAGCTAAAATATCAGGTCATACGAAGCGGAACAGAAACAGCTTGAAGCTCTATGGGCTGAAATTGATGACGATGCCATCGAATCGGGAAGCGATGACAATATTTACCACATCTCTGAAAGCGACCACAACACCGACTCGGAGCAGGATATCGCAATAGAAGATGGAGTTTCTGACGGAGATTCAGACATGGAGCCATAAAACACTTTTATCGTATGTGCCGAAAAAAAATCAAAACGTCCTCTTGAATCAAGATGGCCCTGCAGTGCCACCCGCCAAGATTCCAAAACTCATGGGAAGATGTTCAGTATGTCCAAGAAGCTGAAATCAGAAAACTAAATATTTCTGTTCAAACTGTGAATCATTACTGTGCCTGAAGCATGCTGTCATAAGTTGTCAAAATTGCATGAATTCAAATAGCGATTAATTTTTTTTCTGTCACTGAACAAACGGGCAGAGTTTTTTCTTATATTATCTTACTATTAGATTTTCATTTACTATTGTATTTTTGATCATACGATGTTTATATTTTTTGGTAAGATTGTTCAGTTAAGTTGTGGTTTTTGCTTATGGAGAATTGCCTATTATTAGTTTATTTTTAACCCTAGAAAGGTGGACTATCGTAAATTTGACGACGCTCCTCGGTTTTCGTCGCAGTTCGGGTGCTGTCGCGTAACCTCTGCCCATACACTTCTCAGTAGCTGTTTCTTTAGTCTTGATTTAACAGGCGGTGAGTGTGTTTCTCCACTACTGTATTTATGTATTAGATTTTTTGAGGGCACGTCGTCAATTTTACGAAAGTCCACCTTCTACGTTAGTTTTTTTCTCTCAAGTTTATTTGGACTCCAGTGACGTTTTTGGTAAGTCATTATCTAATTCTTTTTTATATTTGTAGTAAATATTATTTTATTTAATTGTAGCACTATGTCATCACAAAAACCTTTAACGGCAAGTGAAATAAACGATGAATTACAGCGTATAATGAATGGTGAAGATAGTGAGCAGGAACCTTTTGAAGATAGTGTAAGTGACTGGGAGTTAGAAGAAGATGCTTTGGAGTTTGAATCGGACGATTCAGATGAAGAAGATGACTCTAAAAATAGTGGTAATTCCAAAATTTTCCAGCCATCCTATGTATCCAGTTTATCTGTAAATTTAATGGATGCAGATATAGAAGCAATAGTGGTAGAAGGCGAAAAATCTACAGAAGAAGTACCTGGAACATTAGGTGAGAACTCCACTGTTTCTCAGTTTATTGTAAATCCGGGAAAGGCTCTAAAAGGTAAAAACGGGCATAAGTGGTCAAACAAAATACCTTCATTGTCAAAAAGAACGGCAGCTAGAAATATTATTCATTTATACAGCTGGTCCCAAAGGAAATGCCAAAAACTACACAAAAGTTGAAGAACATTTATTACATTTTTTTTCAGAGGATATATTATGTCGTACTCTGTTACACTCAAATTCTGAAATTACAAGACAATCTAAAAAATATGCCTGTCGTCCTAATATTTCTGACATGAGTAAAAATAAGCTACAAGCTTTATTGGCAATTTTGATAATGTCTGCAACAAATAAAGACAGTCATCTATCTGTGAAATATATGTTTGACAGTAATATATTAGGAAAATTTTATCAGGTTTGCATGAGTGGTCAGCGTTTCAAATATCTTATAAACTGTCTTAGGTTTGATGAAAAGGAAACACGAAAAGAAAGGCAGCAAGTTGATCCTTGCTGCTTTCTTATATAAGCGATATAAGCGAAATATGGGACATTTTTATTACCACCTGTAGAGAATCATATACACCTTCATCCTATCTGACTATTGATGAACAGTTAGTAGGATTTCGAAGACGTTGCCCTTTTCGAATGTATTTGCCTGATAAACCTAATTCGTATGGTCTCAAAATCGTAATAATGTGTGACAGCTCTACGAAATATATGATCGATGCTATTCCTTATTTAGGCAAGAAAACCAATACAAATGGTTGCCGTGGTACATATTTTGTAAAGGAACTTACAAAATCAGTTCATGGTAGTAACATAAATATTATCATGGACAACTGGTTTACATTAATTAGCTTAGCAGAGGAGTTACTAAAAGATCAGTACAAAGTGACAATTATCGGAACTCTTCGCAAAAATAAAAGAGAAATTCCACAGAAATTGTTTAATGTAAAGAACAGAGTCCCCAATACATCTATGTTTTGTTTTAATAAAAGAAAGACATGGGTATCATATATGCCAAAGAAAAATAAGGTGGTTTTACTTCTTTCAACACTTCACGAAAGTGCTGATGTTTCCAAAATAAATGGCAAACCCACTATAATAACTGATTATAATGAAACAAAAGGCGGAGTGGATACATTTGATCAAATGTGTTCGAATATGAATGCGGGTCGTAAAACGAGGAGATGGCCTTTGTGTATCTTCTATACTATGATAAATATTGCAAGTATTAACTCGTATGTTATTTACACCACAAACACATTAAAAGCAAACAGAAAAGTTTTATCCAGATACGAATATATGGTTGAATTGGCTCGTCATCTCGCCGAACCCTGGCTGAGAGAACGATTGTGTATTCCAACTTTACGTCGAAATCTTAAGCAAAATATTAAAGATGTCCTCAAAATTTTCGAAGAAGTTAAACGTCCGTTACCTGAAAAAAAGAAACGCAAGGCGTGTTTCTATTGTCCGAGTAAAAAGAGCCGCATGACTACAACATATTGCAACAAATGCCATGACGCTATATGTGGCGAACACCGAGGTAATATATGTACAATGTGTGCAAACGAGTAGTGTACATCGACTTTATTTATCTGTGTACCACTGACTAAGACTTACATTTTTTTTAATTTTTTGTAATAAAAGTGTTTATAATTACGTTTGTATTTTTTTTTAAATTTTTTGTTAGATGTCGTAAAAATTACGATAGTCCACCATAACTGTCAGTAAATAATAGTCCACCTTTCTAGGGTTAATTTCTTTTGAATAAAGGTGTTCTGATTATTTCTTTTTTGCTTAAATAGTCCTTAGATGATCACTCCAGACCATGAAATTGGAAAACATATAAAAAAAACTGCCAGAAAAAATTCTGATTTTCTTAGAAATTGGGGTTTGTCACACCCCACATATGTACTAATGACAGAAAAATCCACGTATATGACGCCGGGTTAAGGTAGAAAATGATATGCGTAAACTACTTAATAAAAATATTCACCAGCAGAACTCGGATAATGACGAGATCTAATGGTTAATTTTTTTTATAATTTAGTATTGTTTTATTTTACTATATTTTTTAGGTTTAGTTTTGACTTCAGTTATTGTTTTTTAAGTTTATTTAGATTAATTTTTGAAAAAAGTTAGGTTTTTAAAAATTTTGTATGTATTTTCTGGTGAAAATTATTTACAAATCGTTGATTGGGAAGAATAGTATGATAAGTCAAAATTGGTTCATTTTTAATTTATGTCATCAAACTACTCAGAATGAATGGATCTATTAGGAAGAAAAGTATTACAACTGCAATTTAAACGACAAGCTCTAGAGGGCTCTGTGACCAACTATGGCATCTCCCACTTCCACACAACCGTTATGGAGAAGACTCGGGCAACTTAGTTGTCTACAGTTCGCGCTAGACTTAAGATATTTTTATTTAATCAATACTATTACAAGTCAAAATATTCAAACTGCTTGCGTCTTATTAGTGAATATTTTTGGATCAAGAGAATTATATTTCAAAATATCATACTCTTCTTTAACAGGTAAGCATTTATTTTTATTATAATCTTGGTCAATATGATGATTACAAATAATATCATACTCTTGAATAAAATAAGTACACCAGTGAGCTTTTTATCTTTATTTCATTTTGAGTTAATATAGTTTTGAATAGAATTTTGCCCTAAGTATAGCTTGTTATTTTTAGTTAACATTGTCTTCAGCATAATTTAACTCAAATCCAAGAAATTATTTCGTTTTATCATTCTATTCCTTAAAATATTTTTTCTTACTAGATACTTAATTAAACTGAGATTTTCATTTCTTTGAAAACTCTACTGCAAGAGATTTTATTATTGATTTATTCATTAGTACGTTGGAAATGATACTTTTCAAGAAACAACTGATTCATCCAACAACCATTCGCGTTTGGCCGATATCTAAACCGTGGGAATTTTACCAGTTAAAGATAACATTTTTTAATAGGGTCAGAGGGAATAAGTATTTAATACAAACCTCTTGCGTAGGTGTAACTTGATAAAAATAGATTAGTAAGCGATTCATTTTGTAAACGACTGTGCGACATGTAACAAAAATTTGGTGGTTCAAATTTCAATCCGTGTGTAGAAAAGAATTAATAAATATTATGTGTGTTGACTGCACAATTTTTTATGGACCTAATGGATAATATTTTGTTCTAGAAAATGAGTGGGAATAGAAGTCGTATTCTAGTAGACCTCGCTAGTAAGATTTGCGAAACAGATGAAGATAATGCCAGACATGAAAGTAGCGGTTTGTATACTCAACAATTATTTGTGACTAATAAAAGTGAAACCAATAATTTTCCCATAGTCAGTGATTCTGTCAACAAGTTTACTACTGATACAAATGAAAATCCTAAAATTGCTTCTCCTTTAGCTGAAAAACAATACGAACAATATTTTCATATGGCTGTTGATTTTGAAAACAAAGAAAACCAAAAAAGTCCAACTATCTATGAAACAACAGGTGCTGAAGATGAAAGAGGACCAACGTTTATAAATAATGACGTTACAATCAGTAGTGAGCGTGAAAAGGACAGTAGCAGCTCTTCGTCTTCCATATCAACCAGTTCCTCTAGTAGTTCAGTCTTTGATAACACCTCAGGCGACCCAAATTATTCTTCAAATAGTTCTTCGTCATCCTCTGATGATTCTTCTGATGAGGGGCCTCCTTTAATTTGGAACCAAAATTTAAGCAACAAAAGACGCTCTGTTAAAAACCCATGTCCCCCACCAGAAAATGTAAAAAAGCGAAAGAGAAAGATATCTCAGTGGCAAAAAAATGTTGCTAAAATGATGAGGAATAGTGGCCAAAGTTATGCTTCAATAAAAATCACGAAAAATGAAGATGGAACCAAAGATCGAGTATTAGTCAATCGTAAGGCTAGAATAATGCGACCCCCTTGCAATGCTGATAAATGTCGTTATAAATGTTCACTTAAGTTAGCAGATGAACAAAGACAGAAAATTTTCGACGATTACTGGAGTATGGCTGACCTTCAAAAACAAAGAATGTATATTGCATCTTGTACTACAACCATAAAACCAAGATACCGGTATACAAGTTCGGTTAAAAAAATACGTGGTCTTAATAACGCATTTTTTTTCACATACGCAGGAGAAAAAATTCGTGTTTGCAAGTCCTTCTTCATGGCAACCCTTTGCATTAACTCTCAAGTAATTGAAACCGTTTTACGCAAACAAAATAATGACGTAAATGGAATTATACAGGCAGATAATCGAGGCAGACACCAAAAACATAGCAGTGTTCCTGAGGAGTTAAAAGAAGAAGTGCGTAATCATATCCGATCTATTCCTCGAATGGAGAGCCACTACTGCCGATCTCAATCAAAGAAAGAATACATTGAAGGAGGAAAAACTATTGCCGACCTCCACAGAGATTATGAGCAGCATTGCAAAGAACTCGAGAAGCCGAGCGTAAATTATTTGATGTACTCCAATATATTCAAGGGAGAGTTTAATTTATCTTTTTTTATTCCAAAAAAAGATAAGTGTGATTTTTGCCAGGGTTTTATTAATGCCTCCGAGTTAGAAAAACAAGAACTTCAGGAACAGTACAACAACCATATTGAAGACAAAGAACTGTCAAGAAAAGAGAAGGACATAGATAAACATTCTCCAGATAAAATTGTCGCTGTTTATGATATGCAGGCAGCATTGCCATGCCCGCAAGGGGACTCGTCTTCTTTTTATTATGTATCAAAACTAAGTGTGTATAATTTAACATTGTACGAGCTTAAAAGCACGGAAGCAATGTGCTTTATGTGGCATGAAGGTCTAGCTCACAGAGGCGCAAATGAAGTGGGTTCGTGCGTTTGGGCTTATTTGCAGTCTGTGAACGCAAAAAATACTGAAATGGTAGATGTTGTATTTTATACTGACAACTGTTTCGGTCAAAATAAGAACCGCTTCGTATTTGCTTTATACATACATGCTGTTTCTGTTCTAGAAAATATTAGGTCCATCACCCATAAATTTTTAATTAGTGGTCACACTCAGAACGAGGGAGACCATGTCCATTCTATTATAGAACGTTCAATTACTAAATTTAAAAAATTTTCTCCAATTTACGTACCAGATCAATATGTAACATTGGTTAGACAAGCAAAGAAGAATGGAAATCCATTCACCGTACATGAAATGTGTTATGAGAATTTTTTTGATCTGAAACAACTCTCAAGTGATATGGGGATGAAGGATTCTTTTAAAACGGAAGAAGGTGATTCAGTCCCTCTCTCAGGAATATGCATATTAAAAGTTACGAAAGAAAATCCTAGTCATTTGATGTATAAAATGTCATACAAACAAGAGGAATTTAATTCCTTAAACGTTCTTCAAAGCAAACGACGAGTTCCATCACCACGTGATGTTACTCTTAAACAAGCTTATAGGAAAAAGGTAGGAATAAATGAAAAAAAGAAAGCTGGCTTGCTCTCTCTCTTTGCAAAGAAAAAAAATGTAGCGGTAATGCCACAATACTATAGGGATTTTTACGCTAACTTGTAGAAACTTTAATTTTTTTAATGGAAGGCTAAGCTTTTTATGTTTTTATACTGATATTGTACTACAGCTGCTATTTTATCATTCGTTTGTTGTTTATACTCAAATAAAACTTTTAAACTGTTCCATTTTATTGTCCCTAATAAACTAATAATTGTAAAACAACACAAGATATTTATATAGAAAACTATTATAACTCAAAATGGGGATGAAAAATATGGGTTGGGGCTGGTATATGGATCGGATGAAAAACTTATATTGTCAGTTACTACTGTAAGCCTTAATTATTATGATCAAAAGGATATTTAGTAATGTATTGCTTAAGTTATTCGATCTCGAAACCCATCTCAATCTTTAATCGCCATTTCTGAAAATTTAATGTTTTTGAAATATCATACTATTCTTCCCAATCAACGAAATGAACGTACTGTTATAAAAAGGAATTTAAATATACCATTTGCATTAGATAATGTAAAAAAAACAACAAATTTGTCATCTTTATAGTATTTCTACCGTATTTTTAAAGTTCGATCTACCGCAAAATGGTTCATATCACCTGCAGACGGATCACGAAACTCGACTCGACTAAATCGACTTAACTCGTTATCGAGTCTATTGAGTTGTTCACGAACCTCGATCGAATAGAAAATCGAGTTTCTCGATTGTACCTAACTTCTGTTCAGTTTATGTAGGCCAGAGTTGCAAATCTAGCTTATTTTATGCTAGATTTGGCATATTTTTATGTAGTTTAGCTTATTTGTTTGTTGTTTAGCATATAGCATATTTTCTAGCATATTAAATATAAAAATAAATTATTTAGTAAAAATTTCATGAATTTCAATGTAAAAAATAATATGTAACATAATCGAAAATCTTCTAATTCGGAACAAATTTTTATGTTGGCCTTGCAATTACTAAAACCACTTGAGTATATCACAGGAACTTGAAACTGATATCAGTGAGTCAAATCCGAATAAAAATGTTTACACATTCACACACACACACACCTACATCAGCAAATCCCTTCGCCTTCAACAATGTTTATATTAAGTATATCTGTGGAGGATGATATATTACTACAGAATCATGTTTCAGCATTTTAAAAAAAAAATAATTTATCTGTTATGATTTTACTGGGTTATGCTTTCTATACCGATTTTTTATTAGCTGATAACGGAATACTGTTAAATTGATCATTCCATCATTCTTGTGAGATTTATTAGTTTAACTTTAGAGCTATATATACTACAGAGTTGGAATAAATCAATTAAATTAAAATAGTGTCTTGTCGATAATTTCAATATTGGCCACTGGTATAAAAGTTCTTTAATAGTTCCGTTCAGTTCACTTTTATAGTTCAGTTTTAAAAGTTTAGTTTATACAGTACAGTTTCACATGCAACATAGTTATAGTACTTATAGTTTGATAGAGTGGTTAATATGCCGCCTAAATATAGTCAGAATTACAGATCAGAGTGGGAGCAAATGAAGGATTTTAAGGATTGGTTACAGCCTGTCGGGAACGATAAGATGAAGGCCTATTGTAAATACTGCAAGTGCGAGATGATTGCCAAAATCCATTGTTTAAAATTACACATTTTGTCAGCCAAGCATAAAAAATCTATGGACATAGTGAAAAGTCAGAGAACAATTAATTTTCCCACTGTAAAAATAGATCTGAATACACAGAGAGCAGAATCTGCACTAGCTATGTTTGTATGTGCACATTGTTCGATTATGGCTGTAGATCATTTATCAGAATTATGTAAACACCGATTTAGTGATAGCAAAAGTGAGGACTTGCGAATCCATCGTACAAAGTGCTCCAATATAATAAAAAATGTGTTATCTCCGCATTTTATTAAGGAAATTGTGTCAGATTTGGGAGACCAACAGTACAGTCTCTTACTGGATGAGTCAACGGATATTTCAGTGAGTAAAATGTTAGGAATATCAATCAGATATTTTAGTCGGCCTTTAAAAACTATAATATCTACATTTTTGGGGTTGGATGGCACTGCAAACAGCATAGTCAACGGTGTTACAGGATTATTGTTACTTCTGAACATTGACATACGAAGACTGATTGGCATTGGCACAGATAACGCTACGGTAATGACAGGCACTAACAATATAGTACATGCCTTATTAAAAAATGTTAACGGTAATGATAATTTGGTGTTAGTTCGTTGCTTGTGCCATTCACTACAGTTGGCTTTATCTCATGCATCTGAAGAAACTCTTCCACGTAATGTCGAATTTCTGATAAGAGAAACCTATAATTGGTTTAGTCATTCTTCAAACCGACGACTACATTACAAAAATATATATCAAACAATTAACTGTGGATCCGAACCTTTGTTAATTCCACAGATGTGTAATACCCGATGGATATCAATTGAACCAGCAGTCAACCGCATTCTGGAGCAATGGGTGGAATTAAAACTTTTGTTTGAAGTTGCAAGACGCGATAACCACTGCTATATGGCAGAAACACTATATACTATGTATAATGATCCTGTAAATCATTTATATTTATTGTATTTAAAACCTATCTTAGAGGAAGTACAAGTTGTTAACAAGCTGTTTGAATTAATTACTATTAAACTGGGAATAAGCCACAATTAAAGATAAAAATACGTTTATTGACGTTTCAATTTCCACTTCGGAAATCGTTCTCAAAATACAAACAGTAAAATTTTATTTTACTGTTTGTATTTTGAGAACGATTTCCGAAGTGGAAATTGAAACGTCAATAAACGTATTTTTATCTTTAATTGTGGCTTATTCCCAGTTTAATAGTAATTAATTTACAATGCCACAAGAAAATAGCTTCAAAGCTGTTTGAAAGCAACAATGTTGATCCAACAAAACTTTACAAGGATTTGTGTGCCTTAGTTCAATCTACAAGTCGCCGTATCTTAAGTCCAACAGCGAGAGTTGATATTTTTAAGCATAGAAAGTTATTTGGATCCTCAGCCGTACATGGGATATTCGTTTGAAACAAAATTGCGAGAATACAACCTTTAACCTGAGGTAAAAAAGAATGTACGTCAACGCTGCCTGCATTTCACACTAAAACTTGTAACGGAACTGCGTTCTAGATTACCAATTAAGTTCCATGTGCTTGAGAAAGTATCTTTATTTTCCGTAGAAGAAACTTTAAAAGTTGTCAAACCTTCTATTATCGATATTGCACAAGAATTTCAAAAGGATGCATCTACAATAGATAGGCTCTTGTCTCAACGGAGAAACATAGTTCATATTAAATGGGAATGCACATCTTCCACCGTAGAATTCTGGAATGAAGTAATTGATTACAAAGACGCAGCTGGTAATAACCCCAATAAAGAATTATCTCAACTGGCAATATCCTTATTATCACTGCCACATTCCAATGCGGAAATTGAACGTGTTTTTAGTTTGTGTTTTTAGTCAAATGAATGTTGTCAAAACCAAGCTTCGCAGCCGGTTGTCTGTAAAAACTTTAAATGCCATTTTATACATTAAGTTCGGCCTGAAGAGAGCTGGGAAATGCTGTTACTCTTATACAGTTCCTGATAATGTACTGCGATCTATAGGTACCAAGGAGAGTTACAGTTTGGACAATCAGGCTTCTACGTCTACGTCTACATGCACATCAGCTGTGGATGAAGACCAAGATATTAACATTTTATGATATATAACATATATATATATATATATATATATATATATATAACATTGAAAATATAATCAATTAGCATAAAATATATTTTTTCGTTCGTTTCCTTGATTAATAAAACATTTAAAGTTAAATGACGTGTTATTATTTTATTTGATAGATATTAAAAAATATTGGCATAATTTTTAGCATTATTATAAAGCAATTAGCATAATTTTAGCAAAATTTCAACAGATGTTTGGCAAATATTATATTGGTCGGGTTGGCAACACTGATGTAGGCACCAAAAACACGTGCAAACGTTTATTTTCGTTTTTGTTTAGGTTAGGGTTAATTATTGTCGTTATTGTTTGAGTTGATTTAATTAAATTGAAATAACAATGTCAACTAGACCAACCCCAAAACAGTGGGAAATTTTACTAGATTCATTTGAGTCTAACCCTGAAATGGTTTCTGGAAGAGCTACGGGTCCCAGTACCAAACATATTATACGAAATAAGTGGGAAACTCTTGCTACCCGACTTAACAGTTTGGGGTATACTAATAAACCAGTTTAAAAATGGATAAAGGTAGGAACATATTATTTAGTTATACTTATACTTAGTTTTATTGGACTAAATATGCCAGAAGCAGGTGTAAGTCCCATCTTATTACTTTCTAATCCCAAGAATTGTAATCAAACAAAAAGGTTATGTTAAAATTGAATAAGATAGGGGTCACAACAGTATTTAAAATAATTCTGTATTTTGAAGATGCTAAACTCCATATAACAAAATACCTACCGGGAGGGTCCAACCCTGCGCTTAGTTGATAAAGTGCCGATTAAAATCTGCACTTACTAAAACTAACTTTTCAGTGGTTTATAATCAAGAAACGTAAAATATTGTTAGCTTAATAGTGTATTTAAACAACAAAGTTTCTTCACACAAAAAACAAACTGTGAGTACATTACTAATTTACTACAAATTCAACATTAGTAAATATTATACATAACCCATAATTCAATACAACACATCAATTAATCCGGTTTCTGGTTTTTGGGCAACTTCGATAAGTCGAAATAATTAGCCGATACAGGACCGGCTTCAGAAAACTTATATCAAATGAAGAAAATAAAAATTAAAAATGGATGATTCCGAAAATATTAGCATACCTACTACATCATCAACATCGACATATTCCAATGCAGTAAGCAACTTCAATTTTCCTTCAAAAGAACAAGCCATTATTCTGTCAGCTATCCAAGGTATTAAAATACATGAATACATAGTAGCCATAGGATCTCTACTCACACCAAAAAATGTTATTTTCGCATCACGAATAGCGAACAACCGAGTTTGCATTTACCTAAACAGTTCTAGCATAGTAGATACCTTACTAAACAACCGTAAAACTGTAGTCATCCAAGGCAATGAGATAGAAATTCGAAGACTTATTACACCAGCAAGGAGACTAGTAATATCAAACATCTGTCCCAGCATCCCGAACAGTATTATAGAAGACGAACTCAAACAACTAGATCTAACTGCAGTATCCAAATTAACGTTTTTAAAAGTTGGCATGCCCGAGTCTGAGTATAGTCATGTCTTAAGCTTTAGGCGGCAAATATTTGTCTCTCCGATAATCACCAAACCAATTCCAAATACAATCTTAATAACCTATAACATCAACTGGTACAGAAACATATAAAGATCCATCTCAAGTGATACAAACATACACCTCAGAACTCGAACCCATGGAAGTAAATCAGAATAACTCAGCAACAAATATTTCAGATGACACAACTAACTGTTCCAACCCTATTTCTGCAGATATCCCAACGACAAACGATTCGCTTATAGTACACAATATACCTTCATCTACAGCTAACAGCAATAATACTAAAACAACCAATCAAGCAAAAAGGCAAATTTCCACCTCTCCTGAAATCTCAGAAACTAAAAAAGGCTTTAGATGTCGAAGCCACATTAAAACCAATTGAGAACATTTTAATGACAGCATCTCCTTCATATACGCTAAACTTCTCTGAATTATGCGACTTCGTTATAAACGCAATGGGATCAAAATTTCCTTAAGTAACAGCTAAAAACTATACAGAAGATTTTGACGGCTTATTCACCTTATTAAAAATGGTTCACTCAAAATTAAATGATAGACGCATGAAAAATAATATCCCAAGAATTATAAAGAAAATAAATCCAACATATGAATCTTCCCTTACTGAAGAAAGCGACTACGATTTATCTCAATAGTCCAATTAAATTCATTCTTCAATGGAATTTTTTTTTACATCCTTTATTTATTGAAATCTGTTTCTACAAATAAAAAAAAACAATCAATATGTTTATCAAGTAATTAACATAGGGGAGATCAGTCCAGTGACAGAAATCCTTAAGATAAATTTCTAATATATATAAATATTTGAAATATAAATAACAATTTACAAAGACATTTTACTAACATATTAAAAAAAAATAGCAATATTTAAAATTAAAACAACACACACAATTATAAGTTGTAGGTATTTGTAGTATAAGTTGTAGCTATAAAATGATATATTATACGTTTATGTATATAAAGGTATAGAGAGGTCTAGAGGATCACGTCGTTTTAGTCTTCCTCTCCTTGGTCGCTTAAGTAGGTCTTGGGCAAGTGTATTTGGATGATTTAGTAGTCTATTTTTGTAAGTGCCACTGAGTGAGACAACGGTGTCTTTAATATTTTGGATCTGAAGATCTCGGTGTATAACATAATTGGGCACGTACCACGGTGCATTGGTAATATGTCTCAAAACTTTAGATTGGAAACGTTGAAGTTTCAGTAAGTGAGAATTAGATGCTGTACCCCATATCTGTATACCGTAGGTCCAAACTGGCTTTAGAACACATTTATACAGTAATAGTTTATTATGTAGACTTAGTTTGGATTTTTTATTCATGAACCAATACATTTTTTTGTATATTAATCCTAGTTGCAGTCGCTTTGTCCAGATGTGCTTTCCCCAATTTAGTCGGCTGTCAAAATGTATTCCCAAGTATTTAACATCACTTTTTTTGGGTATTATGGCATTGTTTATGCACACAGATGGTACACTCTCTTTGCGTAAAGTAAATGTTATGTGTGCTGATTTGCTGCCATTTACTTTAATTCGCCACAGTTTTAGCCATTTCTCTAGTTTATTTAAATGAATTTGTAAATTTTGACAGGCTGTAACAGGAACCGAGCTAGAAGCCATTATCACAGTATCATCTGCATAGGTAGCGATAGTGCTTTTTACTGTTGTGGGAATATCTGCCGTATAGAGTAAGTATAAAGTTGGTCCCAATATACTACCCTGAGGTACTCCCGATAGAATTGGAGATATGTTTGATACTGCTTCATTGCATCTGACCTGGAAATATCGATTGGTAAGATAGGATCTCAAAAGAGCATACAGAGGATGAGGAAAGTGAGTTTTTATTTTAGATAGTAGCCCCTCATGCCATACTTTATCAAATGCTTGTGAGACATCCAAAAAGGCTGCAGTGCAGTATTCTTTCTTTTCAATCGCATCTCTTGCTACTTTGGCAACTCTATGTACCTGCTCAATTGTTCCATGTTGTTGCCTGAATCCAAACTGATAATCGGGTATTAACTTTTGTCTGTCGATTATAGAATTCATTTTCTGAAGTAGTATCCTCTCAAATATCTTAGAGATAATGGGAAGCAAACTGATTGGACGATAGGATGATAGTTCTTGTGGATCTTTATTTGGTTTCGGTATTAGAATAATTTGTGCCATTTTCCATTGAAACGGAAAATAGCCTAACTTTAGTATAGCGTTAAATATATACATAACCAACCGAAATCCTTCTTCGGGTAAATTTTTGCAGATTTTTCCTGATATTAAATCATACCCTGGTGCTTTTTTAGTATTGAGATGTTTAACTAACTCTTTTATTTCGTTAATTTTGATATTTTCTATAGGAGGTGACATCTGGTAGGGTGCATCTAAGTTCTTGTAAATGAATTCTTCTTCTTCTTCTGAGATAGTTCTGGAGTGTGGTTAAAAAACTTGGCTGAGATGATTAGCGAATGCTTGTACTTTATCTTCATCGGCCTTGGCCCAATCACCGTCTTTATTTCTAATGGGACCGTCATGCTTAATCTGATGTTTAAGTTTCTTAGAGAGTTTCCAAATAGAGTAGTTTGTGTCATCCGTCGCAGTAAGACTTTCAAGAAATTCATTTATGCCCTGATCTTTGTATTTGTGTAATTCTCTTTTAAGCAAACGAGTGGCCCTATTCAGTTCAGTTTTGTTCTCAGGAGATCTGGAAGTTTGCCACTGTTTTCTAAGTTTTCTCTTTTCGTTGATTAAGATTTTTATATGATGTGGATATGGTTCACAGTTATTACTCCGATTTAGATCTGGAGTTGCTTTCCAAGCTGCCTGTTGAATGATTGATGTAAGGTGATGAACTGCTTCCTCAATATTTTCACTTGTTTTAAGAGGAAGATTTAAGTTAATTGTATTTTGAATATTAAGTCTGAACAGACTCCAATTTGTTTTATGATTTGAAAACGTGGGGTATTTATTTGTATTATATACATGTTCCATCACATCAATAAATATGGGAGAATGGTCCGACGAAAGGTCAAAAGAAGGTTTAATGTCTAAAAAGTTGTTACTTATTCCTTTTATGATACCAAAATCAATGAGATCGGGTATTTTATTTCTATCTGTAGGCCAGTAGGTTGGCTGCCCAGTAGAAATTGGAGTCAAGTTATTTTCGTTTAAACTTTTAATAAGTTCTCTTCCGCGAGTTGTTATCAGTCTTGAACCCCATCTTGTATGTTTTGCATTAAAATCACCTACTGCAATAAAGCGATGACCAAGCCCTTTGAAATAACTAGAGAAATGGTCCTCTTTAATTATTTTGCCAGGGGGACAGTACGCAACTGACATCGTTATGTGCCCTTTACTGAGTTCTACAGATATAGAGGTTGCCTGAATGTTGATTTCACACACTTTATTTATTTCGTGATGTTTTATATTACTTCTAATGATTAAAGCAGTTCCACCATGACCTTTTCCCATTGGGTGTGGTGTGACATAGGTGCAAAAATCTGGCATACTAAAATGGCTCTTGTTTGTCATATGAGCTTCAGAGACCATCATGATATCAAGATTATGTAACTTTATAAATGCCTTAATCTCCTCACTATGGTTTGTGAGGCCGTTTGCGTTCCAATATCCAATTTTAATTTTGGGGTTGAACATTAAGTTTTGATATCATCGTTATGAGGAGGTCGAACATTTTATCCATTCTATCCATAAGTTTTTGGACCATCAATTCTAAACTGTTACTTGTTTCTGTTGTATTCAGTTTTTCCTGTGTAGTTTTTGAGACAGATGCGGTAGTATGATTTGGTCCCTCCACAGCATTTGCATATGTTACAGATGGGCGACGAGTATTTGAGGAACTTGGCGGGCAATGAGATTGTATTTTCTCCCTCAATTTTGGAAATTGTTTTCTTTGGAGCTCTTTGTAGACCAAACAGCCTCTGTAGGATGCAGGATGATTTTCTTGGCAATTTGTACACTTCACATCTTTAATTCGTGTTGGATTTGGACATTCGGATGACAAGTGATTGGCTGTACATTTTACGCATCGTGGCATTCTGTTGCAATATTTGTGAGTGTGTCCGAAATGTTGACACCTGTGGCATTGCGGAATTTCTCTTTTGGGATGTGGTGGTTCAACTTCAACTATTGAGTTAAGTAGTCTATTGACTTTGTAAATGTCTTTATTGTTTGCATTAGCAACCAATTCTACGTGGAATAGTGGTAGTTGCTTTTTATCCTTTATTCGTTTTATGTTGGAGATATTTTTGACTGAATGTCCTAGTTCTTCGAGTGCCCTTTTAATCTCATTAGTTTCTGTTGAGGGGTGAATATTGCGAATAACCACTCGAAATCCACGGTCCTGTTTTATTTGATATGTGTGAAACTGCGTTTTTTTTGCTGTTAAGCTTTTAATAATATCCGAATAGTTTTCAGGTGAATCTACTTGGAGTTTAATTTGGTTATCCCTAAGGCATTTAATGGTATATAGATTTGGTATTTTTTCATCAAGCAATTCGCGTAGAGGTTTTATATATTCGACATTCTGAATAAATATTGGTGGAGGTTTTTTGGATTCGGCATTTCTATTTTCTTCTTGTATATCATCAGTAGTTAAAGGGTTATATCTATTGGTCGTTGGCGTAGGTTTCTGCAACCAATAATCCTGAATGGTAGTTTGCTTTTTAATTCTATGCGGAGGGCTATCTTCTGATCGGTGACGCTTCTTATTTTTAATTAACGTCCAACCTGTAACATCATCTTGCTGACGAGTTTGTTCAGTGGCTTCTGTTTGTTGTTTTTGTTCTGGTTTGTTTTCTGGCAAATATGTCGACATTGAGGCACAATGAGATGAGCTATTAGTGGCGTTTATCCTGATTTCATTTGAGGAAATACTGTTTGTTCTATTTTTAAGCGACGGTGGAGGAGTTCGTGCCAGACCGGCCTTTCTTATAGGTGGATTCTCATATGCTACATCTTTTAATGAGGGAGAATAACTCTGAATATTATCTGAATTTGGAATTTGATTTTGCCATTCCATTTTAGCTACTTATTTAACATATTGTAGTTTACAAAAATATTTTTATGTATATAATGGTTTTTATGTAATTTTTATTTTTTTTTTTTGCTTTACGATAGGAGAATGAATCCAGATCGACTCTTCGGAGATCAATTCTCCTCTTAAAGCTACTTAGTTTTTATATATTTAGTAATTATTACTTTGTTTTCCCTTTCTATATTATTTTTTTGAAGTTTGGCAACACTGTCTGGCGTTGAGACGTGGGCCGTTTTCTTATCGCAGACTGGATTGCAGATAACCTTACTTGTTTTCGATATTATTTTATGGATGTTTAATCGTACCAGATCGGTTTTTCTAGTGTCAATTATACACTTCACACTTTCTACACCAGTATAATTAGTTACTACCAATTTTTATGTTTTTAAACTTTAATTTCACCTGTAATTTTGGAAAAATTTTCACTGTTTATTTATGTTTAACCTGCTGGCTTCACCGCAGCGTTGCCTATAGCGTCTTTCCAACAACCAAGCAAAACTAAAAAATTATATGGCCTATACAAAAAATCGAGCAGTACAGCAAATATCCAGTGGCGGAGTCGGAATTTTTGTACATTCAACTATCCAATCCAAAGAAATTCCGTTAAATACGAATCTGGAAGCAGTAGCAGTTTCGGTAATACATCATTTTAAAATCAACATATGCAACGTATATTTACCGCATCCTGACGAAACTACTCTATTAGAACTTCAAAATGCAATTAAACAAATTCCATCTCCAAAATTAATTTTGGGTGACACAAACTGTCACAACATCGCATGGGGATCCAAAAAAACAGATAAAAATGGACGAATATTATTAGAAGCAATTAACAACATAAAACTAGTTTTGCTAAACACAGGAACACCTACTAGATTCAATGCACATAATGGCACATTTTCCTCCATAGACTTATCTATCAGTGATTCAACTTTAGCTCCATTTTTACAGTGGAATACATTGGACCACCTATACGACAGTGATCATTTTCCAATAATAATTACTCATGACAAAGATGAAAAAACCTGCACAACACCATATGAAACGTGGAAATTAAAGTCAGCTGATTGGGAAAAATACTCGAACTTAGTAAGCATACGTATACCAAATCTCGTTATAACAGATAATATAGACACTACTCTATCATCTTTTAACGGTATAATTTTAGACGCAGCCAGAGATTCTATAGGAAAAACCAAAAATATCACAAAAGCTCCTCTTCCTTGGTGGAACACTGAAATCGCATCCGCTTTAAAGCAAACAAAACATGCTTTTAATATATACAAGAAGTATAACACACCTAATAACTTAAACAATTTTAGATCTTTAAGGGCCAGATCTAGATTTTTAATAAAGAAAGCAAAAAAAGAGAGCTGGACCAATTACGTGTCGTCAATTGACTCATCTACGCCCATAAGGGATATATGGCAAAAAATAAGGAAAATAAAAGGTTCAAAAACATTTAACCATATTGACACAATAACTACAAACGATCTAACAACTTCAGACAAACATGAAATCTCAGAAATTTTAGTAGAACACTATCAGTTGTATTCAAGCAATCAACAGTACCACCCAAATTTCTTAGAACATAAAGAAAGAACAGAAACATCAAAAATTAACATAGAAGATACTGCTAGTCCACTAAACACCTCCATAACACTTGATGAGTTAAATGAAAGTCTTAATAACCTCAAAAATACCTCACCTGGACCTGATGACATACCACCAATTTTCATCGAAAAACTACCTATTAGCGCGAAGGTTACTTTAGTAGAAATCTTCAACAAAATTTATTCGACCCATAAATTTCCATCTCTCTGGCGCGAAGCAATTATAATACCATTTTTAAAAGACAATAAACCAAAAAACTTATCTTCTTCGTATCGACCAATATCTCTTACCTGTAGCATCTGCAAAATAATGGAAAAGATTCTAAGCAAAAGATTAAAATGGTACTTAGAAAAGAAAAATCTCCTTACATCCATCCAAAGTGGGTACCGATCAGAACGGTCTACAATAGATAATATTATAGCAGTAGAATCTGAAATACACGAAGCTTTTATACATAAACAAAAGTTAATAGCAATTTTCTTTGACATCACAAAAGCATTTGACACCACGTGGACATACCACATCTTAAAAACAATGAAAGGTTGGAAAATAGATGGCAAATTCTTAGCCTTCACCAAAAACTTCCTGGAGAACAGAAGTATAAAAGTTAAAACAAACGGAGTCATGTCAACTAAGAAATTACTGGAAAATGGTATCCCTCAAGGATCTGTATTAAGCCCCCTGCTGTTTTTCATAGCAATCAACAACGTATCTAACCATTTTATGCTTCCAGTAAAAGCAAACCTTTACGCCGATGATCTTGTAATCTATATGAGAAGTAAAAACCTAAAATCAGCTGCATCAATATTACAAAACACACTAAATAAATTAGAAGGGTGGTCGTTGGATATAGGCTTGAGATTTTCAACCGAAAAAACTAAAGTAATAATATTTGACAAAAGGAAAACACAACACCACTTAAATTTAAAACTAAACGGAAATACTCTTATAACAATCAACGAAATCAAATTTTTGGGAATGACATTCGACTCTCAACTCAAATGGACATCGCACATAAATGAACTAATTAAATCATGCCAACAGAGAATAAATCTTCTAAAAGTTCTTTCCAATCACAAATGGGGCGCAGACACAACTATTCTTCTACGATTATACCAAGCTCTAATTAGAAGCAAACTAGATTACGGATGTATATGCTACGAAACTGCTACTAAAAGTCAATTGAACAAACTGGACATCATCCAATCCACAGCATTACGTATAGTTTTAGGAGCTTTCAGAACCACGCCAATTAGCAGCCTTCAAGTCCTAGCAGGAGAACCGCCATTAGCTCTCAGAAGACAATATTTTTCGATGTGTTGTGCTACTAAATATCTCAGTGCAAATGAAAACCCGTTTATAACTAGCCTAATAAGAAGCAACCCTCCAAATCTGTACTCAAATCATTGCCCTAGAAACTTACCTTTCAATGAACGAATAAATCGATTTGAATTCAATATACATCAATTGAGAGCCACTTCTACAAATAGATGTCAGTATCCTCCCTGGAAAGTCCAAATACCAAAAGTAGATTTTACCTTACTTACCTATCCCAAACAATCACACAACCCTTCTGAAATAAAACAACAATTCCAGTCTACCATCTCCAGATATCCTGATTTCAAACTAATTTTTACTGATGCCTCTAAAAGCAGTAATGGTGTAGCTGCTGCAGCTATTTTTGAAGACAACATCTCTGTCACCCGTCTAGCCAAGGAGTGTAGCATATACACTGGAGAACTACAAGCAATCTTCAACGCACTCAACCAATGTACCAGCAATGATATAAACTTTCTTATCATATCAGATTCTTTGAGTGCCTTAAATGGTGTCAAGCAGATGTATCCAACTCATGCCAATTTAGCACTCATAAAAGACATGCTATACATTGCCCAAACACGTGGTAAAAACATAAAATTTTTATGGGTACCATCCCATGTTGGAATAAAGGGTAATGAAGCAGCTGATAAAGCAGCAAGAGAAACTATCAATAACACGACAATTCCTATGATGCAAAACTTACCGATCTCAGACCAAAAAACATTAATAAAAACTTATATTAACAAAACCTGGCAAGTAAAATGGAACCAAACAGAAGCAAAATTAAAAATTATCAAACCAGATGTTACTTCTGCTTTACTACCGCTTCCAGCTCAAAGACATAACCAAGTAATTATTAACAGACTGCGGCTAGGCCATACAAAATTTACACATGGATACATCATCTCCAAGGACCCTCAGCCGATTTGCCACACCTGTCAAATACCATTTTCAGTGCAACATATTATGATAGACTGTCCAGTGTACTCAACAGCAAGATCGACAGCAAAAATAAACCACAATTTAAAAGAAACTCTAGAAGAAGACATCAATAACACAATAAATTTTATCAAAAATTGTAAACTCTATAACAAACTGTAACATAACATAAAATGTTTATTTTCCAAAACTGCTATGTAAATTTTAATAACATATTAATGTAACTTTTCTAAAATAAAGATATACCACCCCGCTAATAACCCTAGGGGTTGATGCGGTAAAAAAAAACCTACCGGTATGCTGAAAGCCTTATTTAATCTTAAATTTAAGGGCTGCTTTTTTATGGCCTTGACGAAGTCAATAAACCAGATTTGGAGAATATTGTTTCTCAGTTCAAATTCATACTCAGAATAATGAAAAAAATAGTATAATTTAGTATGGGTAATATTTTCATATATTTTAGTATTTTGTTTGTTTTTAGTTACTTTGTTTATTTAAATATATTGAATTTTTTAATACACATATTTTTTTAATTAGTTAAAGAAAACATAAACGTTACTTTTGACTGCATAAAGATAAAAAATGATGTTAATAGTCTCCTAACTGGTTTAATCCTAAATTTAAGGTTGGTTTAAGAAGACTTTCACCACACCGACCTTAACTACTAAAGCAGTTTTTTAAATTTTACTATTTAACTGTTTTTTAGTTGGAACCACCTCAGACACTGACCCAATCACAATCGAATTTGCCAATGTCTGTAAAAATAAATGATGGTGCATCCACCTGGCAAGAAGGGGTATGTTCATCTCCTACCTCTGTCTCTACACCTAGTGTTCCCATCAGTTTTCAACATAGAGTTGAAAAGAGACAGCAAATCTCCACATTTGAACACAGTTATGTGAAACAAAGGAAATTTAGTGTTGAAGATACGTATGTACAAACAATCGACATACTAAAAAAGATGGACACAAAACTGAACTCAATCGACGAAAAGCTAGGTTCTATAGCGGACTCATTAAAAATTATAGCAGAGAAAATGTAATATACTTTTAATTGTTAACAGGATGGTTTGTTCACAGAATAAATATTTGTTTACTGGTTTTATTACTCATTTTATTTACTAGTCAACTATTGTTTTGGTATAGCACTGCTCTAAATTGTAAATTTCTTATTTATCTTAAATTGGGCCTGCCCATAAATAAATAAAATAAAATTAAAAATTGCATACCAACATTCCAAGTTTATTTTACTAAACTTTTATAAACAAACTATGGATCCCAGGGGCTAATCCCAAGAAACCCATATAGACCTGGATCCTGCGTACCAAAAAAAGTTGATTAGTAGCAAGTTGAAAATTTGTTAATAGCTTAACGGTGTCTAGTTGGACAACTTTCAATTGATTTGTTACCATTTCATTAATTAAACTCTCATGCAAAAATTAGTCTGGTGTTTATCATCAACTAGGCATTTTATCAAGTGGAACACGAAGAATATGTCAACGACAGGAATCATGTTGGTTAGTAAAAGCAGTCTGATTTTTGCATGAGAGTTTAATGAAAGGGTAACAAATCAATTAGATGTTCTGTCCGACAAAATACATGGGACATTTTCGTAACCAGACGTTCCAAATTTTTAAACTGTTCCTCAATTAAAACTTCCCGTGTTCCCGTACATCAAAGTTTGTCTGACTAGACACCATTAAGTCATTAACCAATTTTCAGCTTGCTATTATTCAATTTTTTTTGGTACGTGGGATCCAGGTCTAATAGTTTATATTGTATAGAAGCAAAGGCTTCAAATTAAATTATGAATCATTTTGATTTGAAATAGTTACAACAATAGCAAAGAAGACTGCAACAAGTACTTCAATCAATTTAAACACGAACAACAAGATAAAGGCATTAAAATAATTTATTGAAAGTAAGTAGTTACAATAAAATTTCTCATATGTTGTCCAGCAAGGATATTATGGACATGGTACGCTGGACCATCTTCCATACCTCCCTCAGGATTTTCCAGTTCTTCTACAATTTCTATGTCCCCTTCTATGCACGTATTGTGCAATGCTGCACACACTCGAACTAATTTGCAAACAAACTCTGGTTTGTACCTTGATGTGTGTTCTCTTGACAAACATCGAAATCTTGTTTTAAGCAATCCAAAACATCTCTCGATGCAGTTCCTACTTTGCACATGAGCTTCATTGTAACTCCTCTCTGCATTGTTAGCTGGTACAAGAAATGGAGTCATTAGATACGGCAAAAGAGGATACCCAGAATCCCAACTAACCAACATCTTTCATTATTAGTTGCCAGTTAATTCACATATCGCCTCTTCGCATGAAAAGTATACAATCTCCAAATTTTTACGAAATTGAGTTAAGTATATAGAAACGCTCAATATCATCAATATTTTCTCTGGAATAGTGACAATCAATCGTAATTCAAGAAATATCCGCTAGGGAGCGCATTGGTTAGTTTTAAATTGGAAGGATCGTGCATCTCTTTCGCCCTAAAACTGTACAAAGTACAATCTTTAGTTGTGTTCACGAATTGAAGAAGTGCGCACGCTGTTTCGCTTAAAGAGTATACAAAACCAAAATATCAACTTGAAGGTAAGCTTTGTGTTTCGTTAATAGTATATAATTTCGAATTTATTTAACTTTGCTTATAATATTTTTAAACATTCTTCTATTTAAAATTATGTAATTTTGAACTTGTATAGTTTTCGTGAAAAAAATTTACTGGTGTCTGATGCAATCTTTATCAGTGTAATAGTATATTTCCGTAATTGTATACTGTTTCAGATAAAGTTAAACAAAAAATTTATTTAAATTCGTAACTGTATTGTTTTAATTACAAACTTTACATCGGACTGTGTTTAATTATGATATTGTATTCTTTTCGACGTATTATTTAACAGTAGTTTTCTGTTATGTTTTCGTTAATGTCGCATATTTACTTATAATGTTTGTTTTGCTGAAAAGTAAATAATAGTATCTAATAAAGTTATTTTTTACAGGTCCATATAATTTTTGAAAATGGCAAGCAGAAGAGTATTTTTGGAAAATCCTAAAGAAAATATTAACGCCATAAAAACATTAACCAAGTCAAACGAAAATAGGAATGTACCGTTTGTTGATAAAATATTACATGAATCTCGCAGAAAAAAACATAAAGATTAAAGAGTTAGGTAAATACCTATAAATGATTGAGTTAAGTAGATTCTATAATACTTTTACAATTAAGATGCAGTAAAAAAAAACAAACCAAGACACCTTAAATGCTACTAGGAGCACTTTCGGATCATAATTTATAATGTGGAAATAAATAAATAAATCATAAAACTTTGGAAATAATGATTTGTGATTTACAATGTATATACATAATATATATACGGAATTTAATATTAGTTTTTTTATTCCAAAGAAAGACGCGTGTGAAGATTATACTGCCTACAGTTATGCTGTTGGAACTGAAAAAGAAGTAATGAGAAAGGTATACGAAGATCACATAAACGAAAAAGAATTATCACGGTTAGAAAAAGACAAAAACAAAGCTCAGTGTAGATCATCACTAATCGTTGCTGTTTATGACCTTCAAGCATCATTGCCTTGTTCAAAAGGCAAAATTTTATTTTTTATTACGTCTAGAAATTAAATGCTTAAAATTTTACCAGCTTCGATTTAAAAACAAAAGATGAGTGTTTTTTCTGGCATGAAGGGCAAGGCCACAGAGAAGCTAACGAGATAGCCATATGCATTTTAAAGCATATCCACTAGTTATCTGCAAGTGCAAATGAAGATAAAGACATCATTTTTTACAGTGATAACTGCACAGGTCAGCAAAAAAACAAGTTTTTAATAAGTATGTACATTCATGCTATGGTAGTAATTCCTACTCTTAATTCAGTTACTCACAAATTTCTCATTAAAGTGCATACTCAAAATGAAAATGATTCTACTCATTCTGTAATTAAGAGAAACATTAAAAAAGCCCTTAAATCTGGACCTATATATACTCCTGATCAATACGTTTTTTAATAAGGACAGCCCAGAAATCAGGTAATCATTACAAATTTACTGAATTTACTTACGATCAATTTAACGTTTTAAGACTCTTGCTAAGGAACTAGGGTGTAACTTTTCTAAAAACACGAAAAATGAAACTGTTAAAATGATTGATATAAAAATTTTACAAGTTACAAAAGCTAATCGTGGCAGTTTTTTTTATAAGACTTCATACAGTCAAGAACATTTTAAAATGATAAAAGTTGCATCTGGTAATTCAAAAGCTCTAAGAGAAAACTATTTAAATCAATATACCACGTACCTATTACAATTTCACAGCAGAAGAAAAATGGTTTATTGGGTTTACTGCAAAAGAAAACCATTCCTGATTATTATCTTGGATTCTATGAAAATCTTTGAAAAACTTTCCCATTCCTTTTAATTTGTTTTTACTTTAATTGATTGTTTGTATTTAATAGTAAATGTGATTTTGTTAGATAAAGAGTTTTGCCTTCGGTACACTCATTTCTAAGTTCATTGTAAGGTTAAATTTTTTTGTATGTTGTAAATTCTTACGTTTGTGTCATATTACTATTTGTTATAATATTTTTGAGAATAAAAATTTGCTTATAATCCTAATTTTTCATTGGACAAAGCCTATTTTATCATAATAGTACTTTTCAAACATCTGTATAATAATGAAAATTAATAATATTTTCTCTGAAAAAGTAGCAAAATTCAAAACATCTTATTTAAAAATTTTTTTTTTATTATTACTATTCATACGGTTGAAATATTTTCATGTTTTTTTAACACAGAAAGGATACAACCAATACAAGCTAAAACAAAAACCTGCTAATGTTTATTGTGGAAAATATTATTTACCGTTAAATCTTAAAAATGTTCTCCTGAAAAGTTTGTAAATTTTGAGATTGTACAGTTTTCATCCGAACGGACGATATGTATTGACAGTTGAATTCCTCCATATAAAGCTGTCATGAGTACTACCACCAAAATTTGCAAATACACTTCTAACTTTTAATTGAGTGTCACAAATAATTTGTGCCCCAATGCAGCCAGGAAATCCCCATTTCCTTAAAAAATCATTTATTAAAACATCCCGTTCTTCTTGACTTGTGGGAAATGTTATTTTCTGAGGAACAAAATGTTTATTTAAAATGTGAGTTATTAGATGGACATACTTATGAACAGTGCTCTGGGCTATACCAAAATTAAACTCTTCGCCCAAACACATTTGATATGACCCTGTTGCGTAGAAACGTAAACTACCAAGAACCATACTTTCTACAGTAATTCCTCTAGCTACTTTTCTCTCTGCTACATTATGACTTACAAGTTGGATGAGTATTGATGCTAAGTCCTTAGAGAGTCTGAATAACTCTATAAATATTTTTCAGGCAGTTCAAATGGTTCCTGATTTCGTCTAAGTTGTTCACGTTTACGAACCAATGCAAGATTTTCTTCCCTTCTTTGAATTTGCAGTAAATGTTCTCTAACAATAGGCAGCATACTTGTGATGTTTAATTAGAAATTAAATTAATATAATTAAAAAAACAGAGTAAAAAAGTTAATAGTAGTAATAGTTTTAAATTTAGATATTAAGCCTTAAGTACTAACGCCCCGTCTCTCAGACGGCATCGCTTGTCGAAAGTGGGATATCTCCCTACCTAAAAAATTTTGAAGGTCGCATGTTCCTGACTTTTCAAGTTGGGTTGTTATTTATTAGTATTGAGATCGGCAGTTTGCTGCAGGTTGTTATTCTAAAGATATTTAGATTCAAAGTGTGATTTCCGTCTGATAGACGGGTTGTTAGTGTTCGTATTTATTTACTATTTATCTGAAAATGGATGAGGGACCCAGTACGTCAAAAAAGGTCAAATATGGGGATAAAAACTATGAGGAAACGCTTTTGAAATGGCTTGATGACGTAGATGACGACATAAGCGAATTTGAATCAATTTGTGATGGAAATGTTGCTATTGACAGCGATCACGAAAGGGAATCGGAAATAGAGGGTAAGTCAAATCTCTTGGAATTATTTTACATTTAAACAACTATTTTACATTTATTTTGGAGCAAAATCAATGTAAAATGAAATGAAAGTAAATCTACCTTGCCATGTTATTTGAAAAGAGGGGTTCATATTTGTGCATACCCTGGGAAAATATTAGGGTGTTATTTGCATATTAGAAAAGAAAATAAATTTGCGTAGTTTATTTTATATTCCTAAATAATAGTAGTATAAATGTTTATTGTACTTAGCAATAAACAGTTCGTCTACAATGGTGCCTTTCATTATTGTTTGCAAACCCTTCTGAGAAAAGAATATGGTGATTAGCAACACATGTATACAATACCAAAAAAAACAATCTTTACGAAGTGAATAAAACGGATAATGTTGAAGAATTATTTATTGAAAGTATTGATATGTAAAATTAAAATAGAAATTCTTATGATTTATGCGTTTTGTTCACTTTGTAAAGATTTTTTTTGGTGAATACAGGGTATACACCGCATCCCTGGGTAGACCGTAAGCTATAGTAGAAACACGACGGCAGACCGCATAGTATACCATTACCTAAAGTTCTCTTTTTAGTTTCAGAAAATGAAAATGAGGTAGAACAGGCTTGTAGAAAAGATAATGTTGACCAAAGCAGTGAAGAAGACGATCCAGAGGAGACAGGGAATTATTTCTATGGTAGAAATAGATGCAAATGGTCAAAAAATCCTCCCACTTCAAATAGAGGCCGTCGTCCACAGCAGAATATAGTTTTACAGTTACCTGGATTACGCCCTGCAGCTAAAATTGGAGATAGTACAGACCCTTTGCAGGTTTAGAAGTTATTATTAAACGAAATAAAAAAAGCCCTCTTAGCGTTGAAGTGACAGAAATCATTTTAAATGTTTTTAAATGCGAAATACAAGAAAATCCCGAGTTAGTAGTTGAAGCTATTGTGAAAAAAGTGGCCAATACAGTTGGAGTTTATGATAGAAGTGTGTTTACGGTGAACAAGGAATACAAAACGTATCATCAATTCGCTGGACCGTAAAAAGAAATTTGATAAAATTGATGATTTTGACAAAAATGCGATTAGAAGAGTGGTTCATAATTTTTTTATGAGCAACAAAATACCCATTGTTGATAAGGTATTAAAGAAGGTGAACAATGACCCTGATTTGCCAAATTTTTCGAAAACCTCGTTTTACCGATTATTAAAAAAACTTAATTTTCAATATAAACGTAGCGGAAGATACGCTCTTTTACTAGATAGAGATGACATTGTGATGTGGCGAAGAGAATATCTTCAAAAGATAAGAACTTATAGAGAGGAGAAGCGGAAAATATATTATCTGGATGAGACATGGTTGAACGCTGGCCATACAAAGTCTAAAATATGGGTAGACAATACAGTAAAAACATCCAGACAAGCTTTTTTGGATGGTTTAACAACGGGATTAAAAAATCCTTCAGGTAATTTATTACATTCTACATATTTTAAATTTCAAAACTTAAATACTTTTTTTTCTACGGCCCTTTAATAACATGCTTATTATTTACTAGTTTTAAATAGATAATAACATCCATTACCTACTTATCCCGTGAGTAATAGTTCATTACTCATGGGTCATTACTCACGGATTGAAGTTAGGTTCAAGTGGTGCATGTAACTGTTAATATATTAGTCTTATATAAATTTTAAATAACATTACTTAAAATCGTTTATTTAATACAACAATGATTGTAATTTATATCCCCGACAAGTTTTATATTCCTGACACTGAAAAGTAAAAGTACTTAAAAGGGACTATAGTAACAATGGGTCAGTATAATTTTTACGTTTAACTATACTTTGTTTACTATGAATTTTGATAATTATCATAATATTCAGTGCTCATAAAGTTTCCCATGCATTTGTGCTTATAATTTTTCGGAAGCGAATAGAACTTGAATTTACTATTTCTTGTTGTATTTTACAATACATACGACAGCATTTAATAATAGCAGGCAACCAATTATTTAGCCGCGTACCGTTGGTAAACAACATTTATTTTTGTAAATTATAATTTTAATCTCGAGTAGTTGATAATTATATTTTTTTACTAATTAAAATAAAAAAAAATTCGTAGAAAAAGTATAGTATTCTACTCGCATTTAATGGCTACTACTCACTCTGAAGAATTACGACAATTGCCCTCGGCTCTTATCGCAAACTTCATCATCGTAAGTAATAGCCATAATAGCATGCTCGTTGAATAATTACTTTAAATTTTAGGGAAAAGGCAAAAGACTCATTATTTGTCACATTGGTAGCAATGATGGGTTTGTTCCAAATGCACTCTGGGCATTTGAGTCAAATAAGTCTAGTGATTACCATGAAGAGATGACAGGTCTATCTTTTGAAAATTGGTTTTCCAATGTCTTACCCATATTAGACAACAAATCGATCATTGTTCTCGACAACGCATCATACCATTCTCGTAAAATAGAGAAAATTCCAACCAGTTCATCTAAAAAAAAGCGATATCCAGAATTGGCTCCGTTCCAAAAATATAAATTTCGATGAACAAATGATTAAAATACAGCTTCTTTTGATCGTAAAAAAACATAAACATTCTTATGATAAGTACGTAATTGATGAAATGGCAAAATCACAAAATAAAGTGGTACTGGGCTTCCTCCGTATCACTATGAGTTAAACCCCATAGAACTCATCTGGGGAAATATTAAAAATGATGTCGCAGGAAAGAACACCACTTTTAAATTTTCAGATGTCAAGAATGTATTTCATAATTCAATTTCATCAATTACACCACAAACATGGCAGAACTGTATTTTACATGTTAAAGAAAAAGTAGAAAAGGAAATGTAGCGGCTGGACAATATAATCGAAAGCCATGTTGAACCACTTGTTATAAACCTTGATGATAGTGACGCGTCATCCAGATCATTAGAATAATTTGGACGGTGTTTTGCAACAACCGTCTAACCCACATTTGTTTACAAATGAGGTTAGACGTGCCAAATTGTCGATCATAACGCATACTACATCAATCAAAAATGATATAAGCCATATTTAAACTCATGGATGCGTTTGTGAACTAAGTTCTAAACCACTTTCGTCAAATAATATGAAAACAGAAATTTGTAAAAATAGTCTAACCCATGTTTTCATTATAAATATGTGGGTTAGACTTTTGTTGCAAATCTTTGTAAGGGTCTTTTCATTGTGTGCAACAGACGCAAAATATTAAATTAATAAACAAATATTTATTTTGACTTAGACTCGTCTTATTAAAAGACAAGAAATTTATTATTGCACCAAACTAGAGGCCTTATCTTTAATGGTAAAATACGAAAGCATATTATTTAAAACTGTGAATTTTCTGTGTCGTCAGCTCGGAAATTGATTAAAGACATTTTTAAATTCCTTTTATCACAGATAGTGTACCGAAAAGGTAACATAATATGTTTTGCGATTACTCGTATATTGATGTCATAAATGCCGACAAAAAGTTGCATTATCATATAACGAACATATTGGAACTGTTGCTTGATTGTGAAAATTCTGGTCAGCAAATTATTACATGCCTTTTTAACAAAGGAGTTTGATATTTCAACATACTGTTTTAAACTTTACGAGTGCAGTAGGTTGTTATTATTTGGGTGTAATATTTTAAAGCAAAATACCACAAACTTGGTGTTCTTACTTCAGTGACTATAATTTTTATTATTCGATGTACGTATAAACTTATTTTGACTTAAAATTTCACAGTAGATATAAATTTTTATTTATTAAAACCTTTTATTTAATATTAACAGCAAACGGCAGTTAAACTAATTTGGATGTATGATAGCTGCTCATATTATAATACTTGCACATAACAGAAATATAAATATATCAAGTTTAACATTAGCTACGTTAGTCGTGTAGTGGGGTTAGATCTTTTTTGCTAACTGCACTATAACACAAAATTTATTTTTTATTGCATTTGTAAAAAATGTTTTATAAATGTAACATTTTTACTTCGTAATAACATATTAAAACTGGATGTTTTAAGTGAGTGCCTAATACTCTAATTTTATTTTAGACGATGAATATTTCAATAGGAAAGCTATTAGCGAACCTGGGAATTCAAAAATTTCAACAAACTTTGACCCCTGATCCTCGAGAACAAGAAACAAGTGGTTCCTGTAGCACTCAGAAAAATATATCTATTGAAATGGATTTTTATAAGCCATACCAGTCCTCTGGCAGTGAATATTTTCCTGAATCCGAGGAAACTGATTCTGCAGAAGAAACGAGAGACCAAGAGGATATGGAAATCTATTTGCCTAATGATTCACATTTCGGAGATGTCGAATGCGCTCTTAAAACTCATCAAAGACTGTACACTGACAACGATTACATAGAAATAATGAGATCTTGCCGAGTAAAAAATAAATTTGTTGTAAACCGTCTAAGATCTGAAGAAATGGTTTCAGTTAGTCTTTTGCTACAATCCATAACAAATCGCAAAACAGATATAAATAAGGATGTTATTAATTGGCTAAAAACACATGTAATACATACTACAAAGGAAAATCCCACAATTTTGTACATGAAAAAACATGTGAGAGATCAACAATTTTCGGAGGTAAATATTGAAAAATCAGGTAAAGGTCGAAAACCTGTTTTAAAGAATGTAGAGTTGCCTCCCTTGTGGCCAAATGGCAAATCACTGTCCGCTGAAAAAATTAAGGACCTTAAAGATTTGTCTAAGTTAATTCCCCAAGATGCCATGCCTTTTTATGGATTTTTGGACAACATCAGCTATGAAAATTTTGAAGAAGATTTGGAAGGAATTGGGTTAAATCCCGATTTCGAGATTGACCAAGATCAAATCGAGTAGAAATTAAACAGTAACAGGTACTTACTGTTTGTAATGAACTCGGTTTCGAAGTTTTTTCTGTGTATTTATTATTTTGGAGGGATAGACGGTTATTGCAAAATGACGAACTTATATTTTTACCATTTTGCAAAAACCGTCTAAGCCGCTTTAAGTTATTTTTGCAAAAAACTGTTATTACTTATTTTGCTTTTGTACGTTTTTTAAGGTAGCCTGTAATTATTGAAATATAAAAATGTGAAAATAAAGCCTTATTTTCTATCAGTTAATTTTTTAAAGTAGGTAGATACATTATGCTCATTTACTCGAAACCATATATATGTGGCTTAGACTATTATTGCAGAACACTCTCCATTTAAAAGTAGGCGACATCTTGATCTCTGCCATCAAGATGGCACATCACCGAGGATGGACCTACAGATGCTGTCCACAACACCGACCACCGCCTGTGAGTGTTTTGTGCAGTGTAGTGATGTGTTTTAGGAACTGTAAGTAAACGACAATAATGACAATATGGACATATTTTTACCCATTTTTATGCATTTATTTAGTTTATTTTTCGACTTGTAAAAATATTGTTTTTTTAAGGTTTTAATAAAATCAGCTTTTTTTATCAGCCTCAGAGTCTCCAAAGCGGGGGGATGTCATCGGGCACCACCAATCACGTGCCTCGATGTACATCGTCCTTCCTTCTGGAACTTTTAATTAAATTCAATTGGTTGAGAAATGAAAAAGTTTCATACAAAAGTTAAATTTACTTTAAATATGGGACATTTTCGGATCTTTAGTCAGTGCGGTTTTACCCTTAGCGGGTAGCCTCAGAGCTCCTCACTTGAAGGACTCTGCAATTTTCTTAAGAATCTAAAGCTGAGTTTTTTTCTACTCAGAATGTGTGTTTTATTTATCCATACATAAATAAACCTTCAGGCATTGTCTTTTTCAAGACAATGCCCCAAATAGAGCGTATCGGCAAATATTCGCAATAGTGTGCAATATTGCGCAATGTTTGAAAACCAAATTAATAAACGTTAGTTCTGATGACGTATTTATAGGACCTACATATGCATTCCTAAAAATTTTCAAATTTAGATAATTTAACAGTGACGAGTCACGACATATTAATAATTATATATAAATGTATGTATATATATATATATATATATATATATATATATATATATATATATATATATTTATATATATATAACATATCACCGAAAATTTCACATTTAGAATAAAGTTCTACACCAAACTGGCTTATACCATCTCTAGCTGATCCTTGTTTTGACGCTTTCCCGAAAGTTACCCTCCAAAGAATTGTATTCTTAGCGTCGTTATACACACTCTATTTACAATAATTGACTGCAAAAATGGGATTCCTACAACAGATAAAGAACATTGACGGTAACACTGGAGTTACCCATGCGAAAACTTACATGTCATCACAAAAATGGCTTCAGCAAAGAACAGGCTCATCTTCCTGTACGAATGCAGGAGAAACAACATAATTCCTAGATTTTTACAACAGGGTACAGAAAGGATCCAACAGAAGGTGACAACATATCACCGAAAATTTCACATTTAGAATAAAGTTCTACATCAAACTGGCTTATACCATCTCTAGCTGATCCTTGTTTTGACGCTTTCCCGAAAGTTACCCTCCAAAGAATTGTATTCTTAGCGTCATTATACACACTCTATTTACAATAATTGACTACAAAAATGGGATTCCTACAACAGATAAAGAACATTGACGGTAACACTGGAGTTAAACATGCGAAAACTTACATGTCATCACTAACAAAAATGGCTTCAGCAAAGAACAGGCTCATCTTTCTGTACGAATGCAGGAGAAACAACATAATTCCTAGATTTTAACAACAGGGTACAGAAAGGATCCTCCCAATACCTGAAAATACAGAAAATAAAAATACAAGAAAAATATCATACTTAAGAAATCTTGTAACAAAGAGGATTCTAAACATCACTATTAATGAAACTAACACAAAAATCAGAAATTTACAGATAAACATAGATAAATCAATAGAGTATCTTAATAGCAAACTCTCTTACAACATGATGTCCGATTTCCTGAGACTACAGGACAAAAGATATAAAAGAATATTCAACTGTATAAAAAGAAGCAACATCTCAAAACTTAACCAACTTAAAGATCCTTTAGCTTCACTCACAACTACAAATGAAAATGCATGGTTGGTAAATCAATCCAAAGTGACTTTGCCTCAAGACATAAAATCTTTTCTATCACTAGGTCCAAAATTTTCACTACCAATCTCAGTGAAAGATATTGACATGTACACATATCTAGCAGACATTGAGTACTGTATTAAGAAACTCCCTACAGATTCACAGAATTTGCAACGTTCAAAAATCACGAATATCATTACCAACCACATCAAAACCAACCGTTATTACATCAGTCCATCCATGGCCATTGAAACAAAAACGAGAAAATTTCTGAAAGACAACCCTGATATTATAGTAACAAGAGCAGACAAAGGTAACACTACAGTCATAATGGACAGAAACGAGTACATCACCAAATCATTTGAACTTCTCAATGACCCACATTCCTATAAAAAAATCCCCAAAGATCTGACTCCATCAGTAGAAAGAAACACCAACTTACTAATAAAACAACTACATGAAGAAGGATATATTACCAACAAAACAAAAAAAGAATTAACCAACTACACCGGTACCACCCCAACATACTATGGACTTCCAAAAATTCACAAAGAAGGGTGCCCTCTACGTCCTATAATTGCTTGTAAGAATGCCCCCACTCAATCCTTGGCTAAATATCTGGCAGGTATTATTGACACTTCTTTTTCTTCTCATAATACCTACAAAATTAAAGATTCTTTTGAATTTGCAAATAAGATCAATGGGTTTTTACTACCTTCAGGATATGTCTTGGTGAGTTTTGATGTTACTTCCTTGTTTACCAACATCCCTCTTGAACTGGTAGTTTCTATTCTGACAACTAATTACCATCTTATTGAACAGAACTGTACAATTCCCAAAGTTTTGTTCCTGAAACTGATTACCTTTTTATACAACAATACATATTTCACTTTTCAAAATGAATTCTATGTCCAAATAAAAGGAGCACCCATGGGTGGAGCTATATCCCCAACTTTGGCAGAAATTGTAATGAACTCCCTACTTCACTACTGTACTCAAGAAGTTGATTTCCAGTTCCCCTTCATTTACCAATATGTAGACGACCTCATATGTGCAGTCCCTGCAGACAAAATCAACTACACTCTTGATATTTTCAATTCATATAACACTCACCTACAATTCACTGTTGAAACAGAAGAAAATAATAGTGTTCCATTCCTCGACACCTATGTAACCAGACATGAGGACAACACAGTAAGGTTGGATTGGTACAGAAAGAAAACATTCTCAGGTAGATATGTGCCTTTTCACTCGTATCACCCAGACGAGCAGAAGATTAACATCATCAAAGGTCTGAAAAACAGAATAAAAAGAATTTGTCACCCTTCTAACTACAATAAGAACATCAAGTTATTGTATGAGATTCTTAGAAAAAATCACTACCCTAAGATGCTTCTTAATAAACTGCTATTCCAAGATATGCCAACAGTTAGAACACACCAAAGACAAACATTAGAAGGAGAAACAGTAGAAGTTTTCTATGGGAGATTGCCTTACATCAGAGGTTTATCACCACAGATCACAAACCTTTTCAGACAGTTCAACATAGTGATAGCAAATTCAGTGTACAAAAGATTAGGGACATACTTTGCTCACCTGACAGAAAGAGTTAAAAAACTGGATAACTTTAATGTAGTGTATTCTATTCCATGTGGTTCTTGTTCAGAAGTGTATGTCGGTCAAACCAGCCAGAAACTCTCAAAAAGAATAGCTTTGCACAAGAGTGATGTAGTGAGGAAGCCCACCTGCACAGCCTTTAGCCAACATATTAAGAATACTGGACACATTGCTAACTATGAAAATGTGCAAGTACTAAAGAGGGTTGACAACCAATTTAAGAGAAACTTCATAGAAATGTGCTACATCCATAACTGCAGCTCTTCTATGAACTGTAAGAAAGATGTTGAAAACTTAAGTTGTATTTATTCCTTTCTACTTCAACAGGACTTGACAAGATGTAACAAACTGGAGAATGTAGGGAACTTATCATAACATGCATAGATTACCTACCTGTACTTGAGAAAAGACTTCATTTCCCTGCTGATTATGTTTCCTTGGGTTTTTTCTTTCCATATCCATGAGGTGCAAACGTGAAAATTATAACCTCGTTACATATGACACCCGGATATTGACAGAAATCAGAAATATGTCATCAAAAAAGAAGAATAATTCTTCTTTTCTACCTTTTAACATGAAGTTGCAGTTTTTAAATTTTAGATTTTTTTGTTGTGTTTGTATTTGAAAAAATACCCTGTTGTGTTGTAATGTTTTTATTCAAAGTTTTAAATGTATTTTTTAATATTTTTAACATGTTTGTGACAGTATTCTTCACCACTAGGACCAACTGAACATTTTCAATGTAGGTTTTTAAATGTTGATTTCCACCACTTGTACTAAAATAGGCTTTCCATTTAGGTGCTGATGAAGGTGACAACATATCACCGAAAGTTTCACATATAGAATAAAGTTCTACACCAAACTGGCTTATACCATCTCTAGCTGATCCTTGTTTTGACGCTTTCCCGAAAGTTACGCTCCAAAGAATTATATATATATATATATATATATATATTATATATATATATATATATATATATATATATACAGTCCTCTCTCTCTATAACGATATGCAAGGGACCGGGAATTTTCATCGTTATAAGGAGAGATCGTTATACACAAAGAGACAAAATTCGGTACTGTAATATTAATGATACTGTAGTAAATACCCTATTTTAATTTAAAAAATGTAGCAAAACGAATATAAATGAATTAACGCTGTATTAGAGGACATAAGAATAAATGCAGTACTTTTGCCACACTCAATACCTACTGAGGGGCCGAAGCTAGTCCTGGCTCTGCTTCCACTTCAAGGTCACTGTTTTCTTCTTCTTCTGCACGAACTGTAGGATGTCCTTTTGAGAAAGTCCAGACATTTTTGCTACATTTTCATCAAATTATTCAAAATCTGTTAGCTCTGCGTGTTTGAAGGAATGTTTATTGTATTGCTCGTCACCTCGTCCCATTATTTACTAATCACTATTATAACGTCCAGAATGTTTAGTTTTTCATCAAAAGTTTTCTCCTGTAATGACTTTTCAAATTCTTGATGACACTTTGGTCCATCGGCTGGATCTCAAGGACACTCGTTGTGTTTGCTGGCAGAAAACAAAGTTCAATGTTTTGAGGGTCGTGCAGTATAGGATAAGTAGGACAATTGTCTACAAGAAGAAGAATTATTTTCCTCTTAAGCTCGATATCCCCCTTTCTATCGCTTCTTCAAAAGTATTTGAAGTCATCCACGCACTCTTGTTTGCTTTATAGGTCACAGGTAGATTTTTTATGTTTTTAAAGCAACGTGGACTTTTCAACTTCCCTATCAATAATAATTTTTCGCTTCACCGAACCTATCATGTTAGCGGTCACTAAAATTGTAATGCATTCCTTAGAGAGCTTTTCACCAACTATTCCGATTTAAATTTTAAAGTTCTGTTTGGTGTCATTTTAAAAAACAATCCAGTCTCATCAGCATTAAAAATGTCGTCTGACGCATAATGTGCCTTCAGTCCAGGCCACACGTTTTGTAGCCAATCATCCGTTACGTTTTTGTTAATATCGCGAGCCTCTCAGCTGATTTGCCAGTAGTTGATCTTGTGCCGCAGCTTCTTCCACTTGCTCAGTCAACCCGCAGATTCCTTGAAATTTGCAATTTCAAGATCAGTTGCAAAAGATTCAGATTTTGTCCTGACCACAGGCCCAGAAAGTGGAATATGGTTCATTCGCAGCTACTGAAACCACTGAAGCATAGCGCGATCTAAATCTTCGTACTGAGGTTTCCGCAACTTCTTCCTGCTACCGCCCTACATCTCCGCTTCAAGCCCAGTTGACTGAGGGGTACGGCAAACGACATCCGATTGCTTTTCACCTTACGCTTTTTCGAAAACATGTTGACGGTTGACACACTGAGACACTGTCTGATAAGAGTTAGGCACGCCGCCCGAATAATAAAAGTGAGTCACTTAACCCTTTTATAAGAATGAGTAGAATGGGTGGCCACATTCCTTAAGCGCAAATTAAAACAACCGCTGGACAACGAATTTGCCACTCATGACTCAGGTAGTCTGAACTTTAAACACAATAACACAGTTGTCAATGACTATTGAACGCTGAAAAGTCATGGCTATAAAGAGAGAACCATATCGTTATAGAGAAAGAATTAATACATTATTTTAACATAATTGACCAATGAGTAATTTTTTTTTTATTATTATTATGAAACTTTTTAAAATTGTACAAACAACTAAGTATATCAAAAATTAAAAATAAAACTTATATTTTTTGCAGGCACTCGGTACATACAATTGTTAACAAAAAAAATAAATTCTTGGGTTTTTCGTCCTGTATAAATGAGTTGCAAAATTAAAATATAAATTTCATATTTTATAAGATAATATATACTCTGACTAAACAAAAAGATAATCCTAAATGCGGCCCTGTTGGAGGCCTACACGTGGTAATGTTTACATCTCCTGCAGCGCTTAATGAATTTTGGTATAGTGGGTATGCTTACTTTGAGTGACATGACATTTAGCCTCTTCCGTACGAGAGGCTAATTGCCACCTTGAATTCCATCTTCTGATTGGACGACTGGATGACATTTTTGACACCAGTTATTGGGGTTAGGTATTCAGCATTTTTGTGTTTTGTTTATTGTTGTTCTTGTATTTTGTGAACCTCGTGTTAAAAATATTTACTTAATACTTCATTTTGTTTTATTTTGTGTTTTTTAAATTGTATTAAAAAATGTCTGTAATGTGTTTCATTTGTAAGAAAACTTACTCAACAATATTCAACTTAAACAAGCACATCAGAAAAGTTCATCATCAGGAACCCAAAATCGTTGGATGTGACAAATCAAAGTGGAGTTATAAATGCTTGGAAAAACTATGCAATAGTTCATTTAAACATAATATTGGTCTAAGAAGCCATTATCAGATTACCACAAATTTCCAATTGAAATTGAGACAAAGAAATTTTCAAATATTGCTGGTAAGTATAAGTTTAAATTTTAACAATTTTACATAAAACACAATCTTATAACATATTGTAGGCTCCATTCCATTAGTTATTATTGAAGTGAATACTTCTTAGTGCTTGGTATGATGTTTTGGAAGATCTCAAAATCCTATTTAGTGTGATGCATGTAGTATATTACAGTATACTGTATGTAATATATATAATACATACATATACACTTATATAAAAGATTTTAAATGTTTAGTGTTTATTATAAAAGCAGAAGCAAAATAGGCAAACATACAATTTCATTAACCTACATAAGTAATAACACCTTATAAGAAGTATTCACTTCTGTCGGCACTCACCAAGTGCCATGCCCTTTTTTTTATTACATTTGAATTATTATTTTTGTTTTAGAATTTTTTGCTTGGAAAAGTTTAATTGAAAAGACAAAATCAAATTATATATTTTTTTTTTTTATTAAGTAAACCGCGTCAACCATGAAAGGTTATTGGCGGGTCAAATTATATAATTTCAAGAAAATATAAATTCAAGGGTAAACCAGTAATTATCTATTCTTGCAATAGATCTGGTAGGTACTTACTCATGTTCAAATCATTCTTTGCTTTTAATTAGGCATTCTGTTTTATTAGGAAAACTAAGAACAAAAAGCTCTGGTATAAGACTACCAAAAAGTCAAGGGACATGTAAATTGGGAAGATATTGCATTAGCATGATTAAAGTTGTTAAAGCAGAAGAAATTGTAACAACTTGGGTGAAAAATCATTATGGCCATTACTTTGAATTACAGCACTTAAGACTTCCAAAGGTGGATAGATCATTAGTAGCTTCAAAACTAACATTAGGAGTTCCACCCTCAAGGTAAATTTTATTTTTACACATTTTATAACCGAGTTTTTTTAAGATTTTACAGTCAAAAATTTTATGTATTTATTATTTTAGGATCTTAGATTCATATAGACCAGGCATGTCAAACATGCGGCCCGCAGCCCGATCATATCAGGTAATTTTCTGCGGCCCACGAAGCCCAACCCAATGTATGTAGTACAATAGTTAAAACATTTTATAAGAACGCATAAAGAGCACAGGGGCAGAAAATGGCTGTGCTTCTCTTCCGCACGCACTGCAACTGCAATACTTGAGAAGTACATATTGTGATTGTTGGAAATGTCTTGTGAGAGAAGGGTCTGGTGATAAGGTGATAAAAATTAGCACCCCTGCGGTCTGACCGCTTTATCTTGTGTTCTATTGTTTGCGAAATAAAAGGTAATTTTGTTGCAAAAAAACTCCACTGCCTGTTAAATAAAGTTTATTTTCGTTTAACCAATAAAGTGGACACTACTATCTTTAAGGCCGTCTATTATGTACAAACCGATAATGACAGATAATATTTTCAAGTGTTTTCTATTACATTTCGGGCGAGGCTACTTAATACCTGCGCCTGCGCCAGCCTGTTGCTATGAACCAACCAACCAGAAAGAACCAGTTGACGACCGATCGACATCGACACGCCGCTCTGTTGTGTTTTATTCTGTGATTTTATTTTATCGAAATAGCGCGCTACCTACTGTTTGTATCGAAATAGCAGATTGTTTTTAGAGATTATTTATGCCACTACTACTGTAAAATGTCTCTTTCAAAACCAAGTGGAAGTAAGAGGAAAATCAGAGACGAACATCGAGTATTTCAAGAAAAATGGGAGTTGGAGTTTTTTTGCAGTGAAGTGAAAGACAAAATTATTTGCCTGATTTGTAACAGTACAGTGAGTGTCCCTAAATTATACAATATCAAACGTCACTATGATCAGCACAAAGCTAAGTATAACCAGTATGTGGGGGCAATAAGAAATGAAAAATTAACCGAGTTAAAAGCACGATTAACAAATCAACAACTCATGTTTACACGAGCTAAACAAGAAAATGAGTCTGCTGTTTATGCAAGTTACGTACTTTCAACATTAATCGCCAAACACTCAAAACCTTTTGCTGAAGGTGAATTTATAAAAGAGTGCCTCGTGAAAGCCGCAGAAATTGTTTGTCCCAGAAGCGTTAAAGCTTTTCAAAGTATATCTTTGTCGCGGAATACAGTCGCTGAAAGAGTCACTAAGTTGGCTAGTAACATAAGCGATTAAATAAAAATGAAATCAGATACTTTTATCGCATTTTCAATTGCCTGCGACGAAAGTACAGACGTGTGTGGTGTGGCTCAACTCGCTGTTTTTTTTTTCGTGCTGTTGATAAAGAAATGAATATTTATGAAGAACTACTGGAATTGGTGCCTTTGCATGACACAACGACTGGGGAGGATATATTGAATGCTGTGTATGAACTGCTACTACGGTATAATTTGAATTTATCAAAATTGTCTTCTGTTGCAACTGACGGGGCTCCTTCTATGACAGGAATAAATATTGGCTTCATTAAATTATTACAGACCAGAATTAAGGAGACATACAAAGACGTACCAGATTTTCACCACGTTCATTGTATACTACACCAAGAAAGCCTATGTTCAAAAGTGATAAAGATGGAAAGTGTGTTAAAAGCAGTAAAAAAAAATTATTAACTTTATAAGATCACGTGGTTTGAATCAGTGACAATTTACTGCGTTTCTACGCGATTTAGAAAGTGAATACGCGGGCTTGCCTTATTATACGGAGGTGCGGTGGCTTTCGTGTTCTATGGTTCTCGTCGATCGATTTTGGAAACTAAGAGAGGAAATACGACTTTTCATAGAAATAAAAAACCAAGATGTCAGTTTGCTGTCCGATGTATAGTTTTTACAAGATCTTTCTTTTATGGTAGATATCACAAAACACCTATCTGAGCTAAATACAAAGTTGCAAGAACCACGTCAAATTATTACAGACATGAACGATCAAATAAAAGCTTTCAAGTGCAAGTTATGACTGTGGGAAAAGCAGTTAGCAGTTAATAATTTGTCGCATTTTCCGACATGCAAGGACTTCCAGGAAAATAGTAGTGTCGAAATTTCGAATAATAAATATGTCGAGAAAATTAGAAGTCTGCAGGCCGAGTTTGAGAGACGTTTTCAAGATTTTAGACTTCAAGATGCCAATTTTTCCTTATTCACAGGCCTTTTCTCCATTGACATAGAAAAAAGTGATATCAATGTTCGGAAGTACCTATCAGTGCGAGCAATTATTTTCCTTGATGAAAGGAAATAAATCACCGACACGATCGCGATTGACTGACACACACACTTGGATGCAGTACTGAAATTGATTTCAGCAGATAAATTTACTCCTCAAATAGATAACTTAATTAAAGATAAAAGGTGTCAGATTTCAGGGAAAAAATTGTAATTATTGCAACTTAACTTACCTACCTGTTTTGTTCAATTATTTACTTTTATTATGTAATTAAACATTAAACGATTGCTGGACTATCTTTACTATACATTTTTTTTTTGTTTGGCTGAGTCTTGCGGTGCGGCCCATTGATACTGTGATCATTTTAAAAATGGCCCGCTAAGTACTTTTAGTTTGACATGGCTGATATAGACAATACATTGAAGAGGATATAAATCGTGAAGATCTAATAACGAAAAAGGATATACGAAACATTCAAAGTTCATATCATGTTAACATTTCGGAAGGGGTTAAACATGAAAATGATGCAGTTTCTGTGGACCTAGAGGTAAAAATGTGTGAGGAGGATGAAAATAATCCTATATTATTTTACAAGGCACAGGGGGAGACGGATATTGTCTATAAGCTAAATAATGTGGATTTTTGTATTGTTATAATGACTGTGTTTCAGAAAAAAATGTTAAAAAAATTTGGATCTAATATAATTGCTATAGACGGGACTCATGGGTTAAACAATTACGACTTTGAGTTAACTACTCTAATGGTTGTGGACGAGTTTGGTGAAGGTATACCAGTGGCTTTTTTGTTTAGCAACAGGAAAGACACATATATTTATGAAATTTTTTTCAATTTAGTGAAGTTAAATGTTGGAGTTTTGCATTCAAAAACTTTTATGAGTGACATTGTTTCAACTTTTTACAATGCATGGTGTACTGTCATGGGACCAGCAATTTACCAATTATTTTGTTCATGGCATGTTGATAGAGCTTGGCAGCAAAATCTATCAAAAATAAGGGATGCGCGATGTTCATCGATGATTGAAAAACATCGATGTTGAACGCTCGATGGTCGATGTTTAACCATCGATATTGAGTATTCGTTAACATCGATGTTAAATGAAAACATCGAACACCAGTAAAGTATAACATAAGTATAGATTACAGCTTTCACCGGCTGACAATTTATATCGCTGAATGAAGTTACCCGGTAAATCTCACATCTCATTGTTTAGTCTATTCTATTTTTAGTAATTATCATTATCATTATGGTGGTATTGGACAAGGTAAAAATAAGTACACCCAGAATATAGACGTAAATGTCAGACCCTGGAACAAACAACAAAATATTTCGAACTGGCAGTATTGCCATGTCCTTAGAATGTATATGTTGTATGCTTCAAAGAATGCTTTTAAAAAGTACATTTTGATTATATTATTTTATGGATTCTGCAATTTTTTATATAAAACAAGAAAGAGTAAATATTTGTTCCTTTCGAGATTAATTGCAGTTGATTATTAGAGATTTTTGGGTAAATGTCCTTTGATAGATTAGCGGATAGATTTGTCAACAGTGCCAAAACTAGTTGCTATAATTGCAAGAGATGTCTTTTTAACTTTATTATTTATACTGAAATTTTACTGTTTACTTTTTAAAAACTATTTACTTTTTCTTTCTTGGTAATTCTAAACTATTGAGTTTTATATGTCTTATTGCTTTTGATTGCATGTGTTTCATTTTTAACATAAATTTCATCACTGCCAAACTCAAATATTTTGTTCCATGTCCATAATTGTGGCTAAATTGTGGGTGTAATTATTTTTATCTTGTCCTTCGTCCTTATCCCTCTATTTATAGCAGGGATGCCAGGTCTGGGGATTTTTCCTCAGAACTGGGGAAAATTGATAATCTTTGGGGACTGGGGAAAAACTTTTTTAAAATGACTAATATCTGGGGAAATCAAACTGGCTAAAATATGTTATTAAATTTAGTAAAAACTAGTTATTTTAGAAAGTCCAGTAATTATGTGAATATTAAATGTATTACAACGACAAGATCGTGGTGATTGATTCCACATATAGGCCACACTCAATACATTTTGGTAAATTACTGCTACCGCGAACAATGATATTGCCTGGGGTTCCCTGACTCTGTCATCTATTATGAACCACCTGTGTAGGTCCGGGGTTCCCCGACCTGTGAATCTGTGAATTCCCTATGGGGTATGTATACTTTAAAAATTAAATTTCAATTTATAGTTCATAGTATATAACCACATGGTGGGTATGTATTGTGTTATAGTTTCATATCCTTGTTCCTCTATTATAGTTTGACTTCAATTGTGAGGTTGAAAGGCGAAATCGGAGCTATTAGTTACAGTTACGTACCATTTTAAAGTTTTATTTAAAGTAGTGTTTATTATTGTGTAAACAGACATGCCACCTAAAAGTGATTTGTGAAAATACTTTGATAAATGCTTTGAAGATAAAAATTATGCAAAATGCCGATTATGTTCTAAAAGAATTAAAACATGTGGCAATACATCCAATTTAAAATGCCACCTAAAGAGCACACATAAAGAATTTTCTTTCAAAAATGGAAATTCTTCTATAAAAAAAGTCAACAGTGATGTACAAGAAAGTGTAGATGTAATTACTGATACAGAGTATAACGACGACACTCGAAGTACTTCTTCACTTTCAGAAATATCAAAATCATCATCTTCTTTTACTCAACAACCTAGTACAAGTGGCTATTATGCACCCACTCCTTACAAAAGACAAAAAACAATAGTAGAGTCTGTTAAAAGGTTAGAATCTTATAGTGAAAGTGGTACAAAATATTTAAAAATAACAAATTCCATTCTATATATGATTTGTCGGGATTACCAGCCGATATCCATTGTCGATAATGAGGGATTTCAAAACCTAATTAAGCAGCTCTCTGGTGGCCTCTACAAAATACCTTCCAGGAAAACTATTAATGCTCTTTTAGATAAAAAGTACATCGCTGTGTCAAATTTGTTTCGCCAAAAAATACAGTCTTTAACATCGTATACTATAACCACAAATATATCGACTGAAACGATGCAGTCTAAAAGTTTTATTGGGTTAACATTACATTTTGTTGATGATCTTAAAATAGATTCTGTGGAATTGCGAGTCACTGAGTTATGTCAGTCACATACAGGAAAATATTTGCGGGAAGTATTGACTACCATTATGGAAGATTAGCATATTATGACGGAACGTGTTTCGGCCATAATGACTGATGGAGCTGCAAACATCAATATTGCAGTGGAGACAATTTTTGGAAAAAAAAACATCTGCACTGTTTTGCACATCAAATTAATTTAATCGCTGAACGAGCCATTGGATCTTATGAACCCTTAACAGAACTTAAAAAAAAAATTAATCAAATAATAACGTGGTTTAAGCACAGTGTAAATGCTAGTGATGAGTTAGGAAAAGCCCAAGACCCAGATAATATGAAAAAACCAATTCAACAAGTTTCCACTAGATAGAATTCAACATATTATTCCATTACTAGATTTCTCGAATTAAGAGATATAATTAATCAAATTGTCAATCGACATTCACCAGCACCAGGAATGATTAATGCTCGAGAAGCAGAAGAGCTAAAAGAGGTTCAAGATATATTGCTTCCCCTTGAAACTGCTACAAAACCACCGTCTGGTGAAAAATACACAACTAGTAGCATTGTCATTCCAATGATTTTTAATATAAAGAAGAAAATTGAAGGAAGTACACCTAAATACGAAATTGGGAAGAAAATAAAAGAATCTCTCTTAGGAGAATGTAACAAACGTTTTGGAATGGCAAAACAAGTTCATTTACTATCAGTTTGCACGCTTCTTGATCCTCGCTTTAAGAAGATGTATTTTACTTCTAAATTAGATTGTGCAAAAGCAGTTCAAAATATACAAGAGGAACTGCAACTGAAAATGGACGTCTCTCAACAAAGCTTTTCTACCGTCAATGAACAAAAAGAAAAAGAACCAGGTAAACATTTTTTTGTCTTAATTTGTTGAATGATAATTAATCTAAATTTTAATTGTTTTAGCTATACCCGAAGTATTTGATTTATGGGAAGATCATTCAAGATTAATCTCTGAAAACACAAAAGAAATATCAACATCTGCCCCTTCATCTGAGTTATCTCTTTATTTAAAAAGCTCAATTAAATGGTGGGAACAAAATAAAGCTACGTACCCGAATTTGGCAATTATAGCACATAAATATTTAGCAGTTGTAGCCACATCCGTACCGTCTGAACGACTCTTTTCTAAAGCTGGCCAAACAGTAACCCAGCAACGAAACAGAATAAAAGGAAAGCTGCTATCAAAACTGTTATTTTTACAAGATATTGATAAGCATTATTGAGGCTTATAATTTTAATATATTACTTATTTGTTTTTTTTTTCTAATAATTTGGTTGTGTTTAAGATATCTATCAAGCCAAAAATTTTTAATTGTTTAATATTAGGTTAAGGTTACACTGTTTTAATGAAATAAACTTAGTAACTATTGTTTTTAAGATGCTTTATTGTATAACTAAAACATATTCAAAACAATTCCTCCAATTCCATTTTATTCTTCAATTTCAGGGAGTAGAAATGAAAATGCTGTATTCTTGAAAACAATTCTGATGATGATCATTACGCATACACCACGTTTTTCAGCAATTAAATCACGATTATATAATACTTATTTAGTTTATTATTTTCACATTACTCAACATTTGTAAAAACATCGATGTTTCTAGAACTTCGATGTTTTCTTTTCGATATTTTGATACTATCGATGTTCAGCTTCGATGTTACCATCGATGTTCAACATCGATGTTTTTTACCGATGTCGCATCCCTAATCTGAGGAATATAAGGTAATTAAGGTTGTTCAACAAAATACGAATATAAATGAGTTCCATAATGTTCTTAATAATACAGTTTCCCAGTTGCTTTCAGATACTGATACTCAAGAATTTGGTATTTACTTTAAAAATAATTATAGTTTAATATATGAAAAGTGGGCTTATTGCTTTAGGGAGGGTTGTGGCATTAATACAAATATGCGCATAGAATCTATGCATAAAGTAATAAAATATTTTTATTTAGATGGCAAAAAGGTTAAAAGGTTAGATAAGAGTCTACATTGTTTAATGAAATTTGTTAGGGATAAGTGCATTGAAAGACATATAAAGCAAATAAAAGGGAAAAACTCAATTCATATTAAACAAATTATTTTAAGACATAAAATTGCTGTTACAAGTAATTTTTCAGTAAGTGTTGATATAGAAAATCCCAATATTTGGTATATAGATGATATTTATTGTATAAAAAAGTTATTTGAGCAAAGTTGTTGTGTTTTAAAATGCAAAGAATGTGACTTATGTTGTCACACATATTCATGCACATGTAATGACTTTTGTATTAGTAATACCATATGTAAGCATATTCATTAAGGTACCTGAATACAATATGCCCATGTTGGTAATATGCCCATTTCCATGTTTTGCTTTAATATTTGATATTCGGGGAAGGAGGCGCTGGACACACTAAACGCCTAATATAACTAAGCCCGTGACCGACCTCAAGGTTAGTTGTGAGCTTGCCATGGTGCTGCACCAGCATTTTTAACAGAACACAACATGCCAATAAATGTGATTGGACATTTAGCACCATTGTTCAAAACTATTTGTTCGGATTCAGATATTGCCAAATCAATGAAATGTGGCCGTTCACAAATGAGCAGTATTATTAAAAATGTTACTGGAAATGAAGCTCGCTTACAACTCGTACAATTGTTAAGAGAAAATAAATTTAGTTTAATGGCAGACGAATCGACAGACAGAAGTTGTTGTTGTTCCAAGCATTTATGTCTTGTTGCTAGGGTGATCTTTAATCACAACATTGAGGATTGCTTTTTAGCTCTTTTGCCAGTTCAAGACGTAACAGCAGCTGCCTTGTTCAATTTAATTAAGACATTTTTCGAGAAAAATAGCATCCCATATGAAAAAAAATTTAATTGGGTTTGCAGCTGACGGAGCTAATAACATGATGGGTGCTCATAACTCATTAGCCAGTAGGCTAAAAGAAAAATGTCCCAATCTGTTTGTTAAAATGTGTCTGTCATAGCTTCCATCTCTGCGCTTCTTATGCCTGTGAGAAGTTACCCCCTGAAGCAGAACAGTTAGCGAGAGAAGTATGTCCAGTTTTTTCTAAATTTGCGTATTCTGTATTATATTTTTCTTATTTTAGGTGTATAATTTCTTCTCAAACAGTCCAAAAAGGTTAGACCAATACAAGGAATTTCAAGAGTTCGCTAATGTGTCACCTCATAAAATTTTACATCCCTCCCAAACCAGATGGCTTTCGTTAGAATCTGTAGTTAAAAGGCTTTTATCTCAGTATGCAGCGTTAATACTCTACTTCACAGAACAAAGTTATGAAGGTGTTATTGGGGCTGATATTATTTTACAAAAACTTCAAAAACCTGATATTAAATTGTACTTGGAATTTTTAGCGTATATGCTACCTTTTTTCAATAGGCTCAATAGATTAATGCAAAGTGAAAAGCCCCAAGTCCATAAAATATATATCGAAATAACTTCAACTTTAAAAACTATATTACAATGCTATATCAAACCTAATGTATTACACAAAGATTTATATGAAATTGATTATGCTAACCCTCGAAACTTTTTAGATATTGAAGATATGTATTTCGGAGCATCAATAAGTACAAGCCAAGTAGATAAAGATATTTTGAAAATGGTAAAAATTAAGTGTCTAAACTTTTATATCGAAAGTGTTAAACAAATAACAATTAGATTTCCTTTAAAAAATTCCACAATTGAAAAAATGCAATTTTTTGACCCCGAAATTATAAAAACAAAAAAAAAACATTCATTTCTGATGTGGCAATGAGTTTTCCTAACCTGATTAGTCCAGAAAATTATAAAGATTTAGATAATGAGTGGAGAATGTTATTAAATTTTCCACTTGATGATATTGATAATGATATTGTAGGATTTTGGAAAATAATTGCACTTGTAAAAATAGGGGATGATTCTTTAAAATTTCCCACTTTGGTAAACTTTGTTTTTAATATCCTATGTTTACCCCATTCAAGTGCTGCCGTAGAGATAATCTTCTCTCCAATAAATCTAACAAAAACACAATTTCGGAACAGAATTAAAATTGATACCATGGAGGGAATTTTACATACGAAACGTTTAATTGGAAATAATGGTTGCTTGAATTTTAATATAAATGTAAATATGGTCAAAAAGTTAAAAACCAGTGAGACCTATTTAAATAATAAAGATGATTCTAGCGACTCTGAATAGATTCTAGTCAGAATCGCTAGAATAATCTTTCAGTTTCACTATAGGTACCTAATAGTATCTAGAACAAAATTTAATATAGGTAGGTACCTACCTTATTTTAAGATTGAAATCTATAGGAATGTTTTTTTTTTGTTAATATTGTCAAAAATATACACGTATTCTTTATATTTCTCGTTTTTTTTTTCATTCTTACCCCTCAATGAAAAATATTGTATTGAATTCGGAAAATTTCACGATTTTTTAAATAGAATTCTGACGATTTTTCCTAGAGTGTTTTGGCAACACTGATGGTGCAGTCAAGTTGTACGTGGTTTTTAAGAGCGTGTTTATAAAAATTGACGTCAGTTTTCACCTTTGTTTTGCACTTAAACGTTTTAATTTGTCTACGACATTAAGTGATTTTAGTCTGCCATAGAGTACTTAAAATGTAAGTAAAAATAAAATATATTATTATTCAAAATGATTTTATAATTTAAGAAAATGTATTAATCATCATGTGTCAACAATATGCCCATAGTGTCTGCTGACAATTTGCTCAATTGGGCATATTGCCAGCTAATTAAAACAGATAATTTATTGATTTTTTTTGTTTTAGATAACATGCCTCGTGTCAGAAATAAGGAGATACGGTCGCAATGGAGCAATCAACAGCTAGAATCCGCAATTGCAGCAGTAATGAATGGAATGTCATACAATGCGGCAAGTCAAAGGTATAATATTTCTAGACACACTTTGAAACGCTATGTAGAAAAAAAATAGTACCAAAATGGTAAAAATGGGGAGAAAGACTATTTTGAATATAGATCAAGAAAACGAATTGTCTCGACGAATTGTTAGATTGGTAGAAGTTGGGTATCCCCTCAGCAATAAAACTTTTAAAAAATGTGTGTTTACTTATTGTGAACAAAACAATTTGCCACACTTTTTTTCACAAGGAAATAAAAAGGGTTGGACGTTATTGGTTAAAAGGATTTTTGCAAAGACACCCTGAAATATCGATAAGGAAAGCACAAATGTAATGTAAACATAGCAAGTGAGTGAAGAATAGAAAAAAATAAGGGCTAAGTAGCATAGAAAGATAATAATTATTCAAAATAATTATATATTCCGAATTAAATAAGGGATTCCCTTATTTAATTCGGAATATATAATTATTTTGAATAATTATTATCTTTCTATGCTACTTAGCCCTTATTTTTTTCTATTCTTCACTCACTTTCTATGTTTACATTACACAAAACATGAATCCTGCTCGGGCTCAAAAATTGAACAAGTTCATAGTAAAATACTATTTTGACAAATTAAGGGGTGTACTTCAAGAATTATATTTAATCTACAAACCTGAAAGAATTTAAAATGTGGACGAGAAAGGCTGCAGACTCAGTCTGCATCATCAACAGACCGTTCTAGCAAAGAAAGGCGCGAAACGCGTACATTTAGTTGCTCCGGAACATGGGGAAAATGTAACTATTGTTAGCTGTGCTAATGCCAATGGTACCGCTATTCCTCCTGCCGTTTTGTTTAAAGGACGGCGCATGAAGCCCGAATGGAAAGATAATTTGCCTCATGGCACGTTGGCGTTGATGACCCCTAAAGGCAGTATGAATGTGGAAACCTTCATTATTTGGTTGGAGCATTTAGCAAAATATAAATTGGAGGGAAAGTTTCTTTTAATATTTGATGGAGCCTCACGTCACTTAGACATTTCAATTGTCGAAGCTGCCGAGAAATATCAAATAACCCTTCTGTGTTTGCCTAGCAACACAACTCATGAACTCCAGCCTATGGACAAAGCTGTGTTTCGTTCCTTTGAACACCACTGGGACGAACAAGTGTTGTTGTATTGGACCAAATACAAAGAACGTGCTTTAACAAAGCAGCGATTTGGGGAAATATTTTCGATAGTGTGGGACAAGGCATTGACACCTTCTAACATTAAATCAGGCTTTGCTGCAACAGGAATATTTCCTTATAACCCCGATACTAATAATTAGTGTTGAAGTTATTGAAGCTTGGGGCAAAAGCAACACTCCCATTAATGTACGCCAGAAAACACCATCTCCTACTCCAGGCTGTTCATATAACTCCTCTCAACAAAAAAGGATACCAAACTATCAAAAGACCCAAGATTACAAAAAAAAAGAAATCTAGAACTGAAACATCATCAAGTGATAGTGATAGCGGACCCATTAATATACGCCAGAAAACACCATCTCCTACTCCAGGCTGTTCATATAATTTCTCTCAACAAAAAAGTGTACCAAAATATCAAAAGACCCAAGATTACAAAAAAAAGAAACCTAGAACTAAATCATCATCAAGTGATAGTGATCGCGGACCCATTAATCTGCGCCAGAAAACTCCACCACCAACTGCAGGCTATTCAAAAAGCTCTTCCCAACAAAACTGTTTGCCACAATAGCAAAAGACGCCAATTCACATGAAAAAGAAGTCTAAAACACAAACTTCATCAAGTGAGAGTTCTGGCAGTTATACTTCGGAATCAGAAGACAGCGGCGAAGAAGTTGAATTGGCAATAAATCAGTTTCATAAAAAAAAAGGAACTTTCCTTATGAATTCTGAAAAAAATGATTTGGAGGTTTATAACAAAGAGAATAACAATCTTCGAGAAGAAAAAAGTAATACTGAAGAAATAAAAACTTGCCAGGGCAAAACTTTGGACACATCGTTTACGGAAATGCTTGAGACTCCGGCAAAAATTGAGAAAAAAATACACAAAATAGAAAGAAGGCAATAAATAGCAGAGCTATAGTGGTAAAAAAAATGTATTTTCTACCACTAGCACAGGTCCACGAACAGATATAAATAAAGGCACGAAACAAACTCTACCAGGTTGTTTGGTAAAGAAAAACAAAAAATCAGAAGACGTAGCAAAATGGTTTTGCAAAATTTGCGACAAAGCTGAAATAAAAGACATGCGACTATGCTTTATATGTGTACAGTACGTTCATGAAGAATGTGTAGGGCTGACAAAATTCGATAAGGAATCCTTTACCTGTCCTGATTGTACCCCACAATAATTTTCCTTAATTTTAAGTTATTTCAGTTAAAACTTCTTTATTTTGACATTTTAGTTTTTACAAAAAGGATTGTTTAATATCTTTGTTTGGTTAAATGTTTTTTATAGTGTCAATAAATATAAGATTTTGTAAGTATATCATGTTTTTTAATATTTATTTCCACATCATTTAGTGTTTTAGGTAAGCGCATATTACCTTCACTCGACTGGGCATATTACCTTCAGGGGTTGGCAATATGCCCAGATTGAGGGGTTTAAAAAAAATTCGATATAAAAAAAAAAATAATTGCCAAACAATAAAAAAACTAGCGATGTTTAAACACCTAAACATTGGTATAGTGTTAAAAAATATACGAAAAATATATTTTTGTAGCAATAAATTCAAAATTCCCTTAACATGGGCATATTGTATTCAGTTACCTTACATATCATTAAACTATGATTTAAATAAATTTGAAAGGCAGGAGGAAAAGCCTCAGCATCACTTCAATAATTGTAAATTTTCAAGTAGCCAGTATTTAAATAAATCTGACATTTTAAGACAAAATTTTTCTGCAAATATTATAAATACAATAGATAAATTACAAAATGTAGACCATAAAAATCTAGATGACGAAGTAATATTACAAATTCAAAGTCACTTGGATACTATTAAGAAGTTACTCGAGTTACCATCTACTGCTTCCAAAACATTTACCCATAATACCATTAATTCTAGAGAACCTGCCAATAAAAAAATTATAAAGCAAAGTAGATTTTTCTCAACACAAAAAAAAAGAAAAACGAATGTAAACCCTTTTAGAAAACCTGTTACCTCTGAGGTAGTAAATATCAGACAGACTCTAAAAAATGATTCTAAGGAATTATATATTTCTAATGATCCAGAAGAGGATCATGACTACATAAAGAAAATTGATGCAAAAACATAGATACTAAAAGTTTGTCATTTTCTATCTTTATAGTGGATTTTAGAATTATGGAATTAACTGCTGGGTTTATTTTTAAGATTTTTAATAATATAAGATATTTATATAATGTTAACATGTAATAAATAAATATAATATAAACATAATTTCATAATTGATTTATTTCATCATTTTATAATATATAAGGCTTAACCTAAAATACATAGTCTTATTGTATTGCTTATTTCAAATGAATGTCTTTAATCCCCTAGATTTTTATTTTTGGGACATATGAAGACCCTTGTGTATGTTCAATAAATTAATCACTGACAAGAATTATGGCATAAAAGAAAGAGAGAATACTGCAAATTTTATTAGAAATCAACCAAACATTTCTGAAGGTTAGGAGAAAATTTTTCTGATATAATTCAAAAATGTATTGAAATGAAAGGAGGGGACTTTGACAATATATTAAATTGATTTATTGTTACAGTAGTTTAATCAATATTTTTTCAATGGTATTGTCTTTTGTAGCCAATCAAGGAAAATTGTTTTAGTATAATAAAAATTATATTTATAATTTTTTATGAACTAAAACATTAATATGAAAAAATCATTTGAAATGGAATTTACTAAATCTACAAAATGTATAACTTTATTAGTGACATAGTTATGACTCGTGGAAAATGGAAATAGTAATAAAATAAGATTATGTATTTTTAAACATATATCCTCTAACACAAATACATAATTTGAAAACTACTTACTCTATTACATTGAGACAAAAGGTTGATATTTACGTAAAAAGTAATGAATAATAAAAAAACACACTGTAATTATTACGACAGCAGCGTAGATTGTGAGGAGAAAAAAGTATTTAAAATCCTTATGAGAATACGTAGATATCATATTGTTGCAAACTGTATTATAACATTTTAAAATAAAAATGTTGATGTATTGTTAAATACAAACACATAAATCATCTATGTTACAATTAACTACAAAAATGACACAACAAAATAAAAATATATTATAACCTGGCCCAAAAGTTTTGAAACCCCTTAAGAGAATATGAAGAAATGTTATTGCTGCACATTTGGTATTATAAAATTTTTAAATAAAAATGTTTTTGATCAGATTGATCACCAGAGAATTTGATTGATATTTCGTAATCATTTTATAATCAATATATTTATTTATTGTTAAATAAAAAAAACATAAAACCTGTATGTTACAATTAATTGCAAAAAGGTCAAAAGAAACAAATTTAAAATATATTACAAAGTGGTCCAAAGTTTTCAAAACCCTTAGAAAATACTAAGAAATATTATTGCTATAAACTTTGTGTTATAAAATTGTTAAATAAAAATGTTTATAATTGATTAATATATATGTTACAATCAATTACAAATTCAAAAATTAAATCAAACCTAAAACATACTACAATGTAAACCTATAAATACACCTAAAAGATACTACTACAAAGAACAAGGTTTATAACAACTGACATTACAACTTTGAGTTGTATAGAAGGTTTGGGGAAAATCTGACATAAAATTCATTAATATAGCAAGGCTTACATGGATAGAGCATTTAATCATGTAAAAGGTAGGTGTTGTAACTTACAACAGTTAAAAATATTTTTAATGAAATGTACATTGTTTTTCAACTGCCCGTATGTTATCTGCTATGTCTATATCTCCTTTTGACCTGTTAAAAACGCAGATACTTACCCCGCTACGCCTCGAGGAGAACACATTTTTAGTCAGTCACCAAGTAACAGCGGTTGAGTGCGTACCGTATGGGGTTTTTACCTTTGTTTACGCAATGACGCTCTAAAAATTGTATTACCAGCCTCCGTAGATAAGGAATTTTGTTTAATGCTACTGTACTGTATGTAATAGAATTTTGTAGTATACCAACGTTGTAGTTATTTATCATAATTAGTGAACCAGCCCTGGAAAAACAGTAAAGTCTAAAATAAGTTTAGCTACGAACATAATACTGTTCGTACTCTAATTGTATATTAGCAAGGTTCATTGGCTAAGCTTTATACAGTAGGTACAACAGTCAGAAAGGTTTTTGACAAAAGAGGGCTGATATGACAATGAGCCAGAGGAAGACCAAGATTTAGGTATCGAGATAACCTAGAGGATAATTTAAAATCTATTGGAATTAGAACATGGAGAAGAGTTGGCAGACACAGGGGTGAATGGAGGATAGTTCTGAAGAAAGATGTGATGCCACTGATGATGATAATGAAACATTGTCACAAACTATCTACAAATTGTCTTAAAGTCCTCAAATCTGTCAGAAGATTGTAATATATTCCCATTTCACTCTGCCCTTATTTGCTTTCACAACTTCTTGTCTTTATTTCTTCTATGATTGTAAATTGGCTCTTGTCCCAAACTTCTCATGCCTCGTTTATGTTTCAGAAAACAAACCTTTTTAGTTTTAGCTAGAGTTTGTCAACTTGTTCCTGTAAGATAAGAATTTTTGTTTACATTATCAAATGTTGTTAAACAAAGTCAAAGAAATTTTAAAATAGTGCATTAAAATAAAATATTGGTAATTATTTACATTAGTGAGGATAGTCGGATTAGTCTGAAATTTGGGATGATGTTTTATTTTTTATTGACTTTTCAATCTATACATTTTTTTGCGCTGAGCTATAGTTTTTCTGTAATTCGCATTTAAAAAGCTGATATTTTGACATAAATTTCAAGATGCCGCCGCCATTACAGCTGTTGTCAATGATGTGCGTATGCGTAGCACATACTTCTTGATCCAATGTTGCCACACTTTTCAAATATATTGTTTATTGTGAAAACATTAATTCTCAAATACAATCATAAAGGAATAATGATAATGAGTAAATATATTGTTTATTGTGAAAACATTAATTCTCAAATACAATCATAAAGGAATAATGATAATGAGTATTATTTCCGTTTTCTGTTTCTAAGGGATACATATAACTGTATTTCATTTGTTATTAACTTATGTTATTACGTATAGATTATAGTTTATTTCGTTTTATGTCGTATATAGTTGGATGCATTAGTTATCAACTTCTTTATTAATTTAAATTGTTAGATATGATTAGATTAGGTTTTAATTTATTTACTATTTAACTGGGAAATAAGCCACAATTAAAGGTAAAAAATAAGTTTTATTGACGTTTCAATTTCCACTTCGGAAATCGTTCTCAAAATACAAACAGTAAATTAAATAAATTTTGTTTTTTGTTACTTAGTGAAAAATTCTTCTAATAATTTAATTTTATCTGACTCATTTATATTGACAATTCAGACATACATTATGCATTTTAAAGTAGACGACTTTAAAATGATATTGCCAATATTGTTGAGTGGCGCTCCTGGGACGACTTTACTTATAAGATAGTTCATTCGATTACATGAAATCAACTTTAACTTGAGAATATCCGTCAGAAAAAATCATAGCATGTAATTCGTCTTTAAAAAGACAAACACATGACATGATGACAGTAAACAGAGTTGTTGGACACATTCCTAAATGATATAAACGATAAAGAAGAGACTATAACATTTACCATGGAAAAGGAATATAATAACACGCTACCTTTCCTGGATGTTTTAATCTCTAAGAACGATACTGGATATGAGACTCAGGTGTATAGAAAACCAACACACACCAATAGATATTTAAATTTCAAATCAAATCACAATATTAATATAAAAAAGGGAATAATTAAATCATATATGATAGAGATAAAATTACTTGTTCTAACGAAAATTCGTTCTTGGAGGAGAAACATTTGTTAACATCTGTTTTATTAAAAAATGATTATCCTTTATCGTTTATAAATAAGGAATTTTCAACAATCGATCGAATAGAACAGAACAACTTGGAACGAGATCCTACAGCATACACAAGGAATAATACGAGGAAAATAACAATACCGTACATAAAAGGATTATCAGAAAAACTTAAAAGGATAGGAAATAAATTCAACATTTCAACAACATTCAAAACAACAAACACGTTGAGATCTATTTTGTCCAATAACCAAACCTAACAATGAACAAGAAATGACAAAGAATTGCATTTATAAAATACCTTGTGAATACGATCAGTTTTATTTAGGTGAAACATCAAGGCCATTAAATGTTAGAATACGTGAACATAAATCTTATGTTAAAAAATAGAGAATTTAATAGATCTCAAATATGTGAACACGCATGGGATATTGAACATAGGGTTCAATGGAATAATTCAAATGTAGTCCTAAAAGAAACGGATGGTAAAACAAGAAAAATCAAAGAAGCGGCTCTAATTATGCTAAATGAGACCAATTGTGTCGCAAATTCCTCGGCAGAATGTAGTAGGATCTGGTTACCAATATTGAAAGAGGAAGTTATTAATAAGAAAATACCAGTATTAGTAAGTCAGTAACATATAGAGGATACATCATTTATGTTTTTTAAATAACGAAACATATAAAATCAGAGTTTGGTGTTTATTGAAGGTAAACTAAATGCACGACCAAATACTTACCATGTCGGGATAGTATTATGAGGTTTTTTTCCTGGTTTTTCCCTCATAATTTACTATGGAATCACTAACAGGAGAATTTTACTGTCATCATGTCATGTGTTTGTCTTTTTAAAGACGAATTACATGCTATGATTTTTTTCTGACGGATATTCTCAAGTTAAAGTTGATTTCATGTAATCGAATGAACTATCTTATAAGTAAAGTCGTCCCAGGAGCGCAACTCAACAATATTGGCAATATCATTTTAAAGTCGTCTACTTTAAAATGCATAATGTATGTCTGAATTGTCAATATAAATGAGTCAGATAAAATTAAATTATTAGAAGAATTTTTCACTAAGTAACAAAAAACAAAATTTGTTTAATTTACTGTTTGTATTTTGAGAACGATTTCCGAAGTGGAAATTGAAACGTCAATAAACGTATTTTTACCTTTAATTGTGGCTTATTCCCAGTTAAATAGTAAATAATTTAAAATGCCACAAGAAAATAGCTTTAGAACAATATTAGGTTTTAATTTGTTTTTTTATTGGTACTCCATTTTGCTTATTTAAAGTACGCCGTATCGTGTTTAACCACAGAATAAGAAACAATCAGAATGCTCACTTTCAGATGCCGCCTTTAAAGTTTTTCAGTACGCCATCGCCATGTTGAAAACGGAACCATAGACTCGAATTGAGAAATGTGTGACAAGCTACGACAGAACTGTAATTTAAATTTTTAGAGATTAATAATTTAGTAAATTTGAAATAATTTTAATAATTAATAATAATTTTGAAATAAATTTAATAATAATTGGATTAGGTTTTATTATGTTATTTAATAGTCAATATCGAGTTTTGCAAAAACACTAATTCTGCAACTTGACAACAGTGTTTAAGGTAATTATTTTGCCTAACAGGTTGGCCCTTTTGTTTTAAAAAGCGATGTTGCTAAACAAATATGAAAGTCTGGTACACTATGAAAAACATTTATAATTTTATAAATAACTAGCCAAGAAATTAATTAAAAGAGCGTTATTATATGTTTTTAAATGATAATTTGATAATAGTTCTATGTAGGTTTTATGTATAAGTTATTATTTGATAGTTATTATTAATATGTAGTTATTAAACATCCAAATTAATTGATGTTTTGAAGTATCCTTTTAAAGAATATTTTAACTAGACAACATCTTAAGTAACCTTAACGAATCCTAATTGAGGAGTTGTGAAGTTCTTTTTACTCTAAACGTCGAACGGTGAAGTTCTTTCGTGTTTACCGTGCAAACGTAAAATGGCGTGTACCACGTGCAATTTTCATTTGTTGGAGTCTGCTCGATTAACGGTAGAAGAAATTCAAAAATGTATGTATGATCACGGCGTCATGAAGGAGACAACTGTGTGCCGGTGTGGAGCAGGACTTAAAGTGGATGTGCGAGGAACCTTCAGATGCTATAAGAAAATTAGCAAAAATAAACATGCAGCGAAAAGATGTGGCTTTACTCTGTCGGTAAGGAAGGGAACTTTTTTGAAGAGACTCGATTACCGATGGAAAAGATATTTCTTTTCGTTGCTTTCATTCTTCATATGGTTCCTCCCAGGCAAGACCTTATTCGGCGGGAGTTGAAAATTTCATCCAGGTCTGTGGTTGACTGGTATTCCTTCTGCCGAGAAGTTTTTCTAGGTTTTGCTATAAAAAACTCAGAGAAACTTGGCGGCAAAGGGAATATTGTCGAAGTGGACGAAGCAAAGTTCGGCAGGAGAAAATACAACAGAGGTCGCTTGTATCCTGGCCAGTGGGTTTTCGGTGGATTCGAACGGAACTCCAAAAAATTTTTCTTAGTGCCCGTTGAAACCAGAGATACCGACACTTTGTTGGGAATAATTCAGGAATGGATTCTTCCGGAGACAACCATTTATAGTGATTGCTGGAAAGCTTATAACTGTTTGTCTCATGAAGGATTTAATCACCAAACCAAAATACCTTAATATTACAAAACTATGAACCAAAATAAACTTTGTAAAGGTGATATTTGTTTATAAACATATTTTTAAAGATAATACAGTATTGTGCGAATTAATGGAATCACTGTGAATTTTTTTTCATTTTTTCAATATTCACAGTTGGCAACACTACCTATACAGTTGACAGCTGACCAAGCATTGAAAACGTAACCTTACTGTGTGTTGGTGTGTTTGAGTGTGTTTTAGGTCATTTCTTACCAAGCTTGTTTTGGGGGTTTTTCTACTATTTTTTGTTGTTTTTGGTTTTATTCCAACATGGATATTACGCCTAGGAAGCGTGAAAAGATTGTCACGTTGAGTGAACACACTAGTATGTCACAAAGAGAGATTGCTAGAACGTGTGGAGTGAGTCAGGGGGTAGGAAGCAAAATTTTGAAGCATAAACGAGAAACGGGATCAGTGGATGTGAAAAGGTTATGAAAATGTGGAAGAAAGAGAAAAACAACACCAGCTGTTCCGACTTCTGCGACTTTTGAAAGTAAGTGGCAACGCCGCGTGAGCAGTTTGGGGAACTCAGTGGAACGAAAAACATTGCAAGAATCATCGGAGCAAGAGAAATGATATAAAACGTTTTTGTTAACGAACTCAGTTATTTTAAGTTGTTTTTAATAGTGTAAATTGGAAATAATAAAAGTAAAATCTTCACTTGAAGTCTTTTTAGTTTAATCACATTGATTTCGAGTGAAATCAACGACATATTATGGTAGCAGAGCGTGGTTGATTTCAAGTGAAAAGTTAAAAAGTTTGCCATTTTGCACGTGTGAAAGATCGTTACCCGGCCCCAGTCTGTAATTTGGTTTGGAGAAAAGCAGTGGCCCTGCGGTTTACTGGACGACTTCAGAGTGTGTGTGAAACAGCGCAGCAACGTATTAAACAACTGGTCAACTAGAATTGAGTGAGTACTCATTTATCCTTTATAACCTTCTCATAATTATATTTTTTTCGAGTTTATTATTGTTTTGTTCCGTTCTTAGAAATTTTATCTTACTAACGTCTTTTGCTAAATAAATACATTTTGCATACTGTTAAAATGAGTGACTTAACAATTAATATTAGAAAGCGAGGTGCTTTAAAAGCAAAATTGACTAATTTTAGCAAATTTATTGACAATATAATGACAAAGGAATCGATTATTCATACAGAACTAATCGAAATTAATGAACGACTTATGGCGTTAGAAAAGGTAAAAATAGAGTTCGATGATATACAGAGTACTATCGAAACGTTAGCTGATGAAATTGATCTAGAAAATGAATATACAACCCGTAATAATTTTGATGATGATTATTTTAATAAAGTTTCAATATCAAAAGCATTTTTAGTTAAACATGATGATATATTGAATAGTTCTTGCACTGAACAAGCAATAAATAACAATACTGCAAGTACAAGGGATAACTTAAATAATGTACGGCTTCCGACGATTAATTTACCAAAATTTGATGGCACATATCAAAACTGGCTTGAGTTCAGAGACACGTTTTAAGTCACTAATTCACGAAAACAACTCGGTCAGCGATGTGCAAAAGCTGCATTATTTAAGGGCTTCTTTGGAAGGTGATGCCGCGTTGATAATAAGATCTTTGGAAATTTCATCAGCAAATTATACTGTTGCATGGAGTGCATTGTTAGAGCGATTTAATAACAATAAATTACTAATTCACAATCATGTAAAGGCACTATTTGTAAGCGAATCCGTAAGTAAAGAATCGGCTACGTCTCTTAGAAAGCTGATAGATGATTTTTCAAAAAATATTAGATCACTAGGCCAATTAAATCAGCCAGTTGATAAGTGGGATACATT
>OU898284.1:57262336-57281337 GCA_918026665.1 Diabrotica balteata | reverse complement strand
CAAAATGGTTTTGCAAAATTTGCGACAAAGCTGAAATAAAAGACATACGACTATGCTTTATATGTGTACAGTACGTTCATGAAGAATGTGTAGGGCTGACAAAATTCGATAAGGAATCCTTTACCTGTTCTGATTGTACACCACAATAATTTTCCTTAATTTTAAGTTATTTCAGTTAAAACTTCTTTATTTTGACATTTTAGTTTTTACAAAAAGGATTGTTTAATATCTTTGTTTGGTTAAATGTTTTTTATAGTGTCAATAAATATAAGATTTTGTAAGTATATCATGTTTTTTAATATTTATTTCCACATCATTTAGTGTTTTAGGTAAGCGCATATTACCTTCACTCGACTGGGCATATTACCTTCAGGGGTTGGCAATATGCCCAGATTGAGGGGTTTAAAAAAAATTCGATATAAAAAAAAAAAATAATTGCCAAACAATAAAAAAACTAGCGATGTTTAAACACCTAAACATTGGTATAGTGTTAAAAAATATACGAAAAATATATTTTTGTAGCAATAAATTCAAAATTCCCTTAACATGGGCATATTGTATTCAGTTACCTTACATATCATTAAACTATGATTTAAATAAATTTGAAAGGCAGGAGGAAAAGCCTCAGCATCACTTCAATAATTGTAAATTTTCAAGTAGCCAGTATTTAAATAAATCTGACATTTTAAGACAAAATTTTTCTGCAAATATTATAAATACAATAGATAAATTACAAAATGTAGACCATAAAAATCTAGATGACGAAGTAATATTACAAATTCAAAGTCACTTGGATACTATTAAGAAGTTACTCGAGTTACCATCTACTGCTTCCAAAACATTTACCCATAATACCATTAATTCTAGAGAACCTGCCAATAAAAAAATTATAAAGCAAAGTAGATTTTTCTCAACACAAAAAAAAAGAAAAACGAATGTAAACCCTTTTAGAAAACCTGTTACCTCTGAGGTAGTAAATATCAGACAGACTCTAAAAAATGATTCTAAGGAATTATATATTTCTAATGATCCAGAAGAGGATCATGACTACATAAAGAAAATTGATGCAAAAACATAGATACTAAAAGTTTGTCATTTTCTATCTTTATAGTGGATTTTAGAATTATGGAATTAACTGCTGGGTTTATTTTTAAGATTTTTAATAATATAAGATATTTATATAATGTTAACATGTAATAAATAAATATAATATAAACATAATTTCATAATTGATTTATTTCATCATTTTATAATATATAAGGCTTAACCTAAAATACATAGTCTTATTGTATTGCTTATTTCAAATGAATGTCTTTAATCCCCTAGATTTTTATTTTTGGGACATATGAAGACCCTTGTGTATGTTCAATAAATTAATCACTGACAAGAATTATGGCATAAAAGAAAGAGAGAATACTGCAAATTTTATTAGAAATCAACCAAACATTTCTGAAGGTTAGGAGAAAATTTTTCTGATATAATTCAAAAATGTATTGAAATGAAAGGAGGGGACTTTGACAATATATTAAATTGATTTATTGTTACAGTAGTTTAATCAATATTTTTTCAATGGTATTGTCTTTTGTAGCCAATCAAGGAAAATTGTTTTAGTATAATAAAAATTATATTTATAATTTTTTATGAACTAAAACATTAATATGAAAAAATCATTTGAAATGGAATTTACTAAATCTACAAAATGTATAACTTTATTAGTGACATAGTTATGACTCGTGGAAAATGGAAATAGTAATAAAATAAGATTATGTATTTTTAAACATATATCCTCTAACACAACTACATAATTTGAAAACTACTTACTCTATTACATTGAGACAAAAGGTTGATATTTACGTAAAAAGTAATGAATAATAAAAAAACACACTGTAATTATTACGACAGCAGCTTAGGTTGTGAGGAGAAAAAAGAAAGTATTTAAAATCCTTATGAGAAAACGTAGATATAATATTGTTGCAAACTGTATTATAACATTTTAAAATAAAAATGTTGATGTATTGTTAAATACAAACACATAAATCCTCTATGTTACAATTAACTACAAAAATGACACAACAAAATAAAAATATATTATAACCTGGCCCAAAAGTTTTGAAACCCCTTAAGAGAATATGAAGAAATGTGATTGCTGCACATTTGGTATTATAAAATTTTTAAATAAAAATGTTTTTGATTGGATTGATCACCAGAGAATTAGATTGATATTTCGTAATCATTTTGTTATCAATATATTTATTTATTGTTAAATAAAAAAACATAAAACCTGTATGTTACAATTACAGTAGAACCCCTCTCGTCCGCCCTCGGATAGTCCGACGCTCCGGGTAATCCGACCTGCTTGGCTTCGCGGAAATCCCCGGCGGTCGATTTGTTTACGACGAAAATTTCTCCGAAAATCACAATCCATTCTGTCAGTATTATTTCGAACTTTGTGAGTTAAAGTGTGTACATTATTTTCAACATGTCAGGAGCAAAACGTAAACACGTTACGCGTTCGTTAAGTGAAAAACTTGCAGTGCTTCAAAGGCTGGACAAAGGTGAATCACTACAAAAAATTGCCAAGGAACTGAATGTAGGCGTTACGACTATTAAGGATTGAAGAAAAAATCGAAAAGAAATTGAATCACATACAATGACGATAGTAGATGGAGAAAACGCTCTTAAAAAGCGACAAACATTAAAAAAGCCTAAACTTGAACTGCTTGATAGTGCTCTATGGATGTGGTTCAGTCAAGAAAGAAGGAAGGGAACTCCGATATCTGGCTCAATTATAAAAGAAAAGGCAATAATTTTTCACAAAAAACTAGAAGTCGGAAGTGAATTTAAAGCCAGTGAAGGCTGGATTGATCGTTGGAAAACCCGTCATGGTATCCGGTTTGTCTCAATTTGTGGTGAAAAATTATCTGCTGACGTCGAGGCGGCTAAGGAGTTTTCTGTGAAGTTTCAACAAATTGTAAAAGAAAATGAACTGTTACCTTGCCAAGTCTATAACATAGACGAGACAGGCCTAAACTATAAAATGCTTCCAAACAAAACCTTAAGTGCGTCAAATGAAACCGTAGCGGGAACGAAACTCATGAAAGATAGGCTAACTGTTGCTCCTTGTAGCAATGCTGATGGAACACACAAGCTTTCGCTGTTTGTCATAGGCAAATCTAAGAAGCCCAGGGCTTTCAAAAACATAAACTTATCATCCGTGCCGGTTTATTATCGCAACCAAAAATCTGCTTGGATGGACTGCAATCTTTTCAAATCTTGGTTTTTTGACGAGTTTGTGCCATGTGTTGAGAAGGACTTGACGAAAAAAAAATCGTCCTGTTCGAGCTCTACTGCTATTAGACAACGCACCATCGCACCCTTCTGAGGAAGATTTAGTAAAAGGGGATATAAAAGCTATCTTCCTCCCACCAAATGTCACATCACTTATCCAGCCTATGGACCAGGGCGTGATAGAATGTTTTAAAAGGCGTTATCGCCGAAAATACATAAGCTCGATTTTAGAAAAATCCGAAGAAGGATGTGATATTTTCCAAGCCATGAAATCACTCAACATTAAAGATGCTATCTATACAATGGCTGAGTCTTGGGCAGAACTAAATCCTGACACGCTAAGAAAAACTTGGCGTAAGCTTTGGCCAGAAGTTATGATCGAAATTGACCAGGTCGAAGATGAGCAAAACGACGTGCAGGAAATCGTTACCAATCTTCAGACCCTGGATGCAAATATACCTGCTAGTGAAGTTGAGGAGTGGATTGAACAATGTGACAAAAACTGCGAAACCAGTGAAGTGCTGAACGATAACGAAATTGTTGCCGCTGTTATGGAACGTGACGGTGACGGAATCGTGAACTCAGAATCCGACAGTGATGATGATGACGAGCCTCCTGTCCGGATTTCACACACCGATGCCAAGAATGCTTTTGAAATTGGCCTTCAGTACATTGAGCAGAACTCAGCATCAACACCGATGGACATCGTGGATGCATGGATAGAGCATTTAATCAGGTAAAAGGTAGGTACAACAGTCAGAAAGGTTTTTGACAAAAGAGGGCTGATATGACAATGAGCCAGAGAAAGACCAAGATTTAGGTATCGAGATAACCTAGAGGATAATTTAAAATCTATTGGAATTAGAACATGGAGAAGAGTTGGCAGACACAGGGGTGAATGGAGGATAGTTCTGAAGAAAGATGTGATGCCACTGATGATGATAATGAAACATTGTCACAAACTATCTACAAATTGTCTTAAAGTCCTCAAATCTGTCAGAAGATTGTAATATATTCCCATTTCACTCTGCCCTTATTTGCTTTCACAACTTCTTGTCTTTATTTCTTCTATGATTGTAAATTGGCTCTTGTCCCAAACTTCTCATGCCTCGTTTATGATTCAGAAAACAAACCTTTTTAGTTTTAGCTAGAGTTTGTCAACTTGTTCCTGTAAGATAATAATTTTTGTTTACATTATCAAATGTTGTTGAACAAAGTCAAAGAAATTTTAAAATAGTGCATTAAAATAAAATATTGGTAATTATTTACATTAGTGAGGATAGTCGGATTAGTCTGAAATTTGGATGATGTTTTATTTTTTATTCACTTTTCAATCTATACATTTTTTTGCGCTGAGCTATAGTTTTTCTGTAATTCGCATTTAAAAAGCTGATATTTTGACATAAATTTCAAGATGCCGCCGCCATTACAGCTGTTGTCAATGATGTGCGTATGCGTAGCACATACTTCTTGATCCAATGTTGCCACACTTTTCAAATATATTGTTTATTGTAAAAACATTAATTCTCAAATACAATCATAAAGGAATAATGATAATGAGTAAATATATTGTTTATTGTGAAAACATTAATTCTCAAATACAATCATAAAGGAATAATGATAATGAGTATTATTTCCGTTTTCTGTTTCTAAGGGATACATATAACTGTATTTCATTTGTTATTAACTTATGTTATTACGTATAGATTATAGTTTATTTCGTTTTATGTCGTATATAGTTGGATGCATTAGTTATCAACTTCTTTATTAATTTAAATTGTTAGATATGATTAGATTAGGTTTTAATTTATTTACTATTTAGCTGAGAAATAAGCCACAATTAAAGGTAAAAAAGAAGTTTTATTGGCGTTTCAATTTCCACTTCGGAAATCGTTCTCAAAATACAAACAGTAAATTAAATAAATTTTGTTTTTTGTTACTTAGTGAAAAGTTCTTCTAATAATTTAATTTTATCTGACTCATTTATATTGACAATTCAGACATACATTATGCATTTTAAAGTAGACACCTTTAAAATGATATTGCCAATATTGCTGAGTGGCGCTCCTGGGACGACTTTACTTATAAGATAGTTCATTCGATTACATGAAATCAACTTTAACTTGAGAATATCCGTCAGAAAAAATCATAGCATGTAATTCGTCTTTAAAAAGACAAACACATGACATGATGACAGTAAACAGAGTTGTTGGACACATTCCTAAATGATATAAACGATAAAGAAGAGACTATAACATTTACCATGGAAAAGGAATATAATAACACGCTACCTTTCCTGGATGTTTTAATCTCTAAGAACGATACTGGATATGAGACTCAGGTGTATAGAAAACCAACAAACACCAATAGATATTTAAATTTCAAATCAAATCACAATATTAATATAAAAAAGGGAATAATTAAATCATATATGATAGAGATAAAATTACTTGTTCTAACGAAAATTCGTTCTTGGAGGAGAAACATTTGTTAACATCTGTTTTATTAAAAAATGATTATCCTTTATCGTTTATAAATAAGGAATTTTCAACAATCGATCGAATAGAACAGAACAACTTGGAACGAGATCCTACAGCATACACAAGGAATAATACGAGGAAAATAACAATACCGTACATAAAAGGATTATCAGAAAAACTTAAAAGGATAGGAAATAAATTCAACATTTCAACAACATTCAAAACAACAAACACGTTGAGATCTATTTTGTCCAATAACAAACCTAACAATGAACAAGAAATGACAAAGAATTGCATTTATAAAATACCTTGTGAATACGATCAGTTTTATTTAGGTGAAACATCAAGGCCATTAAATGTTAGAATACGTGAACATAAATCTTATGTTAAAAAATAGAGAATTTAATAGATCTCAAATATGTGAACACGCATGGGATATTGAACATAGGGTTCAATGGAATAATTCAAATGTAGTCCTAAAAGAAACGGATGGTAAAACAAGAAAAATCAAAGAAGCGGCTCTAATTATACTAAATGAGACCAATTGTGTCGCAAATTCCTCGGCAGAATGTAGTAGGATCTGGTTACCAATATTGAAAGAGGAAGTTATTAATAAGAAAATACCAGTATTAGTAAGTCAGTAACATATAGAGGACACATCATTTATGTTTTTTAAATAACGAAACATATAAAATCAGAGTTTGGTGTTCATTGAAAGTAAACTAAATGTACGACCAAATACTTACCATGTCGGGATAGTATTATGAGGTTTTTTCCTGGTTTTTCCCTCATAATTTACTATGAAATCACTAACAGGAGAATTTTACTGTTATCATGTCATGTGTTTGTCTTTTTAAAGACGAATTACATGCTATGATTTTTTTTTCTGACGGATATTCTCAAGTTAAAGTTGATTCCATGTAATCGAATGAACTATCTTATAAGTAAAGTCGTCCCAGGAGCGCCACTCAGCAATATTGGCAATATCATTTTAAAGTCGTCTACTTTAAAATGCATAATGTATGTCTGAATTGTCAATATAAATGAGTCAGATAAAATTAAATTATTAGATGAATTGTTCACTAAGTAACAAAAAACAAAATTTATTTAATTTACTGTTTGTATTTTGAGAACGGTTTCCGAAGTGGAAATTGAAACGTCAATAAAACTTATTTTTTACCTTTAATTGTGGCTTATTTCCCAGTTAAATAGTAAATAATTTAAAATGCCACAAGAAAATAGCTTTAGAACAATATTAGGTTTTAATTTGTTTTTTTATTGGTACTCCATTTTGCTTATTTAAAGTACGCCGTATCGTGTTTAACCACAGAATAAGAAACAATCAGAATGCTCACTTTCAGATGCCGCCTTTAAAGTTTTTCAGTACGCTATCGCCATGTTGTAAACAGAACCATAGACTCGAATTGAGAAATATGTGACAAGCTACGACAGAACTGTAATTTAAATTTTTAGAGATTAATAATTTAGTAAATTTGAAATAATTTTAATAATTAATAATAATTTTGAAATAAATTTAATAATAATTGGATTAGGTTTTATTATGTTATTTAATAGTCAATATCGAGTTTTGCAAAAACACTAATTCTGCAACTTGACAACAGTGTTTAAGGTAATTATTTTGCCTAACAGGTTGGCCCTTTTGTTTTAAAAAGCGATGTTGCTAAACAAATATGAAAGTCTGGTACACTATGAAAAACATTTATAATTTTATAAATAACTAGCCAAGAAATTAATTAAAAGAGCGTTATTATATGTTTTTAAATGATAATTTGATAATAGTTCTATGTAGGTTTTATGTATAAGTTATTATTTGATAGTTATTATTAATATGTAGTTATTAAACATCCAAATTAATTGATGTTTTGAAGTATCCTTTTAAAGAATATTTTAACTAGACAACATCTTAAGTAACCTTAACGAATCCTAATTGAGGAGTTGTGAAGTTCTTTTTACTCTAAACGTCGAACGGTGAAGTTCTTTCGTGTTTACCGTGCAAACGTAAAATGGCGTGTACCACGTGCAATTTTCATTTGTTGGAGTCTGCTCGATTAACGGTAGAAGAAATTCAAAAATGTATGTATGATCACGGCGTCATGAAGGAGACAACTGTGTGCCGGTGTGGAGCAGGACTTAAAGTGGATGTGCGAGGAACCTTCAGATGCTATAAGAAAATTAGCAAAAATAAACATGCAGCGAAAAGATGTGGCTTTACTCTGTCGGTAAGGAAGGGAACTTTTTTTGAAGAGACTCGACTACCGATGGAAAAGATATTTCTTTTCGTTGCTTTCATTCTTCATATGGTTCCTCCCAGGCAAGACCTTATTCGGCGGGAGTTGAAAATTTCATCCAGGTCTGTGGTTGACTGGTATTCCCTCTGCCGAGAAGTTTTTCTAGGTTTTGCTATAAAAAACTCAGAGAAACTTGGCGGCAAAGGGAATATTGTCGAAGTGGACGAAGCAAAGTTCGGCAGGAGAAAATACAACAGAGGTGGCTTGTATCCTGGCCAGTGGGTTTTCGGTGGATTCGAACGGAACTCCAAAAAATTTTTCTTAGTGCCCGTTGAAACCAGAGATACCGACACTTTGTTGGGAATAATTCAAGAATGGATTCTTCCGGAGACAACCATTTATAGTGATTGCTGAAAAGCTTATAACTGTTTGTCTCATGAAGGATTTCATCACCAAACCGTAAATCATTCTAAACAATTTGTTGATCCTGAAACGGGTTCCCACACGAACAACGTGGAAAGGATGTGGATGGAAGTGAGGTCCACCATACCCAAATATGAAGTAAAGCAAGACCACTTCGTAGGTTATCTTGCTGAATTTTATTTTAAAAGGAGATTTCCCAACCACGCCGAGCGATTGCACCACTTTTTTCTTGCTGCCGCCCAATTATATCCTCCGGCATATTAGCACTATCGGTAAGTAACAATTTATATGGACATATATATTCTTATTAAAACTTAAATTCAATATATTTACACCGCAAAAAACAATATTAAATCATAAGTGGTACACTTTTAAAAAACAATGTTGACTCATATGTAGTATACTCTTATTAAAACTTAAATTCAATATATTTACTCTGCAAATAAAAACAATATTAAGTCATATAGAGTATACTCTTATTAAAATTTAAATTCAATATATTTACTCCAAAAAAAACACATGTGTATATGGCAACATTGAACCTGCGTGGAATATCTTATATTGTGCGCAAACTCGCTTGGCTTGTTCTTCCAAATAAATGAATTTGGGCAATTTTACAATATTTTATATTTTTGGATAATTTAACGGAGAAAATGATGGATATTTACAATTGATTTATAAATTTTATATAACTTTTACGGCTATTTTTTTACATTTACGGACTCGTAAATGTTTTATTCTGGTATCTTGCCTCGAAAAAGGCAAGATATTTCTTACATGACAAAGGTTAAGTCGAAATAAAAATACCAGATTGCAGTAGAATAAAATCTCAGCCACAGAGTATGGATAAAGCTAAAAACAAGAGCAGAGCCCTGAGAGAACTAAGCTCTCGGAGAGCCCGTGAGGGACTGACTTATTTGACCTGAAAATCGCCTATTTTTATACTTTCTGAAGTAGCGATTAGAGATTTCCAGGTCAGGGAGGGGCCAACGGGAAAAATAAGGGGCGGGGCGATGCGTCTCGAACGTGAACTAGACCCGTCCGAGAACAGTTCAAGCGATGGATATTTCCCAGGAAAGCAGCGGAAGTTTCATCCCACAAACTACCTCTCAAGTGAAGAAAATTGAATACGAATCCCTACATTGGATAACGGGTGATTTGGTAGACAATGCCGCTAGTTTCCCAGAATATAGCTACGAACCATTTAATACGTTGACACCTGTCGAGATGTTCGAATTATTTTTCAACGAATATATAATTAGTTACATTCTCAACCAATGCACGAGTTATGCACTACAGAAGAACTTTCCCGACCCCAAAATTTCCGCAGGAGAAATGAGGTGTTTCTTTGCCATTTTGATTCTATCGGGGTATAATTGGCTCCCGGGAAACAAATTTTACTGGGATACGAAAGGCGATATGGGTAATGCAATGGTCATGAACGCTATGCGAAGAGATCGGTTCCTTACAATTTGGCGTTTTTCCACCTTGCGAATAATGAAGCCATCGATGAAAGGGACAAATATTACAAGATCAGACCCTTAGCTGACTATTTACAGAAAAAATATAAAGAATATTACGTCCCTGAAGGCGAATTAAATTACGACGAATCTATTGTGAAATACTTTGGACGCCACTCATGTAAACCGTTCATAAAAGGAAAGCCGATTCGTTTCGGATACAAAGTTTGGTGCCTCAACACTAAACGTGGGTATCTTGTAAGCTTCAATATGTACCAAGGAACCGATCCCAAAGCAAATAATCATTATTATAAAGTTTTTGGAGCATGTGCGGCTCCATTCGTCACAATGCTCGATGAACTGCCCAATGATAAATCAAGATTACCCTACAAATTTTTCTGCGACAATTTATTTACGAGCCTCCACCTTTTGAAACATATAAAGGATCGTGGCTATAGCCTTACCGGAACAATACGGGAAAATCGCATTCCCAAAAACTGCCCTATAGAATCGAAAGCTAATATGCAGAAACGCAAAAGGGGTGATGTAGAGTCGATTCTCGAGAGCGAAACTGGTATTATAGTTGTAAGATGGTTGGATAACAGCGTCGTAAGTGTAGCGTCAACATGTTATGGAGTGGAACCACAATCGCTCGTGAAAAGATATTCACAAGCTGAAAAGAAAATCATCCAGGTTCAAAGTCCATGCCTGATTGGTAAATATAATAATGCAATGGGGGACACCGACCTAATGGACGAAAATATAAACCGCTTTAGAATAGGAATGAGGGCAAAAAAATGGTACTGGAGCTTGATTACCGGGATTCTAGATGCGACTATACAAAATGCGTGGGTGCTACATAAAAAATCCAGCAACAAGTTGACACAGTTAGAGTTTAGGCGTGAAATTGTGCAAGCCTATCTGACCAAATACGGAGTGCCTGCAAAACAAGGTGGCCGACCGTCTAGTTCACTCTCAAGTCGTTCCTTTCATAGAGTATCTGATGATATTAGATACGATGGAGTTGGGCATTTACTGGAACCAGTACCAAATAAAAAGAAAATTAGGTGTGCAGGTGAAGAATGCAGGTCGATCATGAGAACAAGATGCGCCATATGTGAAGTAGGTTTGTGCACAAAGTGTAATGTTAAATTTCATACACAGCTATAGAAAGTTTTTGGCCGATTATCTCCCAATTTCATAGAATATTTTTTACTTTTATTTCATCCGGTTAATGTAGCCATAGGAACCTAGCGTTGCCATTTGGCAACAGGCAATATTTTTAGGTTTTAATATATTTAACAATTATTTTTGTCTTTTTCTAAGTAAGTTTTGTCCATTCATAAGAGTTATTTGTATTATTTATGTAAAATAAAGATTTTCGAAAACTTCATCCTTCATGGGTTAATGAGGTAAGTTGAAAAGTTCATAATAATTTAGTTAAGTCGTTTAACGACCACAATTATTATCATTATATCCTTATAATGATTGATAAGAATTTACTTTCATATATTAGCATATTGGGCATATCGCTAATATTTCTCAGTTATAGATTAAGCTTCATTTAAACATTTTAGAGTTAACACAAAATAAGCTGCTGAAATTAAAATAACACGTTTTTATCAATAAAATTTTAACATTTTTGAACTAAGTGAGACTTAAAATATTTTTTATAATATAGTAAAGACATTTACACCTTTTTAATTGATAAGAAACCCAACTGTTTATTAATTTGATGACTGTTATTTTGTTTCAGAAATGGATCAAAGTCATTACTTCAATAACTTGAAATTATGATGTAGCAAGCAAATATCTAGAGAAATTAAATCTAATTAACAACATAGATCCATGTACTATTTCAGAAATTGAATTAAGTTACAATCCAAATGATTTTCCCCCAACAAGTAGCATATATGTAGTGAGCTATTTAGTGTTGAGCACCAGTTTTTACTCACAACAGCAAATTAAAGCCTACAAATACTTTGAAGCAGGTTTTCTGAGTCATTGTGGGTCAAAAGTTGTAAATGACAGTGACATTAGGGAAAGTGAGTATAGCATTTGAGAAGCAAATGTTTTATGCTAGTTGTTACAATATATTAACTTGTTCTATTATTGTTACAGATTAAACATTCACAAAAAATGAACTAGCCACCACTACAAGCGGTTGATAACTTGGTTATAAGTTAAGATGAAAGTGAATGTATAACTATTGAAAAGAGTACATGAGAACAAAGTAAGTCAGAACAACGGTTTCATCAACGAAGAGGAAGAATAACAGTATCGAATTTCAAAGCAGCTACCAATTCTCGCATCGATAAACTGCCATTATCCCTAATTAAAACTATGTTATCCAGTACAACGTTTGTTCAAAACCAGTGCAACAGAGTGGGGGAAAAATAATAAAAAATGCAATAGAAGCTTTCCGAAAATATTCATATAGTACCCATGAAGATCTAGTCATAAACATGCTGGATTTTTCATTAAGCCTGAATTTCCACAACTTTGTGCAACGCCTAATGCAGTGGTTTTTTGAAAATGTTGCAGTAGGGGATGCTTAGAAGTGAAATGTTCTTATTTATTAAAAGATATGTCAATAGCAGAGTTCATAAACTTACCTTCATTACGTCTTATTAGAAATCCCAATGGAGAAGTTTGATTACATATACAACATAAATATCACTATTATTTTCAAATGGCTCTCTCCAATGTTTAATATTGCCATTTTGTACTATGGTCTCCAACTGAATTATATCATGAAAAAATTATGTATAACGAAGAATTTTGAAAATTTTACATGAAAAAAGCAAGTTTTTTTCATAAAAAATTATAATTAATGAGTTACTTTGCAATATTTTAGCAAACTTAACAACAATTTAACATGCTGTACATGTAAAGGCATTGACAATGGCGAACCAATGATAAATTGTGAAAATGAAAACTGCTGTATTTCTTGGTTTCACCTGAAATGTGTGAATCTCTTAGAGGTACTACCTTATGGTTTTGTGAAGCCTGTTCTCCTTAGATATGGAATTTTTACTGTGAAGTAAATTTTTTGTTTGTAAATATTAAATTAATAATTTTTAAAATTAATAATTAAATTATCAATAAAACGTAAATATCTTTATTTTGTTGCATTTTGTATTCAAACATAATATGGTATATAGTTGTGAATAAAACAAATTCAAAATAAATGTTTTTTTATTACAAATGTATCAAAATTATATGTTATAGAAATTGAATATCATTTGTTAACCTTTTAACTGCCAACGTTCCCATTTTGAGAACACCTATTAAAACATTTTTTTAGGATTGTTTATGCAATTATTTTTGTAAATCGCACTACATAATGTTTTGTAAAGGTAAGTGGCTTACTATTTTTCAAAAAAATGTACTTAGATTTGGGTTCATTTTCTTAAAAAAAAGTAAAAAGCACAAAAATTCAATTTTTTGATTCGTTTTACGGTTCTTGTTATCAAGTCCGCAAAAATTATTCTATTGCTAATATTTTCAAAGAAAGGTAGCCAATTGACTACTTTAGTAAATAGTTTATACTGCGATTGAATTATTTCATTACTTTTTGAAAAAAATTGTCGGAATTAGCCATGTCCCAAAATGGGAACGTTGGCATCATTGAGTACCTAATATACCCTAATAAATTATAATGTTGTTTCTGTTAGCTCGTAAATTTTCAAGGGCAATAACCATTAGTGCAATCGCCTTTCAAGTGCATAATAGGAATTTAGAAATAACAGTCGATCAGAGGTGTTCAAGAAGAACACGTGTGTACTTGTTTTTTTTTCTGTCTGTATTGTTTCCGCTCAGAAGGTTAGAATGGATACAAAATCATTTTATGGGTAAGTTTACAAAAATAATTTTTCAAGTAGGGTCTAATTCTTCAGTTTTTCTTAAGTTTTTCTTCATCTTGGAAGTAAGTTCATAACTAAAAATAAAAATCTATTGGTTCAGTTTCTTTTGATACACATATTTTCATATTGTTTACTAAGAGCACCGAAGGCTTTTTAGAAAAAAAAATCAAATATTGTGTAAAGTAAGACAGTCTTATTTTACATGTACCGTTCTATTGAACCATGTTTCTTAGATATTTTATTGTTTTAGGAAATCCATACGCCGACACAGACTATTACGGGATGCTTTGGAAGATGTGGAAACCTCAATATCTTCTAACATTGATGTTGTAATACTTCCTCCCACTTCAGGAGACCGAGATATTAATAGTGACGAGGACACTCTTGATGACCAGATTTTGGACGTGGTTGACATGCCAATAGAAGTTCCTGGAGAGGTAGAAATACATGATGGTGATGCCGAATTAGATGAAGAAGAAGAATCAGTTATAAGTCAAGCATCACAAAAATGGAGAAAATCTGAAAAAGTGGCAATCCAGCAAGAAGCCCAAGATCCACTTAAAGTAGGAGCTGAGCATATGGGTAAAACGGAGTTTGAAATATTCTCTTTGTTTTTTATTCCAGAAATTATTAGTTTTATTCGTAATCAAAGCGAAACTTACGCTCGCAGGGATCAAAATTTTCATAATTTTATAGTTTCTGATGAAGATATTCGTCAGTTTATTAGCTTGCTCCTGATTAGCGGATATCATCATCTACCCGGCGAAAATGACTACTGGTCAACGGCTGATGACATGCAGGCTCCAATCTTTGCAAAAACAATGAGCCGTGAAAAATTCAGGATAATAAAAAGATATCTTCACGTTTGTGACAACTCTAATTTAGCTCTCTCAAAAGTAGCTAAAATTTTACCACTTTTCGAAAAATTAAAAATTAATATTCAGTAGTTTGGAGTTTTTCGTAAACATGTAAGCATTGATGAATCAATGGTTCCCTATTATGGCCATCACTCAGCTAAAATGTTTATAAAAAAAAAATTAGAGTCGGATTCAAAATATGGATGCTCTGTGGAAATAATGGATATCCATATAACTTTGATATTTACTGCGGAAAATGCTGAAACTCTCTTAGGAACTCGAGTTGTAAATAATATATTGGAAATTCTGCAAAATAAGAACAGCCATGTTGTATATTTCGATAATTTTTTCACCAGCTACTCCCTTCTGAAATCTTTATCAGAAAACGGTATACGGGCTTGTGGTACAGTTCGAGAAAATAGGATCAACAAATGTCCTTTAGTTTCATCATCAACTATCAAAAAAAGATCGAGGGACCTATGATTACAAATCGGATGGTGATATTATTTGTGTCAAATGGAATGACAATTCAACTGTAATAGTCGCAAGTAATCATTTTGTCGTAACTCCTGTTCAAAATACCACCAGAAGAGTGAAGTCTGAGCATAAAAAAGATGTAACTCAACCAAATTTGATAAGACAATATAACATTGGAATGGGTGGTGTTGACCTTTTTGATCGTTTAGCTGCTTCTTATCGTCCCCGACTTAGATAAAAAAAAAATGGTGGTGGAACTTGTTTGCTCATAGATTGAATTTGGCGGTTGTAGCAGCTTTTCGATTTTTTCAACATGTGAATGCAGGAACAAACATAACACACCTTGAGTTTCGCAGACACGTTGCTCTCGCACTTATAAAAGCAGGTTCAGGTCAAAGAAAAAGAAAAGGCGGTCCATCTGCCCCTGTTCTAAGCGACATAAAATTTGACGGGATAAATCACATTCCCAAAGGAACTAACCAAGGGCGTTGTGTGGTGTGCTATAAAAATACTAGACTTCAGGGCAGTAAGTGTGAAAAGCGACTTCATAAAAATAAATGTTTCGACCAATTTCATACCCCTAATAAATAATTGTTTTATATTGTATCTTATTTTTACTTATTTTAGACATTTGTGCTAATAATAAACCATTTTTCAAACAGTTAAGTATTTTATTTTAAAAAAATACATAATACCTTACATGCCAACGTTCCCAAAATGGGAACAACATGATGACAAAATACAACAGATATATATTTTTTTACTTCAAAATCTATTAAAGAAGGTCAAGATCAAAAGACCTTTTACATATTATCTGTTTATTCCAAATATTTCCTATAGCCGCCATTAAAAGGTTAAGCAATAATAACAATATAATAATGGTGCAACTGTTTCCATTTGGTGAGTGTCTTAAAAAAGGTTTCAAATTTTAGAGCAATATGGTTCTTTATTCATCGATTACAAATTCCAAAATAATAAAAATACAATTTATTAGAATACTTTGAAAATGTGAGAATAATATGCTTACATTACACTTTAAGTTTAAAAAAAACAAGAATCAAATTATATTAACAGAACTGAGTGTACATACAAGTTGAGAGTATAACTTATATAAATAATAATGGCAAACTAAAAGCATATACATATTTCAACATATATTTTTTATTCCTCAAAAGGAATAATTGTAGGACATATATTTATAAGTGCACAACACAAGAATATTATTTGGTCGTTATTATAAATTTATTTCGGATCATTCCAATAATTATTTCTACATGAATTCTGAAATGTTTGATCGATTTGGTTTCTTCCAAGTCAACTGGATGCATTTGGGTTTTTTTCTTCCTAAATTCAGAAATTTTTACTGATGCATGAAACAATTTCACAAATTCTTTGTTTAGGAATCCTCTGTCAGCCATAATCACATTCCCTGGCAGCCAATTGTTCACAAAATCAGATTGAATTTAACTTAAAGAATATGTAAACAAACCTTTTAAACTAATTTTTTCAGTTTCACAACAGAAGTTTTTTTGAAAAACTCCTAAGCTTAAACATTTTGGTCCGTTTTTCAATCACTGAACTGATAATTTAACTCACAATTTATATAATTAATTAAAAATACGATTAACTTTCAATACGACTCAATAGTTTGTTTGCCCTCCAGACACCATATTGGATTTAATTTGACAGCTCGTTGGACTGCCCTATGAGAAGATGGAATTTAAGGTCGCAATTAGCACTAGCGTCTAGAGCCTGACCTACTCTTATATGCAGACATGCGCAATAATATAATTACTTCAATCCATCTCTTTAACCCGTTTGATAAATTTAATAATGTTTAAATTATAAGAATAACTCTAAAATAAATAGTAAATAATAGCAAATCAAAATTAAAGGTGTTTTAAAAAGGTTTTAAAAAGTATTTAAAAAAAAAAAACTTTTGAGCATTTTTTCCAATAAAAATTTGTTATTTTATATACAGGATGTTGACTGATGTTATGTATCAATTACTATGATACCAACTTTAATATTTTAAATGAAACATTGGTTATATTATAAAATTTTTGGATTCTGCACAAAATTCCCAGAACTTTGATATATTGCATGTTACAGTTTTAATTAACTTATTTTAGGATACAGGGTGGTTAATGAATAGATCACTCTCTGCATGTCTCCTTATGACTTTAAAAGGTTCTATACCTAATTTCAATAAAGAAGAGTGAGTTCAGTTTGGTATCTCAACTTGTTTTTAATAATGTATATAGTATATACTCAGATATGTACCTATATTCTTTTAACATAGATATTATGTCAAATAAATGAAACTGCGCAAGTCTGCGCATAAGAGTAGGTCAGGCTCTAGACGCTAGTGCAATTAGCCTCTCGTTCTTCCGTTCCGAAAGGTTATTTGGCATCAACTTCTAAAGGTAAATTTATTGGTTCATGGAACTAAAAGTTGTACTTTGAATTGTTGGTCCTAATATGTTGGAGACCGGATATCTTGTCATCTGTTCGGTTCGGTTAAAAGTTGGATTTGTGGTTTTTTTTTTAGAGAAAAAAAGTTGAGATTTTTGGGTTTACGTGTGCCAAGGGTACTGAATAAACAGGAAATTTCTGGATTTCAAACTCAATTTAACCTCGACAAGATCAGGAATCAATTCTATTTGTCAAATAGGCGCTTATGGCGGATTAAATTCTTGATTGAGAATTATTTTACATTAAGGTCATCTTACATCATCATCTAAGACTATTCTTTTACTTTTAGACCTTATACTTTATTTTATATTCTTCTCCTCCTTCACGTCTTTTATTTGATGTTTATTTTTATTGGCTTCCATACAAGCTGTTCCTCGTTTGGATCTACAACTTCAAGAAGCTAAGTGTAGGGTTATTGGATATAAAGAAGACTAAGATATAGACCCAAAGAAGAAAAGTGAACAATAAACTTGGTGATAATTAACCATTTTACCTTCCCTGCAACCATCTTAGCTACCTTACCATATTTGGGATAATACTAGTCACATATTCAAATAGTTTATCGGTGGTTACATACAACTGATGTATTTATAATAACCTTCTCTTCCAGCAGACATTTAGATTATTGGAACTCTTAATATCTGAAATAAAAGTAATCTTAGATTATAATTAGTAGTTTAAAGTATAGTTAGATTAAGTTAGATTACAAGTAAAGTTAGATATTTAGTTACTAATTAGGGGTATAGTTAACAAGGTTTATTTAATTTAGTTTTAAGGTTTATATATATATATATATATATATATATATATATATATATATATATATATATATATATATATATACTTTATGAACCTGGAAATCTTAAAAAATTAATAGACATATTAACTCAATATAAAGCACACATTACTGCTGTGAAAGAAGTAAGATGGACTGGCCAAGGAATTATCCAAAAGAGACAATGCGATATATATTACAGCTGTCACAAGAATAATCACGAATTCGGGACCGCATTCATTGTTAACAAAAAAGTAAAACATCTTATTATGGACTATTATGGACACAAAAAAATGTGGGAGGCCATATCATCGGAATTGAAAACATTATACGATTTAACAGTGTCGGCATCAAATTGCGAGAATCGATGGAGAGTCTTAGAACGCAATTATAAAAAATATCTGGACAATAAAAATCAAACAGGGGCAGACTGAAAATTTTTTGAATTTGCCAACGAAATGGAGGATATTTTGGGGAAAAAAAGAACATCCAACCCACAGTAATTATTTCAAGTGAAACTATTGTTAGACCCAAAAATCCAAGAATTGACTCAGAACCAGGATGCTCCATGGTTGAAGACAGTGCTAATTGTGAAGCCCCCAATGCAGATTTAGCTGTAACTCCAACAGTAAATGAAAATAAAAAAATAAA
>OU898284.1:57243946-57261836 GCA_918026665.1 Diabrotica balteata | reverse complement strand
AAAGACTTATGGAGGCACGAAGAGAACTTAAGAACAAAAACGATACGAATGCACGCGTACTACAACAACTTAATAAAGATATTAATAAAGCAGTGAGAAAGGACGTACGACAATATAACACAAAAAAGATTACAACGGTTGTCGAGAAAAATAAAAGTTTAAAGGTGCTGAAGAGATGTCAAGCTCTAGGTAAGAAGAACATTGTTAAGCTCGCAGATCGAAATGGAAAAGTGGTAACAGATAAAGATAAGATAATTAAGGTAGTTGAAGAATTTTACACAGAATTATATAGAGAAAGGGGGAAGAAAGACGGCACCAAGTTGAGAAAAGTCCAGAATGTGGGTTCAGAGGATATCCCAGAAATAACAATCGAAGAAGTCTTAAAGTCATTAAATAGAATGAAAAACAATAAAGCAGCTGGTGATGATCAAATCGTTATTGAGGCAGTTAAAGCAGGAGGAAAGACAGTATTGAAAGCATTGACGCAATTATATAACTTATGCCTTTCAAACCAGGTTACACCATCTCAGTGGAATAAAGCTGTTATAGTAGTCATGCACAAAAAGGGAGGGTATACCGACAAAAGGACGCGGAAAAAAGGACGCATAAAAAAGGACGCGGAAAAAAGGACGCGCGAAAAAAGGACGCGTGGAAAAAAGGACGCATATTATTAATGAAATACTATAAATAGTTTATTTTAATTGACAATAGCAATTACCCCCGTTTATCCCCTATATATAATTACAGAAAATGATTCTACCTAACCTAAAATCGGTTACGGTAAAAGTAAAAAGTGAAAAATATTTATATGAAAAAAACTTGCCTTCACACTTTATCCAGGCTTAGGACTGGCAGCAGAAGCTGGCGTGTTTACAAGTTTTTTTTTATTTTTTTTAATTTTTTGCTTTTTTTGGAATTTTTTTGTCATTTTATTTTTTTTTGTTTTATTTTTGATATTAATTTTTTTTGTATTTTTTTATGTTTGCAACTGAAAATTGTGAGCAATGCCTCTCAAATATTCTAAAGTTGGCCTGTCAGCATAATCGGCAACAATAGCCCTTATCCTGTTTGCTGTATCTTGATATTTTCTTTTGCGTGGAGGTACATTGCCCGAAATGTACTGCTCTATTTTCAAAACATTTAAATCATATTCTTTTTTTAGAGAATTAATAAATTTCCAAATATTCGGATGTGCACTATTGAGAAGAGAAGAAAAGCTGTTGTGCCATCCTTCGACAGCATTATTAGTTCGAGGTATATCTTGGTCTGCCAAATCGTAACAATTCCATACATTTGCTGGAAAAAGGGGTTGTCTTCGATTTCCTCTTCTAGCTAATCTCCCTATCCAAGTGTCTTCAAAGTAATTAATCAGCGGCACTAGTAGTTCTTCATTTTGTGTATAAAAATCGCTATTGAGCAACTCCTCGTACACTCTGACTACATGGTTGTCTGGAACAAACGCAAGAGCTGTCAATTGTCTTAGGTGAAGGGCGAAGTCAGGATTCTCAATATATCTACGTTGCAATCCGGCACTTTGAATATGGCGCCACATACACTGCGAGAAATGAAAAAAACATCCGCGGATTCTCACATTTGGGAACTCAGTTTGTGCAGCATTCATTGCCGCTCTTTCAAAGTCCATCATTATTGTTAGAGGGCGCAAGGCCGGATTCAACACCTTTAGTTGCTGAAAAACACGTGTATAAGTCTCTTGTGTTTTGTTCGTTAGAAGTGCAAATACAGTCGGGATTACATTACTGTATCGCACTCCATGAATTGTGTATATTTGAGAAAACAATGGTGGTGCTGAGTTAAATGTTCCATCGGCATACCAATGATCGCATTGTTCCATAAATCTTAAATTTCTTTGTGTTGAAAATAACAAAATACGTTCTTCTTCTGGCCCGCTATCAAATAATAGAAATAGCTCACCGCCTGTAGTTGTTTTATATTCTTCAGGAAGCACAAGTTCTTCTAAATTTCTCGGATTTGCGGGCGTACCTCCTAGCTCGTTCCGAACTCTTTGCACAGTTTTTTTTAACGACGACACTGATGGAAGTTGTGCCGTAGCAGCTAAGGAAAGTCCTTGAGAAATTTCACTTACTACACCTTGGGTGGAGTGTTCCAGTTGTTGTGCAACTTCTTTCATCCGGTTACAAGCTTCTTTTGCTTCAATCTTTGCCGTGTCTGCAACGTGATTATGTTCTGTGGATTTTGTAATTTCATCCACAACGGTATGCACTCTTCCTGTACATTTGCACTTATTATAAGTAGCACACTTCCAAATTGTCTTTTCACCAATCACTCGCTCTTTTTTATGGAGAAATCCATTATAAAGTAACAAGTTGTTGCCTTTTTGGCTTTTCACAAACGCTAACACCATCTTAACAGACTGATATCAATTTGTAAAATGTTTTCTTGTTAAGAACAGAATAAATTACCTACCGCGACAAGTTTCCCCTATATAAACAATTTGGTTAATGATGTTTTGTTATATCGGACCTTTTGTAATATTCATTTCTTAAAAACAATTATCAAACAATTAGAAAGTTTTATTTTCTTACTAATCGTTTCTATTTACATTCTTAACATTACCTGCGGAATTTACCAACCTTCCGGTTCGCGTTAAACCCTCATTAGACCCCTTACTGGGCTGGTACTTGGGTTTTTCTAATCCCATACATAATTCTGATAATATGGAATCTAACCTGTTTCAATACCAGAAATCTTGAATCAACATTATATTAGTATTTATTATTTTACTTAAGATATTTTAGTCCTAAGCCTCGATAAAATGTGAGGGCAAGTTTTTTTCATATAATTATTTTTCACTTTTTACTCTTACCGTAACCGATTTTAGGTTAGGTAGAATCATTTTCTGTAATAACATATGGGGATAAAAAGGGGGTAATGGCTAATGTCAATTAAAATAAACTATTTATAGTAATTCATTAATAATATGCGTCCTTTTTTCCACGCGTCCTTTTTTCGCGCGTCCTTTTTTCCGCGTCCTTTGGTCTCGCGTCCTGTTTTCCGCGTCCTTTTGTCGTAGATTCAAAGGGAGATATAACAGAGCTAAAGAACTATAGACCTATTAGCTTGTTATCTCACGTTTATAAGTTTTTTATGAAGATAATAACTAATAGGTTGACATCAAAACTAGACTTCTATCAACCTTGCGAGCAAGCAGGATTTAGAGCTGGATACGGAACAAATGATCATTTGCAAACCATTAAGTCGTTGATTGAAAAAACCATTGAATATAATAGACCCCTGATACTTGTCTTTGTCGACTTTGAAAAAGCATTTGATACGGTCAATCAAAGTGAAATGCTCCAAGCTCTAACACAATGTAGAATAGATCACCGATACATATCTCTCATCAGATACATCTATCAACATGCTACAGCCTGTGTAAGACTTAATGAAGATACTGGGACTTTTCGTATTGAAAGAGGCGTTCCGCAAGGAGACAACATGTCTCGTAAATTATTTACAACTTTGCTAGAATATGCTTGTAAAACAATAGATTGGAACGAAAAGGGCATCAATGTAGATGGAAAATTTTTAAAAGAGTTGGTCTTAAAATAAATTTTTCAAAAACACAATTTATGACAAATTTAGTCCACAACAAAAACATATCAGTAGAAGACAAAGATATTGAGCCAGTTGACTCCTATAAATACTTAGGCCATGAGATCAGAATAAGTCGAGACAACCAAACAATCGAGCTGAAAAGAAGAATAAACCTCGCTTGGGCTGCATTTGGAAGGATGAAGGATATTTTTAGGTCTAAGATTCCAATGTGTCTGAAAAGAAAAGTATTTAATCAATGTATTTTGCCAGTGATGACCTACGGCGCAGAAACCCTAACGCTCACAAGAACAACAGTGAGTAAACTACAAGTTGCGGAAAGAGCAATGGAGAGAATTATGTTAGGGATTTCTCTACGTGATAGAATACCCAATGCTACTATACGCAAAAGATCAGGAGTAGCAGACGTTATTGAAAGGATAACAACACTAAAGTGGAACTGGGCAGGTCATGTAGCAAGATCAGTTGATGACCGGTGGACAAAAAGAATTTTGGAATGGAGACCCCGAATACAAGCATACAGAAATAGAGGTCGACCCCCAACGAGATGGACAGATGACATAAAAAGAGTGACTACAAATTGGATTCAGATGGCGCAAAATCGGACTAAGTGGAAAAGCATGCGAGAGGCCTATGTTCAGCAGTGGACGTTAGAGGCTAGTTTGATGATGATGATGATGAATGGTTTTCCTACTAGGTATTTGATATGCAGGATTTAAAACACTTACGAAACTTCGGAAACCTTTGTCCTCTTCAATACTAAAAGGATGAAAGTCTTTAGTTATTAACTTAATCAAGCATCTGTCGACTTTATTTTGGGACAGCACGTCCGACGTTCCTTGGAGCATAATCTAATTTTGTCTGTTTAGGTATCTTACTAGAAGAAGAACCTTCTGTGGGATTATCACCGTCGTTATTTTCTGTTTCTGGTAATTGTCTCTTATTTGCATTTGTCATTTCACTTTGTGAAGATGAGGAATCTTGTTCTATGTTGACAAACGGATGTTTTCTTTGCAAATGTTTTTTTAAATTAGTGGAACTTGATTTATAACGTATTATTTGACTGCATAAATTACACTTCCCTTTTTCTTTGTTTTCGGCTTTAAAATAGTTCCAGATCACCGATTTATTTTCCTGTTCAATATTTAAAAAAAATTAACTTTACGGAATCTTAAACGAAACAACACAAACACTTCTATATTTTTAACTACAAATTATTATTTAGAAAAGAAACACTATATTTTCAAGATTACTTGACAAGAAACGTAGACTTGCGATTGCGATACAAAACATCTGGGTTTTAAAAAAGTATCTGCAAAATAAAGTATTTCCGAAATAAAAAGAGAAATCATACGATTTCTACCTGGCGAAATCAAATTCAAATCTTAGCCACCGTGCTTTCTAAAACTTGCAAAGCAAACAGCTTGATGAATAAATCGGCAAGGAAATCTAAGATTGCATTCAAAATACCGTTTATCATGGTCAAAATTAGTAGTGAATTCAATTTCGGAGTAAAGAAATAAAACATAATGACGGTACTAGATTTTGATTCGATACAGAGCAACGACAAGCCGCTTATAGGTGTTTCGACCTCTTTAGGTTTAGTGGAGTACTGGCTATACCGTTCTGAGCAGCCCTAAAGAGGTCGAAATACGTATAAGCGGCATGTAGCTGCTTTGTATCGAATCAAAATCTAGTACCGTCATTATGTTTTATTTCCGAAATATTTACAATTAAGAACAAAAAACCTCAGGCCATCGATACAAAAAGGGATATATCACGGCAATACCAGATGGCTGAAATATAATAGTAGAAACCAATACAAAAAAGGGATATCATAGCTGTTTATCTTAAGGTATGTCATTCAGAATTAAATTATAGATTAAATAATATAGAATTTGACAGACGCAAACATTATTTTTTTATTCATACTGATGATTTTTAATATCAACCAAATATTTTGTAACATGTTATTATCTGAACTCAAAATACTTAAGGTAAATAACAATATGAGTGCAGGAACAGGAACCAGATTGAGGATTATTCTGATTGAAAAGCTGCTCCAATAAAAAACAGTTTTTTGTCACAGTTTTTTCAGTGGAACAGTAACAGTTGTCACAGTTTTTTAAAAATCCTGTTGTCAAAATGTCAAAAGGGCCGTAGTCACGTATTTTCGGTCTTATTAGTCCAATCATGACGTATAGTACCTCTAATGATAGGATTTAACATGAAGAATACAATGGGATAGAAAAATAAAATACAGCACCATGTGAAAAGGGCCTTAGTTGTGTATCTTCAGTTCTATTAGTCCAATCATGACGTGCAGTAACTCAAATAAAAGGATTTAACAAATGAAATACAATGAGGTATAAAAATTAAATGGAGCAGCATGTCAAAAGGGCCTTAGTTATGTATCTTCGGTCCTATTAGTCCAATCGTGACGTACAGTACCTCAACTGGTACTATTTAACCAATAGAATATTACGACGTAGAAATCAAATACAGCAACACGTCAAAAGGACCTTAGGTATATATCTTTGCTCCTATATATGATATGCCAAAAGAGCCTTAGTTGCGTATCTCCGGTCCTATAGGTCCAATCATGACATATGGAGCCTAAAATGATAGGATTAAACGGAGATAATACGGTGGGAGACAAACTGAACATGGCGGCAGGTAATAACACCGTAAATGGCAGCAGTAAAACGTATTAATGCACAGAGGTGTGTGGCATATTACGTGATATGATTTAGCGAATAGCATACGAATACGTCATTCATCTCTTTGAATATGTCCACTTTTAGATAACCACTGTACATATAATAAACGCGGAAAAGCTCCAACGTTCAGTATTAGACATATGCCTCCCGTTCACTGCACACATTTACTGCTCCTTGACGCTGTGACGTGAATGAAATAGGATTTAACAAATAGAATGACAGAAAACTAAACAAGACATTGTATCAAACGTGGAATACGTCGTAGAATGTGAAATATTGGCGTAAAATTTTATGAAGATAATAGACGGTTCATTAATACCCAGAAAACGACTCCCTTTGTAAAGGTACATAGGCTTGCATCTGTGCGGGAAAAAGTCGATCATTCGTTTTATAACCCGAAGGGAACCATAAAATATTCAACGTTAAAATGTGATATAATGTAACGGAATGACAAATCTTTTTTTTTTCCCGCACGCGTGCACGCCTGTATAAAGGGAGTCGTGTATAACCTTTTAAGTTGAACGTAATACCAACTCCAACAACAAGTATGCTGAAGACTTGGGTTAGTATATACAGTGCATTCGGTACGTTTTTTAAACATGATTAAGAAATTGTTGAGTGGAGGCTATTAAAGAAGTTCTTAACATTTTTGCGGGTCACCGCCTTTTCTCTAAGCTTACTTCTTTTCCCCATTCAAGCTGTTTTATAGCTAATTCTACTTCCTCTTTATGATGCTCCGTTCACCTGTTTTGATAATTTTCGGCTATTTCATCTCCTATAACATAAAACCGTTGTTTCAGATATCTTTATCGCGTTTCCTTTTTTTATGGATGAATATGCTGCCGTTTTTATCTTGTACTATTGCATATGGAGCTATACGATCAACAATTATTCCAAATCAAAAAACACAAATAATACTCCGAATTATATTATACTAGTCGAAAAATTAAGATCAAGAGGTCGATGGCAAAGAAGCCGAAATTTTAATGACATACACAAATATAATCGACTAATCAGACAATTAAGATCAGCAGTACATGATGTATGGATAGCAACAAAAACACTTAAAGAGACCTGAAGAACACAACCCACCAATTAAGAAGATGACGTTAGTTAAGGAAAATCAGACATGGAAAATGTCGGGAAAATACCAACCAGAAAATAATAATCAAGCAATAGTACACTGAAAACTTTTGTATTTATCTTTAATATGCCCGTGAATGACTTGCCATTTTTTAAATAACCCTTGTCGTTTTGTATTTTATTTTTCTCATCTTTCAAGATAATTCTTATAGGGATACATTTATTTATAACATACGGCCTTATGGTCTTATATAGTAGCTTTAGGAATATACAACCTAAATATATCTTTTATAATACCTCACTGCTAACTGAGAATTATGTTTGTAATCCGATACGATGCCCGGATATACGAGGCACTAGTGACTCATGCCGCACTGATAAAAATCGACAGAATCAGCATTTCTATAAACAAATGATTAATTGTTTGTGTATTAATTTAGTTTAGGTCAAACAGAGTTATAGTAAAAGATTTTTCTAAATGTAGAATGTAAACAATGTTTCCAATGCTTTGTGAAAGAGAACTAGTTTATAATATTCTGGACGACGTAAAAACACCTTTTTTTCGATGAATTGCAATCATGGCACCAGAAATAAATTTATGCGCAGACGTTCTACTACAAAAAATGTAAACCCAAAATCTCGATTAAAAATGTGGCAACCAGTTACTTATAATGAAACTTATTGAAACACCACATTATTGATTTCACAAGTGATAAAATGGGTCGACAAAAGACCAGTTTTACTCTGTACAATATTTAAATATAATATTTGTATCTTTGTTTAAACAGGTGAAAAGAAAAGTTATACACAAGTGCTAAAACCACAAACTATTCTCGATGATAAGTTGGTGAAAAAGAGTGTTGATTTGAGTGATTAAATAGTTTCTTATCAACGCCCAATAAGCAAAATTCTAAAGTGGTACCGGAAAGTAGCAGTGGAATTAATATTTAATACCGTAGTAGTCAATGCTTAGTTGCTAAATGATAGAAAACGTGAAAAAAGCGCAATACAGCAACTTGGAATCCTTACGACCAGTTACACCTAAAAATACCATCTCAGGCAAAGCGAAGTAGATAATAAAACGAGAAGAAAGTGTACAAGATGTTACAAAATTTTAAGAAGAAGCATGGCTAGTAGAAATGCCAATAGGAAAGTTAAAAAAGTTAAAACACACTGTGAAGAATGTGATGGCAAAACTGCAATATCTCTAGTGTGCTTTAATGAAGCACTTTAAAAATCAATTTTGCTTATACGGGAACTATTATTGAGTAAAAACATATTGTGCCTTAAGTGGCCTTATAGTATTGGAAGTCGTAAGTTGATAGTTTCTAGTAGTACATTTTTATTGTTAATTACCTCGTAAAAGTGCCTTAGAGTCTTTGTAAAAAAAAGGAATGTAAATAATATGCCTTCGACATCTAAAAAAGCTAGATGTGAACATAAACGTAGATTGACCACTGCTGAATTACAATCATTGTTAGAAGCATCTGGCGAGGACGATGTAAATTAAATGAATGGTGGAAGTGACTCTGGTTGATTCTGACGAAATATTTGCACAAAGTCGTTCAGAAAAATCAAGGATTGCGTTTTGGAAAGAGAAAACACAAACAGAATTTAAGACTTTTCTCGGGCTTATATTCTATATGGGGACAATTAAGATGAACCGTCTGAATTACTACTGGAAAAGTACGGGTAACTTCTATAATAGTGTTGCATTGACTAGACAATTGCTTATAGCCCATATTAAGAAATAACCAAACAGACAATCCCCACTTGTCAAAGAAACTAGAAAAACGTAAAGTGGTTAGTATTTACAGTCCTGAAGGATTATGTGTGACCAAGTGCAGAGAGAAAAATATTTGGAAAATGAGATCCAGGAAGAAGAACAACTCAGAATCTGGTTCAATACAACATATGTGCAGCTTTGTGAGCATTACAACCATTAGACCTAATTTAAGCACAAGTCCCAAAATTACATGTAATATGAAGGTTCTAAGTTTATTTTTAAAAAATCTAAATATCTGACTAATTCTAAATAAGAATAGAAACATTTAAAAAAATGCCATTTTAAAGGTTTTAGATTCGACTCTGAACATAGTAGCTAATATGTGTTTTTAAAATCGAGCTCTTAAAATTAATTTAAAAAGTAGTGAAATACTAAAAATATTTTTGTTAATTAGTGATCCAGCAGTGAAATAACAAACATAAATACAATAGAGACAGTAAGTTACTTTAATCATAAGAGTTTTTACTACATATTATCAAATATTATTTCGGATAACCTACAAAATATAGGACAGGTATTTATACCAAACCTGTTCCAATATAGACAAAGAAGGTTATCCACCCCAATAATCGTCCCAAATACGATGCTGTAACGATGTCATCACCGTTCAACAGCTTGAACCGTAGGAGTGTCAGCGTTGGCGCTTCCACCTCCTTAGCACGATGTGAGTGGGGTTCAGAGCAACTATTTAAGGCATATGAATAGCGGCATTTATTCAGTCTTTAGCTTAGCGCCTTAGGCTCCTCTCTTCGCCAGTGTCCTGAACTGGCGAGCCCACCCGGACGGAGGTAGTTCTGCTTTGAAGTTCATGCTCCGTCCATAATTAAGCAGAGTCTACCGATATCGTGTCTTGAACTTTATCGCGGACCTGCATAAGCGATTTTGTAGTTGACGAGTGTGTTCGCAGCTCCCGCTGGTTTGAAGCGGAAGCGAATATACGTCTGAGTGCGATTGACTACACCTATTTTATTTGTTATTAATAATTATTTTCTTTCTTTCTTTTATAGACGTCCGCCGGGGATTCATTCATCGCGGGATCCAGACGGAGCGCAGAGTTAATTTCTACGTTTATTTTTATACGGCACAGAATTTATTTTATTTTCATTTATATTGTACATATATTAGATCAATAGACATATTTTTATTTTAACCTGTGTTTTACTGAGTCTGTCGTCCTGAAAGAGCTACCCGTTACAAATTGGCGCCCGAGAAAAATTGAGGATTGGAAAGTTACTAAAAAAAAAAAAAAAATTTAGTAACATGCCGACAGATAAGGACACAGACTCAGTAACAGGTACATCCTGGATAAACCGACTTTGCAAAGAGGAATTGCAGAGCGAGGCCGAAAAATTCGGCTTAGATTCCAAGGGAACCGTCGACGAATTGAGAGTACGACTCAGGATATATTTTAAAAATCGCGAGGAAGCGACAGGAGCAATGCAAAAAGAAAAAACTTCCAAGGGAACAGAATCCGACACACTGGCCCAGGAAATTTCGGGCATCCGAAGACAATTACAAGAATTAACAATAGCGAAACAAATGGGGCAATCAGAATTGCTAAATCAAGTACGAAGGTGGAACACACACTTCGACAAGAAACATTCGGATGCAATAGGATTCTTAGAGAGGATAGACGAATTAAGCTTGGCCTACGAGATCGATAAACAAGATCTATTAAGAGCATTACCAGAGTTATTAGGAGACCACGCTTTGTTATGGTACAGAAACAATAACAAAAATTGGAAGTCATGGGCAGATTTCAGCGAAGATTTTAAAAAAGCTTTCTATCCCAGAGGATATTTGCTGCAACTAGAGGAGCAAATCCGAAACAGAAAACAGAGACAAAATGAGCCGGTAGATAGATATATCACGGAGATTCAAACACTAACCAGACGAGAAGGATCGTTTTCCAGAAACCAAGAACTCGAAAGGATATACAAAAATCTGTTACCAGAATATAAGCTTTATGCTCGCCGCCGAGATTTTGAAAACTTAGCCGAATTACAAGATTTAGCTCAAGAATACGAAGCTTTAGAAGACGAAAAGAACCGATCAAATCAGAGTTGCCGTGGAAACTGGAGACGCACGGACCAAGCAGAGTACGATGCCAAAACGACATGCTTTAGATGCAAGATGCCAGGTCACATCCGTAAAAACTGCAAAAACCCGTGGAAAAAGTTTTGTTCGCGTTGCGGCAGAGAAGGGGTTTACAGTAGCGACTGCTGTTTTAGGCGTCAGGGAAACGAACTACAGACTGGAGAAACAAGGAGTCGTCCCAGTCTGTAAAGCAAGATTCGACTCCATTCGTTTTCGCCGTTACACAGCCAGCAAGCAATGACATTCGGCTGTTCGCATCGCTGAAAATAGGGCAAAGAACATACAGAGCGCTCATCGACACAGGAACCACTAAAAATTACGTCGGGGATAGAATAGCTAAGACATACAAAGACTCTCTAGATAGCTACAGCGGGAGAACAAGACTAGCAAATGGAGCGTCAATGGAGCTTAACCAGAAGTTGACGATTGAATGCGAGATCGATAGGTTACAAACCCGACAAACATTCATAGTAATGCCAGGGTTGACGGAAGATGCCTTACTAGGAGTGGAATTCCTTAGGAACCATTCTATCGAACTTAAATTCGATAAACATACGAGCAAACAATTCGTACAACATCAAGAAGAGGCATGTAATACTTTAAAAGACTCCACCAAAAATACAGAGCTAGAAAGGTTTCTAAGAAAAGAACTAAGGGAGTTTGAGAACATAACAGGACCCACTAACTTAATAGAACACGAAATAAAATTGAAGACAAAATGCGATCCAGTCAAACAGCCTTATAGACGACACAATCCCGCAATGCTGCAGATCATCAACCAAGAAGTAGACAAGATGTTAAAAGAAGGAACCATCGAACCCTCCACAAGTGGTTGGAGTTCACCGATTGTACTAGTTAGGAAAAAAGATAACTCGTACAGGTTTTGCATTGACTTTAGAAAAGTCAACGAACTATCAGATAAGGACGCATATCCGTTACCCAGAATATCGGAAATTCTGGATAGACTTAAGGAAGCAAATTTTATATCAACCCTCGATTTGAAACAGGGATATTTTCAAATACCCCTAGAAGAAACTAGCCGCCCAGTGACAGCATTCAGCGTACCCGGAAAAGGCCATTTTCAGTTCAAAACCACCCCATTTGGACTGCATTCCGCAGGAGCCACTTTCCAACGCCTACTGGACAAGGTAATACCTCCTGATATGGAATTCGCGTTTGCCTACTTGGATGATATCGTAGTAATATCTAAAACGCTCCAAGAGCATTTAAATCACCTACAGGAAGTCTTCCGAAGACTGAAAGAAGCCAAGTTACAGCTGAACTTTGAAAAATGCACGTTTTGCCAGTCAGAACTCAGATACTTAGGACATGTGGTTGGAGCAGAAGGAATAAAAACTGACCCGGAGAAAACCAACGCTATAACCGGACTTACAGCACCGAGAAATGTGCGTCAACTCCGCCGGTTTCTAGGAATAACATCATGGTACCGCCGATTCATAGAGAACTATTCGACAATAGCAGGACCGCTAAACATGCTTCTGAAGAAGAAGATAAGATGGAAATGGACCGATAAGCAAGAAAACGCGTTTGAAGAGCTAAAATCAAAACTTACATCGGCCCCAGTATTAGCATGCCCCGATTTTTCAAAAACATTTTACCTGCAAACAGATGCGTCGAACTGCGGACTTGGAGTCGCACTAACACAGAAGTACGACGGCCAGGATAAAGTAATCGCATATGCTAGTCGAACCCTCACACCGGCCGAGACAAAATATTCCACAACGGAAAAAGAATGTCTATCCATCGTATACGGGATAAAGCAAATGAGGCCATATATAGAAGGATACAATTTTAAGGTCATATCAGACCATCAGTCCCTCAAATGGCTGAAGAACCTTAAAAACCCGTCAGGTCGATTAGCCAGGTGGAGTTTAGAACTGCAACAGTACGATTTTGAGGTAATATATAGAAAGGGAGTCCTCAACAAGGTAGCAGATGCTTTGTCACGACAACCACAGGAAAACCAGAGCGAAGAACCAGAGTTGGAATTATTAGCATCAGAATTGGAATCATGCAGTTGGTACGATAATTTATATAGAAATGTACTCCAGAACCCAGACGATTTCCCGGATCTACAAATAACAAACGGGAAGTTATATAAACACATTTGGAGCAGCCGTAATTTAGCCGACCCAGAGTTTAATAACCCATGGAAGTTATGCGTACCAAGATATAAAAGGAAAGATATTTTGGAGGAAAATCATGACTCGACCACAGCAGGCCATTTAGGAATTGCAAAAACAATTTGCCGAATAGCGCAAAAGTACTATTGGCCTAAGATGTTTAAACAAATCGCAGACTACGTTAGAGCTTGTACGAAGTGCCTCCAATATAAACCGTCTCAAATGCAACCAGCCGGGAAAATGCAACCGTCCACTGTAGAAAAGCCTTGGCATACTGTCTCAGTTGATTTAATGGGACCATTCCCAAGATCTGCAAAAGGAAACATTTTCTTAATAGTCGCGCAAGACCGGTTTACCAAATGGGTCGTTGCCCAGCCAATAAGAGCAGCATCTACGAACTCCATCATCGACACTTTACGATCGAAGGTAATTATGCAGTTCGGCATCCCGACGAAAATCATTTCGGACAACGGCGCGCAGTTCACAAGCAGCAATTTTAAGGCGTTCCTAAAGTCCTATAACATAAATCACATTCTAACACCGCCGTACTCACCTCAAGGCAATCCAGTAGAACGAATGAACAAAGTACTGAAAACGATGATAGCCACATACGTAGAAGATAACCATAAAGACTGGGACAAATTCATACCAGAATTCTGCTACGCCGTAAATTCGTCAAGACACGATTCAACAGGGTTTTCACCAGCGCTGCTTAATTTCGGAAGAGAATTAGACACAACAGAGGCGACAAGTGGACAAGATATACAGGGGTATGCAGAAAACTTGAACAAGTTAGAAGCGTTAAGAGAACTGGCGAAAGTGCACATGGAACACGCTTTCGAGGACCAAAAGAAACATTACGATCTAAGACGAAGAGACTGGCGACCACATCCAGGAGATCGAGTCATGAAAAAGGAACACCATCTATCGTCGGCGAGTGCAGGTTTCACCAGCAAACTAGCGCCGAAGTACTCAGGGCCATACGTAGTAACGTCAGTAATATCACCGGTAATAGTAAAACTGAAATTGGCCGATAGAAATACCCGCAAGCAGATAACGGCACACGTAAAAGATTTAAAACCTTGGGTGGGGGAAAATGTCATTACACAAATCGAATCCCCACCACAACCAAACGGTATTTAAAGAGCGGTGCTAGCAAGCAAAATTCAGTTCATCCACATCTAACATGGAAGACATACTAGAGATACCAGAACAGATGACCCCTCTGGGAACGCCAGAGAAACCCGAACTGCCCGTGACACCAGGAAAAGACGCAGAGAGAATGTTGAAAAGATTCCACGAACTGTTTGGGACGCCACCAACACCACCGAAGAAGAAAAGCGTACCCGATACGATAACCGGACCTGAAGCACAGTCGGCATCCACTCCAGGCGAACCAGAACCCGGGAGACACGCCGATCTTGTAGAGATCGTCCCACAACACCTAATAGAGAGGGGGACCAAAAGATACAGATTGTACTGCAACAACGGGAAGAAGATCGTAATAAAGATTCCAAGAGGGATAAATGGCATTACAAGGCTGTAGACGCCATATACAAAAAAAAGGTATGCTACTTTTTTTTTTTCCAAAGAGAAGGGGGTGTAACGATGTCATCACCGTTCAACAGCTTGAACCGTAGGAGTGTCAGCGTTGGCGCTTCCACCTCCTTAGCACGATGTGAGTGGGGTTCAGAGCAACTATTTAAGGCATATGAATAGCGGCATTTATTCAGTCTTTAGCTTAGCGCCTTAGGCTCCTCTCTTCGCCAGTGTCCTGAACTGGCGAGCCCACCCGGACGGAGGTAGTTCTGCTTTGAAGTTCATGCTCCGTCCATAATTAAGCAGAGTCTACCGATATCGTGTCTTGAACTTTATCGCGGACCTGCATAAGCGATTTTGTAGTTGACGAGTGTGTTCGCAGCTCCCGCTGGTTTGAAGCGGAAGCGAATATACGTCTGAGTGCGATTGACTACACCTATTTTATTTGTTATTAATAATTATTTTCTTTCTTTCTTTTATAGACGTCCGCCGGGGATTCATTCATCGCGGGATCCAGACGGAGCGCAGAGTTAATTTCTACGTTTATTTTTATACGGCACAGAATTTATTTTATTTTCATTTATATTGTACATATATTAGATCAATAGACATATTTTTATTTTAACCTGTGTTTTACTGAGTCTGTCGTCCTGAAAGAGCTACCCGTTACAATGCTGTGTCGTCAGAAGATTAATCTGACCAAGAAGAAGAAGAAAAACAAGTAGGTAATGTGTCCAAGCTTATTCAAAGTGATGATTTTATTGAAAGCATGGAAGAAGAAAAAGTAGAAGAAGACCTAAATATTAGCACAAATTATGCTAATATTGAGGAAGCCGCTAAAGTAAAAGATGAACAGTATGATAGACTAATTCAAACATTCGTAAGTGAAAATACCCGTTATTTAGAAGAAAACCAGAGTCAACGACAAGTGCTACTTAGGAAAATTAGTGATTACGAGAAAAAACGCGACATTGCGCAAAAAAGTTTGGACAGAGTGAATAAAAACATAGGTATATGTAATCAAATTCTAACATCGATCTTAACTTGTAAACCTATGAAGAAATAGTGTGGTTATTAGTTTTATTAAAATTAGTTCGTACAAGTTCTGTCAAGTGCAAAAGTGAAAGTGAAGTTGACCAGCGTGGCCGGGAAAAAATTTAACGGGATTAATCTCAATTCCAGTGTCGAACTTACCGAAGGAGATTTTAGTTGTCACCGGCCCATGGAGTACAAGCAATTCGAGCAGCAAGTTATGGTTTCATCCACCCCAATAATCGACCCAAAATACGATGCTGTATCGTCAGAAGATGAATCTGACCAAGAAGAAGAAGAAAAACAAGTAGGTAATATGTCCAATCTTATTCAAAGTGACGATTTTATTGAAAGCATGGAAGAACAACAACCAAATGCTGAAAAAGCAGAAGCCGACCTAAATATTACCACAAATTATGATAATATTGAGAACCGCTAAAACCAAAGATGAAGGGTATGGTAGACTAATTCAAACATTTGTAACTGAAAATACTTGTTTTTTAGAAGAAAACCAGAGTCAACGACAAGTGCTACTTAGAAAGATTAGTGATTACGAGAAAAACGCGATAAAGTGCAAAAAACTTTGGATAGAGTAAATAAAAACATTGGCATATGTAATCAAATTCTAACATCGATCTTAACTTGTAAACCTATGGAGAAATATTGTGGATTACAGTGATTTTATATTTTATTGTAAATTGTTTGTTTAAATATGTAAATTAATTGTTTGTTTAACTATGTAAATTAATAGCATTTTGCTTATTGGTTTATTTAGTCAAAGAAACATATTCTAAAATGAAAATTTTACTTTCATTTTCAAATATAGACAGAACTTGTACGAACTAATTTTAATAAAATAACATTTTAAATATTTTTTTGTTTAATTTTCAACCCCACCTGTAGACATCAGCTATGCAACTATACACACACACACAAATTACAAAATAAAGTCAACATTTTTGTTGACTTTATTTTGTATTTTATAGAAAGCAAATTTGCAAATAATGGCATAAAAAAAATCTAATGATATATTCTAAAAGACTTACCTAAGTAATACATATTATATTCCAATAGATAAATTCATAACACACACACACAAATCACACAAATCACATATCGCTAAACTTTGCCAGACGCGATAATTATAGGTCTTTTAACCGAGAAACGAATAAAGACTGAAATTCATAAAGTTTATGATTGCAAATAGGGACACATGAAACTAAAAATAGAATTTTAAGTCCATAAACGGAGTTAACATTTTTTACCTAAATAAATAATTGATTTAAAAATTATTTCTTACTGTATTTATGAAAATTAAGAGAAGATATTTTTAAATCATATTTTACAAGTATAGGTCTAGTTAAAACTTGGAAAAAAAATTTTAAGTAATAATTTTTAACGGGGTAGTTAACCCTCACCCATAAAAATTTTGTCAAAATAATACAATGTTGCATATCAATCAATAGGGAAAAAAATAACAAATTCGAAAATGTATAACTTATTTGTTTAAAGTTTAATACAAGGGGGTTAATTTCTTTTTTTTATTTGCACTTAAATAAATTAATTTTGTCAAAATAATACAATGTTGCATATCAATCAATAGGGAAAAAAATAACAAATTCGAAAATGTATAACTTATTTGTTTAAAGTTTAATACAAGGGGGTTAATTTCTTTTTTTATTTGCACTTAAATAAATTAATTTTGTCAAAATAATACAATGTTGAATATCAATCAATAGGGAAAAAAATAACAAATTTGAAAATGTGTAACATTCCCACATTGTAATAACAGTATAGCCAAATTTTTGTGATCTCTTTTCAGTTTCTAAAGTGCGTTTATATCTCATGTTTAAAGTTTCATTAGAATTTTCATGCAATGGTTCGTTACGATTGCA
>OU898284.1:57196333-57243446 GCA_918026665.1 Diabrotica balteata | reverse complement strand
AAACCGGACCTTGAATACCATTGATTAAAGCTGAGTACAAAAGCAGAGTATTTGGAAGTTCTTTTAAAGATGGTATTTCAAATCCAAATAGCTTAGCTTGAATGGACAAGAACATGCAGAAAGTGACAGTTTTAGATATTTATGATTGGTACTACAGAGGTAAATAAGTAGATTCGTGAAAGGTCACCTTATAAGATTGGACAATGACAGAACACCTAGTGGACCTATGAAGAGAAGTCAGCATGGGATAACTGGAGGAGAGCAGCCAGAGCCCGCTACTTGAGCTGTAGTGCCATAGGAGAGGGAGAGTATGAAATGAATTAAGGTGAGTGAAGTACATGTGCTAAGGTAGCTGGGGTATCTGCAGTGTAGATATAAGGACCATCTTATACAAAAAGCTGTGAGGTGTTTAGTCCTGGGAAGAAATGGAAGAGAAAGGCTGAAAGAGATGTAGTGGGTGACAATTAGTCAGGATATGGATGTAAAAGGTATTCATATTGATATGGCACAGGATACAAACATATGGAGGAAAATAATTAGAGAAGCTGACCCTTCATAGTAAGAAGGCAAAGAGAATGATTATGACATTCAGTTTATATAGTTTTTATTAATAACTCACCAGGAGGCATAGGAGTGACATCAGTTATAATTATTTCAGCATCCTAAAAAGTAGGTATGTTTAATTAGGAACATATAGTCGAAATTATTGTCATCTAAAATCTAAATTGTCAGGCTATCACTTAAAAATGATATCTGGAGATGCCTGAAATAAGAGACATATTAGGTAGTTAAATGATGGCATGTAAATTTTTAAAATAAGGGCTAATAAATATATATCAATTTGCCATCAGATCTTTACGAACTATAAAATGTCTACCCTGACAATCCGATTGAATTTGAACTTAAGTATTAAAATTTAATACATACTAGTATTTGCTGATCCATTTCATCGTTGTCTATATACATTTTTTCTTCTGAAGTTATTTTCTACAAAAAGTGTTAAATCAGGTAATTGAAGGAAACAAATATTGATTGAATAAAAAATATGGTAACAATATTGGATATAATATACAGTAGGTACAATAGATATCAGTAGCTACTACTGTGTGTATTATGACCAAATATATAATTTATTGCCACTAGTACTGGGAATGTTTTCCCACACATAATTAGTTTGTATTGTCTCATCACTATCTAAAATGGTTTTCAAGCCCACCACTGTTTTTTCATTAATAATGCTTAGGGTTGCCTCAATCACAGGATCCTCTAAAGTTTTTATTTCAGGATCACCACCAGTGCCTCTTAAATATGACTTCTCTTTGGGCACTACTTTTCTTGTTCTTGTTTTAATGTTATAATATTTATTTTTTACTTGTTCCACTGTTTGGCATACTATATTTTTAGCATTAAAATTAGTTAAAATTTTTTGCCATGCTTCTTCCTACAAAATATGAAATGCAAATGAACATCAACAGCTTGACTGTACATAGGTAATATATGATTTTTAACAAATGAAATATTGTACCAACCTTTTCTTTATTGTTTACTTTGTAGTTTTGCACTCTACTATATCTTTGTATTTTTCAATTTGTTGCAATAAAAGAAGTTCCTCCTCTTTGCTAAAGTTTGTAGAACGTTTCTTTGATTTGTCCATTTTAAGTTTTTTCAATTATTTAATTAAAAGTATTTATTAATAGTAATAATTAATGATATAGATATTATACCAATAGAAATAGTAGATACCTAATATTAATAAAATTAGTGGTAAACTAGAATTAAAAAGTAAGTATTAAGTAATTAATCTAATTAAAAATAAAAGTAGAGTAATAATAATTAACTATAACTAACTAATGAACAAAGTAATTTAAGAAATTAATCTAATTAGAAAGAAAAGTATAGTAATAATAATAAACTAATTAATTTTTAGAAATAGAAATAATAAAATATAATAAAGTTAATAATAATTAAATTATCTGGATTAGTAATTAAGTAATAATAAGTAATTTAAGTTAAAAACCAACAATTATAATAGTATATCAATCTGGTAAGTAGAATTCAAACGCTTGAAATTCGGCAAAATGGCCAAAATGTATGACATTCAATGTCATTATTTTCGTTTTAGTTCAAATACATCATAATTCAGTTTAACCAACAGTATAAAATTTCATTAAAAGCCACTTTACTTAAAGAACCCTTTAAAGCGAGTTATGAAATCAAATATCGTTAACAGCCACTTTAAAGTCGACTTTAACATAAAGTCTCCTTTTACTAAAGTCCACTTTAGGGGATCATTATGAAATCGGCCCTAAAGACAATTTTCAATTATAAAGATTGGGATTCCGAGTGTGTGCTTAACCTCTTCAAGGACATAAACATATTTGTGTACGTTTCGTTTAAAATATTGTAACAATACTTTAAACTTGGTTCTCATTTACGTAGCGGCAACCGTTGTGGACGTCTACAATCCCCCTTTCAAGTTACAGCGAAATATAGATCAAAATCGCTTGGCTTTTGTACCTCGTCGTATTTTTATATTCACGTGTCTCCTTGACGGTGTTTTGAGGTTATGAGAAGAAGTGCAGGCACTGTATTTTTTCAATTTGACATAATTTTGTGCAACAAAAATTGGTGAGTACAGAATAAATATCTAATATACAAGATCGTACAATAAAATCAAATATATTATTTTGGTGTCTTGAGCAAATTACGTGAAAATAACCGTACACATTTGTGTACGTGGTGCAGAAATGTCAAAATAATTTTGTTTTTATTTTCATTTTAGAATAAGGCAGCATGTTTAGAGAGATACCTACATCATCATTTTATAGCAGAAAAACAGAGAAAGTAACCATTCTAAGTTCTGTGCAAAATCCAAACAATTCAGATTTGGAGGAAATTGAAATTCAGAATGATGACCAATCAGAAGAAGAATTGGATTCCTTATTGGAATTGCCAAATAACAGATACCATGGAAGAACTTTCCGAATCAAATGGTAGCTCTGATAGTGATAGTGACTATGATGACATTCCTCTGGCTTTGAGATGCAGACAACAAAAATACAGTAAGAAAAGGGCAACAGGTTCAGCATTGTCATCTGAGCCTCCTGTACCAATACAGAGTTCCGAAATCTGGTATTCAGAAAAGAATAATGCCTTTATAAACAATCCACCAATTTTTCGAGGTAACTATCAAGTCAATATAAATGGCGATACGCCATATTCCTTCTTTGTGAAACTATTTCCTGATGAACTTTTTGAGCTAATTACTACAGAAACAATTCGTTATGCGCTTCAATCTGGAAAACATTCATTTTCTGTTAGCATTGCTGAAATGAAACAATTTTTTGCTATCAACATCATGATGACATACATAAAATACCCTGCCTATCGGATGTGTTGGTCATCCGTTCCAGGTCTGAGTTTTTATCAAATTGCTAATACTATGTCCCTAAAAAGATATGAAGAAATAAAAAGATATTTACACTTCAACAATAACCATGAAATTTCTGAGAATAATGATGACGCATTTATAAAAGTACGACCTTTTCTTGATTTACTGAGTAGAACATTTGCTGATGCTGCAACACCAACTGAGTATATAGCTATTGATGAAATGATAATTCCATTCAAAGGAAGAAGTACAAATAAGCAGTATATTAAATCTAAACACAAGAAACGGGGATTTAAAGTATGGGTACGAGCGTCAGCAAATGGCTACGTATCAAAATTTGAGACGTACCAGTCCTCAAAAAATCAAAATAAATCAGAATTGGTGATACAGTTGTGAGGCCATGTTCAGGATTAGAAGGTCTCAATCACAAAATATTTTTGGATAATCTATTCACTTCTATACCATTAGTCATCTACATAAAAGATGCAGATATACATGTAGTAGGAGCTGTCAGGGCTAACAGAGTACACAAAGCTAGCAAAAAACTGACGGATGGTAAGATTCTTAAGAAAAAAGGTAGAGGTTCATGTTCCGTGACAACATCTGAAAACAACATTACAGTGCTACGATGGGCAGACAATAATCTTGTTCATATGATTTCATCTTTCGCTGGTAAGGATCCTCAAGATACTGTAAGAAGATGGGATAGGAAAACAAAGACTTACATTGAGGTTCAAAGGCCACAGGCTATTATTAAGTACAATAGGTTCATGGGTGGCGTAGATTTATCAGATAGAATGATTGCTCATTATCCACATGCCATCAAAAACAAGAAGTTCTATCTGAGAATTGTTTTTCATTTCATGAATGTTGCAATTATAAATGCTTGGTTGTTGTTCAGAGAAGCCAAATAATCAAAAATATCTTTACTAGAATTTAAAGCATCTATTGCTTCAACTTTAATTGAGTTAAATGGAAATTCAAGAAAACGAGGAAGACCCTCATCCGAAAATTCTGCTCCAAAAAAGAAAAAGACGTGGACAAAAGTTGCACCTGAAGTTCGCTTGAATGAATTGGGACATTATTCAATGAAAATGGACTACAAAAATCCACCAAGATGTCATGACAGAAATTGCAAACGCAGAACAAGATATAGATGCAAGCAGTGTCAGGAGAGTGTCTGCCCAGAGTGCATGGAATCGTTTCATCAATAGATCATCCGCCCATTGGCAACATATGTGTACTTTTTCGTTTTTGACTTTTACAATGTCAAATTTGACAATATTTTTTTTGCAATTTTTCATGTATCCGGATGTTAATAATTAACATATAGAAAAATATTGGACTTTTTATTATTCAAAGAATTAATTCGTCCCTGAAGAGGTTAAACGAGGTAACATCGTATCAGTGTTTTGTTCCGAGTTTTATTGCTTTTTGTGAAACCTAACAACTAATTTTAAATACCAGTAAGACCAGACTTTACCGTATGTATTGATAAGCCTAATTGCATGTTTGTTTTTTTGGAGCGATTAGTTAATTAGCAAATCAATAATTTCTTCAAAACTGGGCCAGTTTCCAGTGGCGTAGGCCTACCTAATATGTATTTTTGGAAGAAAATACATAAAACCTAGCTAAATTTAACAAATAATTAAATTTTCGTCTACCTTTGACTACAAGGGTCCCGATAACAAATACATTTCTCACATCAGATCCTCACAGTTCACAACTTTTCAAGATGTCACAAAATATTCAGCATAATTCTACTTCAACTTCCTCATACGCAACTGCAACCAAATCAACTCCTAGATCAACTTTTCCAAAGAGGGATCAAGCCATAGTATTGCATGCCGATGAAAATCTAAAATTGTTCGATTACGTCAAGGCAGTAGGTGACGCTATTGGTTCCAAACAAATCCTATTCGCATCCAGAATATCCAATAACAGAATTTGTATATACTTAACTAACTCAGAACTCGTCGACAAACTTCTAAAATCTCATCCCATTTTGACAATAGGAAACTCTATAATGAATGTTCGCAGGCTAGTCTCCCCCACAAAAAGAATAATAATATCCAATATATCTCCATGTATACCACAGGACCTTGCAGAAAATGCTATAAATGAACTTGGGCTCCAACTGGCCTCCCCCGTCTCATTTTTATGAGCAGGTATCCCCGGCGATGAATATTCACATATCATGAGCTTTAGAAGGCAAGTATATGTTTTTACCTCTGATGAAAATTTTAATCTGCAAACTTCATTAGTTATCCCATTCGAAGGTAATGAGAACAGAATATTTTTGTCCACATATAAAATGGAATGCTACATATTCAAGAAGTCAAGGCATATTGCCTCAAATTGTCAGCATCCTCCACCCAATTATATAGCATCCCAGCCTCAGCCGTTAACATCAACCCAGACAACAGACCCCTCACCACCACAGTCTTCTATATAACCCGCAACACTAACACATATGTCTGCTTCAGAACTAAACAATTCCATAATGACTAAAACGCCGACACACAAACGTAGCCACTCCGAAAATGAGAGTAAAAGTGAGCAAACTGATATTCCCGATAACATCTCGGCCGCAAATCCATCCGAGGACAACTTCATGTCTCCCCCTAATAGAGACATTAAAAAACCAAAAAAGAAACCCAGAACAAGTTCACCGTCCGAACGTTACCTTTCCGATTTAACAAAAGACGCTATCAAAGAAGCCTTTAAGCAAACCTCAGAATCACTTGTGTCGCCCAGTTCCATAATCAGTTAAATCCAAAATTTAAAAAAATGGACGTTATGATTTCAATGAATTCTTTGTTAGTCTCCTTACATGTGTGTATCTTCAAACTGTTCCAAACTCAGTTACATTGCGTTGAAAATACCGGCTGAAAAGTTCGGACTGTTCCAAAAGCAGTTAAATGTATTCGGTGGTCGGTTTCAAAACCAGTTAAATCGACCACCGAAGCAGGTAGTTAAACATTTTTTGTGAGAAATAGAAGCGCTTGTATTGTAGGATTGAGACAAACCTAAAAGCATAACACTATTTTTTTTTTCAAAACATTAAAATAAACCATAACAGGTGCTTTTACTGGACGATACAGTTCTTAATATCATGGAAGGGCCAGCGGAAAATCCTGAAATCGTTGATAATGTTGAAGTAATAGCAGAGGCAACTGGTTCTTTGGCTAAAAAACGAAAAAGCAATCCTTCCACTTGGAAAAAAACCATTGCAAAAGTATCTAGGTAAGTTAATTGTAATTATTATAATAAAAATTTATACAGTGTTTCGTCAATATGCCAACAACCTTCATTATTTTACAGTGACGTAGAAGTTATTGGGATAAAAACCCAAAATTTACTCTGTATCTGCGCCTCTGGAAATGATCAATTTAGAAAAAAATGCTTGTTTTATCAAGTAGTACTAGTATACAAACTTTCATCATATCTACAGTAGGTACTAAAATTTTAAGAGATATCGGCAAACAATACAAAAAAAGTATCTCAACAACGACACATTTTGAATGGTATGTTAACATAACCATTTTTATTGTTTTTTAGAGGTATACTTTTATCCCCTGAAATTTATTGGCACATTTACGAGACACCTTTTATAATCCGTTATTATTCGTCTTTACTTATACCTTCAGATTCAGGCTAATCTTTCCTAAACTCTCATAACGTCAACTACAGCGAAAGCGATTAGGTAACTGAAAGTGTAACAAATTTGTTTTTTTAGGCACCGTCCAAAGGGATTTTTTCAAATGCCAAACTGCAAACATCCAAGCAAAAGCAAGTATCGATGCTCAGAGCTTTCCTTGCAAGACGTAACAAAAATCCATCGCAGATATTACAAAGATGCGGACCTACAATCGAAGACACAATTTATTCTGCAACATGTTATGGTTTTTTCTGCAAAAAGAACCCGGATTCCAGAACGTACCTCAAAAAGAATGGTAAGCACTAGTTTCTACTTACCTAAGCAAAGACACAATAAAACAGAAAATATTAAAGTGTGTCGAGCGGCATTACTTGCAATACTCCAAAAAAGTCGAAACCGGGTGCAGTTACTTTGCCAAAAATTTCTTCAGACAGGTGTACTCCCATCTGAAACTCGTGGAGGAGCCCGCCACGTTGAAAAGTTTAACACAAAGAAAGAAAGCATCAAAACTTTTATTAAATCTTTTGTACTAGTGCAGAAACACTACTCTAGAGCAAAGAACAAACACAGACAATATCTTCCGAGTGAACTGAGCATTAAAAAAATGTGGTATATGTACAGTGAGCAACATCCAACTCCCAAATTAACATGCAAGTATGATTTCTTCAGAAACGTGTTTGCCACCAATTTTAATATCGGGTTTGATGCCCCATACACTGATAAGTGTTCTACATGTATACGACTTGAATGCGAGACAGCAACCGAAAAGGATGGTGACAAACGAGCAGCTTTTTGAAAGTCCATAAAGTTCGTGCTGAGAAATTTTATATGTTCTTACGAGAGAACAATGATAACGAGCTTGTGTTCAGCTATGACTGCCAAAAAAACTTGGTGTTGCCTAAAATACCTGATCAGGCTGCGTACTATAAGCGTCAGTTGTATCTTTGTAACTTTGTTATATGTGAGGGGCACTCCAAAGCCACACGAAATTGCCACAACACATTCTCCTATCTTTGGACAGAAAACCAGTATCAAAAGGGATCCAATCAAATAGCATCTGCTTTGTACCATAGATTACAGAACTCGAACTTTGAAAATGTCACCACAGTCAAACTCTTTTCTGATGGTTGTGGGGGACAAAATAAAAACACCATTGTTGTTGGTATGCTTATCAGTTGGCTTATTAAGGATGCTCCTCGTAACGTGAATAAGGTGGTACTATACTTTCCTGTAGTCGGACATTCGTTCATCCCGCCAGACCGAGTCTTTGGAATTTTAGAACGACAGTTTCAAAATTTCAGTGTTATCAACAATCCAGACGAATACACTGATATCATTAGAAATACCTGTACTGTGATAAAGCTGGGTGCAGACTGCTCTGTCAGTAACTGGAAAAGTGTCACAGAAGCTGTGGTAAAACCTCCAGGACAGTGGCATTTCCAATTTCAAAAAGCTAAAAAATTCATTTTCACACGATCTACAAGAAATCCAAACACAGCTTTGATCCAAGGAGAGGCCAACTACAACTTTGAAACGGGTGAGCGCAAGTCAGTTTTAAAAAGAGGAAAAGTTTTCGGAAATCAAGCTGTTCCGGAAATACCAGAAGGTGTGGCAGTTAAAGACACGAAAATTAAAGATATAAAGTGTTTATTGGATCTCCATTATGGAACAGACTGGAAAAACAACCAGAAGTTAAAGTTTTTTGAGGAAATGTTGCAACAACCAATCGATCCTGTAGATGACGAAGAAGATGATTTTGAACTGAATGCTGAGGACGAATCTATTGATTAAAAAAATAGACACCAAATACTATTAAAAAAATGTACGAATAAAACTTTTCAGTAAAAATTGCTTCATTATTGTAACAATCTAACTAAAGCAAAAATTTTGCCCTTACAACAATATAATACTATGACATAATAGTTTCAAAAGTAGTTAAATCCTATTACTGTTCCAAAATCAGCTATAATAAATTTTTAATATTTTACAGTGCCTACATTTTTTCTTTAATTATATACAATTTTTATTAGGAAAAAGCTTTATTTTTTAATTTTTTTTTGATAACAACTTTATCACGTTCCCTATGACGGTAGGTACGCAACTAGTTATTGGCCTATTCCCACAAATTTTTTCAAGTGGATTTAACTGATTTTGGAAATGGGTGACTCACTTGTTATTCCCCCAGAAAACTTGATAGCCTTTGTCGAAAACACTTTCGGCTGTAGTGACCCCCTACGCTGAAGCTCTTAAGTTTACAGAAAATGTTTCTGGACTAATTTCTAACATTCAAGCATTATACCCAACTTGTCAGGAGAGATCTATCAAAAACAGGCTAACCCGTCTAACCAAAAAACTAATAAAGGTCTTAGGCACTGATCCAGAAAAACCCGAAAGTACTCCCAGTCCAAACCTTTCCGCCGATTCTAATGAAGATAACTACAATTCTGACAGCTCACAACCATCCCATTGCTCCCAATTCAGCTCCTTTTAATACTAACACAATACTAATACTAATTCAATGGAACTGCGATGGCTTTTACCCCAGACTAGAATATTTACAAAAACTCATATCAGACTGCTCGCCTAAGTTTATTTGTCTTCAAGAAACCAATTTCACCAAAGATCACAACCCTTACCTAAAAACCTACACTAGTTACAACTTCCTAAGACCTACACACTAGGTAGGATCGAAAAAAACGTTTTTTCGAATTTGATAATGGCCCAGGTGGCAAAAGTTGCCATTCATAAAAGTAAGTTTTTTGCCAAAAATTTTTTTTTAAATCAACCCCTTCAGTTGCCCCAACCCCCTAAAAAAGTTTTTTTTTGGAAAAATTTTTCGATACGGCCCTACGTGTAAACTCTTCTTGAATTTTTAAAAAGTGTGTGTTCAAAAAGTTGGAGGCACTCGGAACATTTTTGGAGGTGCCCCAGTTACGTAAAGAAATATGTGTTTTTATTTATTTTGACTTTCAAATATATTTTGGTTACTTTTCACATTATTTCGTTTTATTCAAGTTAATTAAATTTCTATAGTTAAAAATATTATAATAGTTGCTTTTGTTTCAGATACCAAACAAAGTAAAATGAGCGCAAGAACACCTACCAGGAAAACCACCCTTTGTCCTATCTTTGCAAACCTTGCCGAGATGTCCCAGCTAAGACTTCCCACAAATGCGGATATAATTCGACACTACTTGTTTGTCAGGAATGAGAAAAAAGGCATCATGGCAGGCAAAGATCCACCAGCTTCAATAATAGCAACAGAAACTGCAAACACTCTAGTGAACATCTGGAAGAAGTCATCGGTTCCAACAATTACATTTAAAAAAGTTACTGAGAAAGTAAAAAATTGAATACTGACTATAGGACTCTACTCAAACCATATAAGGGCAGGCAGCAATCTGAAAGCTACACAAAGAAGCTTACAGATTTAAAACTTAGCTGGGAGGAAACTCTCTTTGATATTGCTATACTACGTTCCACGTTTAAAAAATAACATTGCGGAGATAGGGCCATGTATTTCTTATGGACGATAGCAACGCGGCGTTGCCACGACACACACAAGCACAATTTAGGGTTGTATAATTTGTATTTTCGTTTCCACAAACATGAATTAAATTAATGTTTTTTAACGTAATTGACCGAAAGTGCCCATTCGAAACAAGAGATGAAAAGTAGGGAAAATGATTTTAATTAGATAAATAGTATTTACAAAAGATAATTTTATTTTATCTTATTTTAATTAAGTATAGGAACGACAGTTTATTTGTTTTTCGGTGAGAATACGATATGCCATGAATCATAGAAATCAGTAGAAAATATTGACCGCTTGGGCTTGGAATACGTATATCTAATTACTAATTGCAACTTAAAATAATACGATGTGCGTATGTCAGCTATTTTATGTCGTTCTCTGACTACATAATGATAATAAAGCTTTTATTTAGTAGTTATTCTGACTTTACAGTTAAATGTTAATTGAAAATGAAAATTCAAAAATTAAGCAAAGGGAATATCTTGGACATTCGTACAAAAGAGAGTGTCTGAGAGTTTTGGCAACACTGATCTCCATAAGCGTAATGTTATTTTCTTAACTTGAAACAAAGAATAGTTGTAAATGTAAAGACCTCAAAGATTGCCATTGTTCCAAAGAGAAGAAGATTCCAGCACAAGAAAGGGAATTTGTAATAGATTAGCGAACTACCAGAAACCTAGTCATAGGATCAATTGATGTAGCATCATCCAGGAAATTAGCAAAAAAGAAACCAAAGAATGATGGAACGATCTCAAGAACAGATTCTCGAAAATTGTGAGTAACACTATTCCTGATTTAGATAGAAAGATTTTGAGTACTGATCAGCAATATTTGTATGATATGTTGCATGCAGTATCATCTGGAGAATGCAGCGAAGACCTTGCGAGGATTAAACCAGGACCAGTCGTACATTCAAGATGGGTGACAACGGCCAGTAGAATCCTTCGGTTATATGTCGCATCGGAGCATCCCTCCGAAAATCTGGTACACTTAGCTAAATTTATCATGAAAGTATATGGTCCATTATGGTTCAGTATCAAATGTAAGCCATTGTGTACTGAAGGTCCACGACATTTGTGGAGATTGATTGCATATTCAAGATATATGCCGACTGATTTAAGAAAGATAGTAGATGGGGTAATACAAAGGAATGGCTATTTTGGCAACTCAGAGAACCTGCTTCTAGCGATGTTGGCAGATACCAGAGAGCACATCCGCAAGTTAGCCTGCCGCAGAATAATTGCTTCTAGAAAAGAGAACAAAAATTCAACATCTGTCAGACAATTTCGCTAACCTCCTTTAAACATGCGGGCAGAGGATTATACAGATGTAATTTACTGGTATGAAACAGATAGGTCAGAACCACCAATAATAAAGCACGTCTCCGACGAGGACCTGAAAAGTTTTGTATCTGGTCAAGAAACTGCAGCACCCTTTCTAGATTTGTCCAAGTTCCCCTGCCACACTCAGGCCACTGAAAGATGTGTACATTTAGTTACAGAGGCATCATCTAAAGTTTGTGGAGAGGAAAAACGAGATGGTTTCATAAAATCTCGAATCGAGTCCAGGAAGCTAATGAAATCATTTAATTCTAAGTCAGAATTTAAGTTTAAATAACCTTTTGTTCCTTTTAATAATAATATACGTTATAAGTTAAATATTTGTTAATAATAACATATTTTTTGTAAATCGGTACACGTTCCTTTTAAGGTAAATACGTTTTGGCAGCTTAAGGTAAATACGTGTTTTGTTGAATTGTTAGTTTTATTTTTCTTACCTACATTATTGTTCCTACATTCACTTTTAATATTTAATATTACCTTATAGAAATGTAACGAGTCGTATTACCGTCAATAAATGTATTATTGCGTTAATTTGTTTAGATTTCAGCTAAAATTGTATTATCTACATGAAATAGGATTTTTTTAATTTCCGTTAGGTCTTTGGGGCACCTCCAAAAATGTTCCGAGAGCCTCCAAATTTTGAACACAAACTTTTTAAACATTCAAGAAGAGTTTACATATAGGGCCATATCGAAAAATTTTTCAAAAAAAAAAAATTTTTTAGGAGGTTGGGGCACCTGAAGGGGTTGATGTAAAAAAAAATTTTTTTGGCAAAAAACTTACTTTTATGAATGGTAACTTTTGCCACAAGGGCCATTATCAAATTCGAAAAAAAGTTTTTTTCGATCCATCCTACTACACACCTACGAGCAAGTGACGGCTCATCTATTTTTGTTTCCAACGATATCTTCCATCAAGAGTTTGACTTACATACAAGCCTAGAAGTGATTGCGATAACCGCATGGTGTCCCAACAAGATAATTATTTGTTCTATATACATTCCTCCAAACTACAACTTATTCAGCTCAGAACTAAGCGACCTCATAAAACCTGCCAAACCCTTTCATTTTAGTTGGGGACTTTAACGCTCACAGCACAACATGGGGCTCCCAGCACACCTTTGGGAGAGGTAAACATATTGAAGATATCATAAGTACCTCTAACATCAACCTCTTAAACACAAGGAGCTCCACATATTTCCACATCCAGTCTGGAACCTCATCTTGCATAGACCTAAGTTTTTGCGATCCTGGAACCGCTCCTCTGCTTCAGTGGCAAACACTAGATAGCTTATACGATAGCAAAGTGAAAAAAGACAATGCCTGACAAACCCTCGCATAACAAAAAATTTACTGACTTAATTTAATTTATATTTCGAGATAATGATCATAAACGTTGCGGTTATAAGATATTTTTTTTACAAAATCTTATTTCGACAAATGTAAAATTTATTTAATTTCAAAGTTTAGCTATTCCACTTTACCCTACTCTCCCCTATATAAAATCTCATGGGAAGATGAAAGTAAATTTAAAGGCTGGCTTGGAAAAAGTAAAAAAGTATGTTTCTGGTACACATTTTTTTTCTATAAAAATAGCAAAATATATTTTTGTATTTGTTTATTACTTTAAATGGGAATAGCCATAATATTTTAATTAAAAAATATACTTATTGACGTTTCCAATTTATGCTTGAAAATCGAAACGTCAATAAATATATTGTTCAATTAAACTATTGTAGCTATTTCTATTTAGGGTTATAAATATTATTTTTCTGCAGCCGTCCCGAAAATAAAACTTTTGGTATGATTTATTAAATCGAAAGTACCATTTTACAGAACTCTTACAGAAAGTATTTAATTTCGGGACTAATTTTTTCACTTTCGGGACGATTTGGGGTAGCTAGAAAACGGCTTTGACAATAACATCAACTTTGTGTTTGGTTGAGATAACCCATTGAGTTAGTATATACTGAAAAAGGAGACGACATAAGGCGATTATAACGGGGTCAATTCCGCCATATTGTGGTGATACGAAAGTCAACTGTAACCGTGTTTATAGCTGAAGCTTATAAAGTGCTTCTTGTGTATTATATACAAATTAGAACGATTTTTTTGTGTTATTATAGTGAAAAAACATATTTTGTTGTGCTATACAAAGTTGTTTTTCCAGAAGCTCTTTGGATAAAAAGAAATCACCTATAATCCATCTCATAGGTTAGTGTACACAATAACCTGGACCGTATTAGTACTTTTTAATAAGCGTAAACATTGTTTTCTGGTACAAAATTTGGTTATCAGTCATTAATTTAAGTAGATGGTGAGTTTATTAAATCAGAAGCTCATCTACATGCAGAATATACAAGAAATATAAATTTTTATATACACTAAACCAAATTTGTACCAGTTTTCTGTTTTAGTTTGTTTAGTAATACAATCAATATTTTAGATTTCCTAAAAATTAAAAGCATAAGCTATATATATATATATATATATATATATATATATATATATATATATATATATATATATATATATATAGCACTACGAGCCTAGTAGGCCCATGGCTTGAGCTGTTATTGTTTTCCATTTCTTCCTATTATCAGCCTTGTCCTTCCATCTTTCTATTCCCAGTGTTTCTAGGTCTTTCTCTACTTCTTGCTTCCATCTACTTCTCGGCCTTCCTCTTCTTTTTTTTGTACCCATTGTATGCATCAGAATCATTTTTGGTACTCGAGAATTTGTCATTCTTTCTATGTGCCCTAGCCACCTGAGTCTCTGAGCCTTTACTACTCCCACTATACTAGGATTCTTGTACATATCTTCTAATTCTTTATTTGTTCTTCTTTTCCATGTATTGTCTACTATCTTGCCTCCAAATATCTTTCTCAAAACCTTTCTTTCCCATATTTCGAGCATACCTGTTTCGCCTTTGTTCAGTGTCCACACTTCACTGGCGTAGGTTACCACTGGTTGTATAACTGTTTTGTAAATCCTTATTTTGGCATTCCTAGATATCTGTTTACTTTTTAATAGCCTGTTTAAGGAGTATACGCATCGGTTTCCTGCCATTATTCTTGATTGGAGCTCCTCTCTAATATTTGGTTTGCATGTGAACATCGACCCCAGGTATGTAAATCTTTCCACTGCTTCAAATATATATGCTTTTTCACCCTCTACTTCTATTTTTAGATTTCCTCCTTTTTGTTCACTGTCATCTATCCATTCCATGTATTTTGTCTTACTTTCGTTGATGGTTAAGCCTATTTTCTTTGCCTCTCTATCTAGCCTCTTTACTACTTCTTGTAGCTCCCATTTGCTTCGAGCCAGTATTACTACATCGTCTGCAAAGGCTAGACATTGGTGCTTTCTTTGGTATAACAATCCCTCTCTGTTGACATTTGCATCTCGTATGACCTTCTCCAAACACAAGCTGAATAGTATCGATGATAGGGGATCTCCTTGCCTTACTCCTTTACTGACTTCAAATTTTTCCGACATTATATTATTTATTTTAACTCTGCTCTCAGTCTTGGACAACGTTATTTGTATCATTCTTATAAGTTTTCTACTGATACCCAATTCTTCTAGTGCTTTGCTCATTTGGTTCCGTTTTATTCTATCGTACGCTTGTTTGAAATCAATGAAGAGGACCCTTGTCGGCAGATTGTGTTGATAACTTTCCGCTTGCAATTCTCTGAGCGTAAATATCTGATCTATTGTACTTCTACCAGGTCTGAAGCCACATTGGTACTCGCCGACAATGTTTTCTATCACTCCTGCCAATTTGTCCTTTATACACGCTGCAAGAATTTTGTATGCAGTATTCAATAGTGATATCCCTCTGTAATTTTGACAATCTGTCCTATCGCCTTTCTTATAAAGTGGGCATATAATTGCATCTGTCCATTCTTGTGGTAGTTGTTCTTTAATCCAAATCTCCTTTATTAATTTGAACATTTGCTCCTCTAGCGTTTTCCCTCCATATTTGAACATCTCTGCAGTTATATTATCACTTCCTGGACTCTTGTTATTTTTTAATTTCTTTATTATTTCCTTTATCTCGTTTCTGGTAGGGGGTGTTTCTTCTGTCTCATTTATTTGGTTCCTATGTTTCTCCGTTCTTATAGGCTGTTGCTGTTCTATCCTGTTTTCGTCATTTAGCAATTCATGGAAGTATTCTTTCCATCTAGCGGCTATTTCTTTTTCTCCACTAATGGCGTTTCCCTCTTTATCTTTGTAAAATATTGTTTTTTGTTGGTATCCTCTTTTTTCATTTTTTACTCCCTGGTATAAATTTCTAATTTCTCTATTTTTGTAATTTTCTTCTATTTCTTTCAGCTGATTTTCCATGTACTTTCTCTTTTTCATTCTCAAAACTTTTTTTACGATTTTTCTTTGTTTTTCATATCTGTTTCTTGTTTCTTCCGTATCACTTTTGATCATATCCATCCTTAGTTTACTTCTTTCTTCAATTTCCTTCTGGCATTCTTCGTCAAACCAATCCTTTTTCTTTTTAGTTATATATTTATTGCATTCTTTAGCTGTGTTACTGATAATCTGCTGAATTTTGTCCCAGTCCTTGTCTATGTGCCCTTCTAGGTGTATTTCATTTAATTTTCTATCGATACCTTTTCTATACATTTCTTGTTCTTCTTGCGTTACAAGCCGCACTGGTTTATTTGTGTTCTTATTTTTTCTTTTGCGATTTTTTTCTTCCGGTATCAGTTGAGCCATTTTAATTCCTAACATGAAGTGATCCGAGTCAGCGTCTGGTCCTCTGTATGTTCGCACGTTCTTTATACATTTTCGGTCTTCTCTCTCTATTAGTACATGGTCAATTTGATTTAATGTTTTTCCATCTGGGGATCGCCATGTTGCTTTGTAGATGCTTTTTCTCTCGAAATATGTACTCATTATTAGCATATTTTTTTCTTTGGCAAAATCTATCAAAAACTGCCCGTTCTCATTAGTTTCTTCGTGTTTGCTAAATTTTCCTATAGTTGTTCTATATATTTCTTCTTTTCCTATCTTTGCATTTGCGTCCCCCAGTACTACTTTAATGTCATATCTTGGAATACTTTCAAATACCCTATTAACTTCACAGTAGAAATCCTCTTTTACTTCAATATCTTTTTCTTCTGACGGTGAGTGAATGTTAATGAATGTGATTTTTTGATATTTTCCTCTTATTCTTAGACAACATAGACGATCAGATATTGGTTTAAACTCTACAATTGATGCTTTTAACGCTTTATTTACCAAAAATCCTGTGCCTAATATTCTGTTTCTGCCTCCACTATTAAAAAATAAGCTATTTTCAATTTCCAGCATTTCCTGACCCAGTTGCTTTGTTTCTTGTAGTGCCACTACGTCAAATTTAAACTTTTCAATTTCTTTAGTTAAGTGTTTCAGTTTTCCTTCCTCAAAAGTACCCCTTACGTTCCACGTTCCTACCATTAAGTGATCTTTTGGATATGTGTTTCTATTGTCTTTTTTTGTATTTTTTATCTTTAAATCACCCTTTCCTATGACAATGTTACCGGTATTCATGTCCTTGTTCCTTGCGTTGTTCGTCTTCGTATTTTTACTATCATAGCCGTTTTCTAGTTTTTTGAGTTTGTTATTTCCATTTTATCTTCCTTGCTATTCCACTTCCATTCAACACCATTTATCATCATTTTCCTTGCTCCTATTTTGACTTCGTTTCCTTTGTTTCTTTCCTCTTGTGCAATTTTTCTTATTATTTTTTGAATTTCTCTCTCTCTAACCGTTGTGTCATCGTTGATGTATACCTTTTCCTTTTTGACGTCCTTTAACTTTGCTTTATTCTTCATAACTTTTATCTTTTCTTGTTGGTTCTCCATTTCAATTAGGCACGTTTTTGGACCTAGTTTGTGGGCCGTCTTTATTTTGGCCTCTACTGCAAGGTGATCTTTTATAAAATTGCCAATTGCTTTCTTCAATACCAGCTGATCCTGCGTATCAATTGCTAGCCCGTTCATTACCACATTATTTCGCCTTCTCTGTTTTTCTATAATTTCTATGTTGTCTCGTATTTCCCTTAATTCTTTCTTAATCTGTATGTTTTCCTCTTTTAGAATTTTATTATCATTCTTTAGTTCCTTGTTTTCCCTTATTAGATGTTCAACTACCTCCTTGTATTCCTTTTGGTCTTCTTTTATTTGTCTAATGTCGCTGGTTAGGTTGCTCATCATTTCTAGCAATTTATCAAGTTTTGCTCCATCCTCTTTTCCTCCTGTCTTCTGAGGGGTTCTTGTTAGTTTTTTATTTTTTCTGGATCTCTCTTCCTCTTGCTCATCATTCTCTCCTCTATTCTTTCTTTTTGCTCCTTCATCTGTTGTTGTATCGTCACTGTCCATATACGTTTTACCTTGTAGATATTTTTCCATCCTTGTATGATTTTCCTTTTTTTTTTTTCACTTCGCGGATTGCTTTCAACTCTGATTGGCGCCAGACACTATCTCTCGCTTCAACAGCTCGGAAGAAACAGCATAAGCATAAGCTTATATGAATAAATTTTGTGAGCAGAGGGAATTGGAGTCGTACGAAATATAGCATTCTTGTGATTAAAATAGCGACAAAACATGGTTTCTTGTGCTGTACGAAGTTGTTCTTGCAGAAGCTCTTTGGATAAAAAGAAATCATCTGGAATAACATATCATAAGTTAGTACAAACAATAATCTGGAATGTATTAGTAGTTTTTAATAAGTGTAAACATTGTTTTCTGGTACAAAATTTGGTTATCAGTCATTAATTTAAGTAGATGGTGAATTTATCATAATCAGAAGCTCATCGTACATTCAGAATATACAAAAAAAAAAAATAAATTTTGGTATACACTTAAGCTAATTTATACCAGTTTTCTGTTTTAATTTTGTTTAGTCATCACATCAATGTTTTAGATTTCCTAAAGGTGAAAAGCGTAAGCTATGGATAAATTTTGTGAGAAGAGGGAATTGGAGCCCTACAAAATATAGCGTTCTTTGTTCAAAACACTTTACAGGAGAATGTTTTGACAGAACTTCTCAATCAAGGGTTCGACTAAGAGATGATGCAATTCCTACCATACATCAGGTAAAAATTTATTTTAAAATGCTATTAGTACTATGTTTCTATCACCCTTATTAAAATTGAATCATTCAAGAGGAAAGTGAAGTATGTATTGCTCGACACAAACAGCTGAAACCCTCAAGGTCATTCTATCCGGTAAATTGAGAAGCAAGTATTCAGTTTAATAAAAGTGAGAGATAGATCGATCCATTGTTTTCACCCTATGGAGGGTGAAAATTTACGAATAAAGAATAGATTTTTATAAGAAGAATATAATAAGAATAGACTCTTTTAGCTAGGCACTTTATGTAAAAAAATTTTAAGTGTAATGGTATTTTGAAATAAGAGAACATTTTTTATTACAGGAAGAACTGCAGAGACCTGTTGTGTTACCCATGTTAACCACACCTTTATCTTCTCCACTGGCCAGTAAACCTGGATGTTCTTTCTGGGAATCTCCAGAATTGATAACTTTAACAGTAACACCCAGGAAAAGGAAACTTGTTAATAAATTACACCAGACACTTGCAACCAGTGATAGGAGAAGAAAAAAGTTAGTTTTTTTGAGGAAACAAATAATCAGGAAAGAGAGACAATTGTCAGACATGAAGACAATTATTAAAGAATTGAAAAAGCAAAAGTTTATGGAAGAAGAAAAATTGGATGGAGGACCACAAGAGTTATATTTACGACAATGTAAAAAAAATAAAAATAAAACATTACCAAAGGAGTATTCGAAGGAAATGAAGGCATTTGCTCTCACTCTTCATTACTATTCCCCAGCAGCATATAAATATGTGAGAAGAACTTTTAACACTTGTTTGCCTCACCCTAGAACAATTAGCCGTTGGTATGAAAGCATTGATGGACTTCCCGGTTTTACAAGTGAGGCTTTTCAGGCCTTACGTGTAAAGGCAACTTCTTCAGAAGGCAAAATATTTTGTGGCTTAATCATGGATGAAATGGCTATTCGTCAACATGAAGAATGGGTACCAAGCCTTGGAAAAAGTTTTGGTTATGTAGATACGGGTACTGGATCAAGTGAAAATATGTTGGCCAAGGACTCTCTTGTGTTTTTATTGAACTGCATTAATGGGAACTGGAAAGTTCCAGTAGGATATTTTCTTGTTGCAGGTACTACATCAGAACAAAAAAAAAAGAATTAATTTTGGAATGCTTGAGAAAATGTGCTTTAGCTGGCATCACAGTTGTAAGTTTGACATTTGATGGAGATCCTACAAATTTAACAATGGCTAGGAGGTTAGGTTGTATAACTGATCACAAAAATTTACAAGTATTCTTTAAACACCCTTCTTGTGATGATGAAATTGTTATTTTTCTGGATCCATCTCACATGATTAAATTTGTAACGTTCCAACGAACATTCATTGGACGTCAATCTATGACGTGCCAACAAATATTCATTGGGTGCCAATTTGTAACCCTTCGAGGCTCAATTTGTAACATCCCAACGTTGAGCTGCTGTTATCAACCTGTAATCGCAAACCTTAGTTTGCTGCTACAACCTGACTAACATCACTAACAACGTTGGAGTGACAAATCGTTTCCCGTTGGGACCAATTTTTAACGTCATAACCCCTAATGTATCAATTACAAAATTGCTACATTAGACGTTATACGAAACACTCCCTGGCTAGCTCACTCAGGACGTGAATATGGCCTACTCTGGAGCAACACACACAAACAAGTAAAAAGAAGAAACAATACACAGTTAAATTAACACATGTTTATTAAGATATAAAAAAAACAGAAAAATAAATGTTAAGTATCGTATTAAATTTAAATAAAAATTATTCGACTTCTTGCTACAGTGTTACATTAGGTATATGAAAGAACAATTTTTGTCACCAAATCCTAAGTTTTATCCTGGTCTTTTCTGCTCTGGTTGTTAGCAAGCCATGTTGGTAGTTTTGGATTTCCTTGTCTCGGAGTCAACTCTCCTATTGGAATAATGGTTCCATTCTCAGGCCGGTTGGTCTTCTGGATGGTAATAGAATTTGACCCGCACCTGAGAAATGTATCCCGGAGGTTGACTAAAATTAAGAAAAACACACCTTGCTTTAGAAAATGGTGAAACCAAAATGAGAGACCTTGCTTGGGGGATGAATAAGGTGACCAATCAAATTTAACAAAATTTTATCATTATTCACCCAAGCAAGTCGAGAAACAATTCTTATTTATGCACTTATCATAGGCAAATAAGTAAAAGTAAGGATATAACTTTAATACAAATGGTAATTACTTTTTTAAAACTGAAATATTCTAATATTAATAAAAAAAAAAACAAGATATATTTATTGAAAAGCTAGATAATTTAGAAACATTGCTATATAGAAATGATAGTTTGTCAAAAGTTAATTATTATTAAAATCAAAAGATATTATGGATTTAAAATTCATATTTAAAACTATAAAAATATTCGTAAAACTTTTACAGACTATATTAAAGAAACTATATATTTCTTATCGCTAGTTTTTTATATTAAATAAAAAACGTAAAAAAAATCCACAAAATATGTACCTACTTACATGTCATACCATGATCATAAATAATGAGCTTAGAACTTTTAAAGTTAAAATTATAAAAAGCTTTTTATACAACAGGTGGAATTAGGAAATCGATAAAATATATTATACACTTACCTCCAAATCTGGAGACGACACAACAATTGGTTATTCTATTCTTAGAGAAGTCATGAAGAAAATCGACATTTTTAGAAAATAGAAGTCTTTATATCGACTTTTGTATCGAATGGGAAGGAGAAATGTCGAAAGAATAAAGATGGGACCTCTCGTTCCAAAGTAACGGAAATAGAGATGAAAATAAAATTCACTCTTTAGAAACTTGAGTAAAAGATGAAAATGATGATTATTAAGAAAATAGGAAAGGTAGATACTAAAATATATATATAAAGAAGATAGATTTGGACGCCAACTGGTTTTTATACCAAATACCAGTAAAAATGAAAAGAGAATAATGAATTAATTAAGTAACGACATAATTCTCATACAATCTATATCCTAGAAAATATATAGAAAAATAAGAGATACAATGGAGGATATAGAAGAATATGAATTATGACAGAAGATACGGAAATTGGAGAATAGAATTAACGAAATATATTAACATAAGAAAGAAAGCAGGCAATGTAGCAGTTATAACGCTACACACTTCCACCACCCGGTAGAAAAATTTCGAAAGTACCTTGAGAAATTTTTCTCAACACTAAACTCATTATATGTTATGATCATCAAAATAATAATAAAGGTAATCTTTACCAAATAATAAAGTTATGTAGATACCTAGATATAGGTATATTAACTTGTAAGTTTAGATACTATTATTTAAACAAAATAAAGTGAAAATGGTTAACTTGTTATAAGATATAAAAATTAATATACTTATATTAACCTAAGTCAAAAAATAAATGACTATCACCCAACGAATTATAGTATCCGTTAAACTAAAATTTTAACTACATAATTATAAACTATGTATTACAGTATTGTAATACTATATACACTAAATGACTTTAGAGTGAGAACTCTGGGTATTATTTCATCCCCAACGAATTATAGTATTCGTCACACTAAAATTGTAAGGTAAATAATCCTATGCTATACCTTATAGCAATTCCTTACAAGGCTTTAGAGTTAATACTCAGGGAAATATTTTATCCCAACGAATTGTAGTATTCGTCACACTAAAATTGGTCGTATACCAAGAGGGAGAAAAGCTACATTAAGGGTTATCCGCAACCTTTGGTACTGTACATCGATTATACACTGGGTCGATTGAAATCATGTTGGTATGAACGCAGTAGCCCATAATCCATGGTTAAACCTCGAAAGCGCTCCTCAGAGACGACAGTCCTGTGTACTATGAACCCCCCGACGCCATACCCTAAAGACAACCTTACCATTAAAGGAAGATCCAGTGGTATAAATGTACATCTCCACCACAGTTCGGTCCCATATATATGTAATTACATATATATCATACAAAAACAACTAATATGGGGGCGATGTATCTATCATTCATGTAGATAAACATCGTTAGAAAGACATTCTTTCAAGAATGTTAGTTCTTAAGGGAAGCTAATTTTAAGCATAGGTAATTATGATATTAGCAATATCACTAGATATGCATATAATCATTAAGTTATAAAAGATAAGATATCATAATCATCAGTAATGCAGTAGGTATATAAGTCCAAATATTAGTTATCATAATACTAATCTAGATTTTAGTTGCATATATTGCATGAGATAGTATGAGTAGAACATTATAAGCAGTTAAGAAAGATAAGGTGGAAATCAAAATATAAAAGAAATAAGTAAAAATTTAGTAAGACAATCTAGACATCTACTAAGTATAAAATTTACACAAGATGAAAAGAAAACTGCGCAAAATTATACTCAGTTGAACTGAAGAAGAAAAATTAGTCATAAATATACTTTGATTTATATCCAAACGTTATGCACCTGTTGGAATAATAAAGTAATCTATACAGAAAAATTGTATAGAGCAAAGTTATACAAGAGGGTATAAAAAACAAAACCTTTTCATTGTCATTTCAAAGAGACACAACCCTACACCAGATTTCTAAATAGTAGTATGCATAAGGTTAAATCTACCTTGCAAATGCAATAAAAAAAAATTTTCATTAAAATATAACACTCAAGAAAAAGAAAATCCATTATAGTTATGCATTGATGAGGGCAATCATTGTGAACTAAATCAGAGAAACTTATTATGACTAAACTTTAATAGACAGTATGGTCTGGAAACAATTACATTGTTTATTAAAGATAAGATAATGAGAATGAATTCTCGGCATATTGCATATGCATATTTATGGACTAAGGCAAGTCAATAAAACAGCAAATTAACATTAAGCTAGTATAAGATAAAGTAATTTTTGTACCAAATAGTATCAAAAATTAAAGGTAGGTAAATATCAAGATAATTAAGTAACACAAGTAATTTTGATTGTCAGATAAAGATAAGTATATTCTTCACAATACCTAGTAAGTCAAAGTTCTACACAAAAGACATTAAAGATACTGCATAAAATTTGGCTTACTTATGATAAAGGAAAATACAAAGCAAAGATAAGACAAGTTGTGGTAATATCATATAAAATTGCTATAACACTAAACACTATCTAGGGATCTACACAAAAGAAATAGAACTAGAACTGCATAAATATAGACGTATGTATTTAAAATGTTAAAGACAATTCAAATGCAATCAAAAACTTCAAAGCTTCATAATCTTACACCAGGGGTTTCTATTAAAAGAAGATATATGCATAAGATTACTTTCACTCCAAAAGATAAAGAATTATGCCTAACGCAACACCCCTAATGGGTAAATGGAAAATATTAACGCCCTTGTTAATAGTTTTCCTGCAGTGACCTCAAGTCCCGCGAAGATAAATCATCCTAGGCAATTTTTATGTGCTTGCTCGAACAAATCTCATATTTGAACCCATTCAACGGAAAAACAAGACACTTGCACTAGGTATGAAAATTAGACATAAGTTATTACCGCAATAGTTTTAATAACACTATAAAGGTAATACAAGTAGCTAACTTGCAAAGATAATAGATAATGTGTTATTAAACGAAGATAAAGAAAAGTAAATAACAATCAAACTTGTGAAAGGTAGTAGATAAATTTTCTAGCAAACGAAATATTTTATTGAAAAGTCCATAAATAACGAAGATATTTGTTAACGTAGGTAATAAAAAATATGTATAAGCTTAACAAAAGAGATAAGAAGATAATTTAAAATATATGCAATACAAGATATATGTAAGTTTAAATTACACTTAAAGGTAAGATATAATAGTATAACTGCAAGTTTTACTCAAAAGATATATTTTTAATATGCATTACTGATTTTCATCGTCACTAGAATCAGTGACATCTAATTTGACATCCCTGACATGAAAATTTCCAAGATCATTTCCATCTATATCCTTTAAATTGTAGACTAATTTAGACAAAACTTTATTGACAATACAAGGGACAAATTTTGGTGCTAGTTTTGCAGAGAAACCATCGACAGCTTTTGATAGGACAAAATTCTTCTTCCAGACTTTATCACCAACGTGATATCTGACATCACGTCTACGAAGGTTATACCTGCTAGAATTCGTCGCATAAGAGTGACGTATTCTCTTTTGCACTTCTTTGAAAATAGAAGACATATTTTCTAGTGGTCTTGGATCGAATATCTTGTTATTAATATTAATGACATTGCTTGCTTTGTCTTCTATTGCACCAAAGAAGGAACCGTCCAAAGGGATATTTCTGGCAAAAGTTAAAAACGAAGTTAGGGTTGATGATAGCCATTTTGTAAAATTATTTAAACAAACAATTTATGTAAAGCAACAAGTAACCAAATCAACTTTAAAGATAAAGATAATTAAATTTTAAGAAAATAATATAAAACTACTATTTTATATTTAATTAAGTTTTAACACTACCCAACAACACATGAACTTGTCAAGGTTAATGATAACAAGCAGACAAAAAAAGGTTGGTGATCAAAAAAAACTATCAGTAAAAATTAGATAAAAAACTAAGTACAAAAAGTAAGTAAGATAGAAAATAGATATTTTTACTGAAATTTAATAAATTTATTACTCCAAAAAGGAAGAAAAATGTTAAAGATAATAATAGCAAGAAAATATAAAAGTATTGTTTCAACTAAATACAAGAATGTATGCATTACTCAGAGAAAATTACGTTGGGCGCCAATTTGTAACGTTCCAACGAACATTCATTGGACGTCAATCTATGACGTGCCAACAAATATTCATTGGGTGCCAATTTGTAACCCTTCGAGGCTCAATTTGTAACATCCCAACGTTGAGCTGCTGTTATCAACCTGTAATCGCAAACCTTAGTTTGCTGCTACAACCTGACTAACATCACTAACAACGTTGGAGTGACAAATCGTTTCCCGTTGGGACCAATTTTTAACGTCATAATTCCTAATGTATCAATTACAAAATTGCTACATTAGACGTTATACGAAACACTCCCTGGCTAGCTCACTCAGGACGTGAATATGGCCTACTCTGGAGCAACACACACAAACAAGTAAAAAGAAGAAACAATACACAGTTAAATTAACACATGTTTATTAAGATATAAAAAAAAACAGAAAAATAAATGTTAAGTATCGTATTAAATTTAAATAAAAATTATTCGACTTCTTGCTACAGTGTTACATTAGGTATATGAAAGAACAATTTTTGTCACCAAATCCTAAGTTTTATCCTGGTCTTTTCTGCTCTGGTTGTTAGCAAGCCATGTTGGTAGTTTTGGATTTCCTTGTCTCGGAGTCAACTCTCCTATTGGAATAATGGTTCCATTCTCAGGCCGGTTGGTCTTCTGGATGGTAATATAATTTGACCCGCACCTGAGAAATGTATCCCGGAGGTTGACTAAAATTAAGAAAAACACACCTTGCTTTAGAAAATGGTGAAACCAAAATGAGAGACCTTGCTTGGGGGATGAATAAGGTGACCAATCAAATTTAACAAAATTTTATCATTATTCACCCAAGCAAGTCGAGAAACAATTCTTATTTATGCACTTATCATAGGCAAATAAGTAAAAGTAAGGATATAACTTTAATACAAATGGTAATTACTTTTTTAAAACTGAAATATTCTAATATTAATAAAAAAAAACAAGATATATTTATTGAAAAGCTAGATAATTTAGAAACATTGCTATATAGAAATGATAGTTTGTCAAAAGTTAATTATTATTAAAATCAAAAGATATTATGGATTTAAAATTCATATTTAAAACTATAAAAATATTCGTAAAACTTTTACAGACTATATTAAAGAAACTATATATTTCTTATCGCTAGTTTTTTATATTAAATAAAAAACGTAAAAAAAATCCACAAAATATGTACCTACTTACATGTCATACCATGATCATAAATAATGAGCTTAGAACTTTTAAAGTTAAAATTATAAAAAGCTTTTTATACAACAGGTGGAATTAGGAAATCGATAAAATATATTATACACTTACCTCCAAATCTGGAGACGACACAACAATTGGTTATTCTATTCTTAGAGAAGTCATGAAGAAAATCGACATTTTTAGAAAATAGAAGTCTTTATATCGACTTTTGTATCGAATGGGAAGGAGAAATGTCGAAAGAATAAAGATGGGACCTCTCGTTCCAAAGTAACGGAAATAGAGATGAAAATAAAATTCACTCTTTAGAAACTTGAGTAAAAGATGAAAATGATGATTATTAAGAAAATAGGAAAGGTAGATACTAAAATATATATATAAAGAAGATAGATTTGGACGCCAACTGGTTTTTATACCAAATACCAGTAAAAATGAAAAGAGAATAATGAATTAATTAAGTAACGACATAATTCTCATACAATCTATATCCTAGAAAATATATAGAAAAATAAGAGATACAATGGAGGATATAGAAGAATATGAATTATGACAGAAGATACGGAAATTGGAGAATAGAATTAACGAAATATATTAACATAAGAAAGAAAGCAGGCAATGTAGCAGTTATAACGCTACAAATTAATAAGAAATACTTTGGGTGATAAACTATCTTTTGTAAATAACGAAAATCAATTTATTGAGTGGAAATATTTTAGGCAACTTCATAATTTACAAACTGATGAATCTTTTCATTTAGCTAACAGATTAAGGACCCAACATCTCAGCTATCAAAAACAAAAAATGAAAGTTAGATTTGCAACACAACTGTTCAGTGAAAGTGTTGCTACTGCTTTAGAGTTTTGTGCAAATGACTTACTGATGCCAGATTTTAAAGATGTTGGTCCTACTGTTTATTTTACGAACATGATCAATAACTTGTTTGATGTATTGAATTCTAGAAATCTGATGCAATACAATTATAAAAAACCAATTTCAAAAAAAAATTTCAAATATATATATTCACTTCTAGATACTACAGACTTATACATTAGTGGTTTAAAAACCAGCCCTAATGGTTGTTTACTATTAGATCATGAAAGACACACAGGATTTTTGGGATTAAAAATTTGTATTGCTAGTGCCAAAAGATTATTTAATAATCTTATTTATAAAAATCAATTTTTAAAATTTTTACCATTATATAAAATTTCACAAGATAACTTAGAGCTATTCTTTTGTTCTATTCGTTCCCAAGGTGGGTATAATAATAACCCCACAGCAAGGCAGTTTCAATCTGCTTATAAAAAATTATCGATACATGTGGAATTAAGAGAAAGTTTTCGAGGAAATTGCATACCTCTAGAGGAATTAAGTATTTTAAAGTGTGATAGTGTCAGACAAATAAATCTCACATCTAAAGAGTATTCTTTATTTGGAGCAGATGCTTTTGAGGAATTATTGTTACAAAAATTTTCTTTGAAAAATGATCATGATTATTTACCAAACCCCACTTCGGAATATTCAAATAACATTATTACTTATATTGCAGGATATGTAGTACATTATTTTATATTAAACATTTAAGTGGTAAAATTCATTCAGTCGACAGTATTTCTAGCATAATTTTAAGGGAATTTGTATCTTCTAATGTACTATCTTGCTTAAACGAGCATAGTTTTGATCAGTCTGCCTTAGATAACCATATAACACTTTTACTTAAAAGCATTATAAATAAGTACATTAACATCAGAATGTGCTACCTAACTAAAAATAGGGAAAACAAAGAAGTTAGTATTAGACACCATAGTAACAAAATTGTCCTTTTTAAAGGGCAATAATGTTTTTTATAAAGCCTTTATTAGGAGTATTCTGTAGTTATCTGAAGATTGTTGATCAATGCTATGACTAAGTAAATTTCAGCAGCCTCTTTTAGTCCACTACTGGACATAGGCCTCTCCTTGCGTTTTCCATTCTTGTCTATCTTGAGCTATGTCGTGCCAATTTCTCCCTATCTTTTCTCTAATGTCGTCGATCCACCTTTTTTGTGGCCCTCCTATGCCTCGTTTTTGTGTTCTTAGTTGCCACTATATTATTCTTTTTGTCCACTTCTCTTTGCCCTCTCTTGCCACATGTCCTGTCTATTTCCATTTAGATTTTGCAATGTCTTTAATAACATCTTTCATTTCTTTGTTTATGTACCTCCGTAGAACTTTTGAAACTAAATCCTTGGTACTCATACCAGTTGGAGAAGGGACTTCTTTTAAAACTTTCTCAGCCATAAAGCATATATGGATAACACTCTCAGGTGAATATTGCAATCCTTTTTTTATCAATAAATGAAAATAAAAAGTTGTTCCGGGTGACATTTACTAAGGCGCTTAAACATTTACTGCAGACTAATCTTTTTTGTAAGTAAAACACAACATAACCAGCTATATATGTAATTATTAATTATATATGACTTAGAGTCCTAGGATGGGATAAATATGTATCAAATCTAACATATTTATATGCCGCTGGCGAGTAATAATGTAATGTTAGTGCAAATGTTCGCAACTGCTCTGAATACTGCTTACGTAGTGCTTTATTTCCCACTTGTTTGAACTGCCTTAGAAGAAATTCTTTAGATGCTCCTAATTTTTTAAAAAGATCCAATGTTTCTTCTTGAAGCAACCTTGTTTTCTTGAGTTTCTTAATTACTGTCTTCATGTTAGCTACCTGTTTCTCACTTTTTTGTAGTTTTCGACGAACATTCCTTAATCTTCTTTTTCTTTCACTACCTATTTTCTGTGAACGACCCAATTTTTTACACATCTGCCGTTTTCTAGGAGTTAAGTAACTCACATGATGTACTAGGAACATCTTGTGATAAAAATACAGGACCAGAAGTTAAATTCTGTGGCGGCTGAACATTAATGTTTAATAGCACTCTTATTTTTTAAATTTTCCTGTAGTTGCAGCACGTGTAAGAAAAAAACTAAATGGCATATAAGGATATATTTATATAAGGACAAAATATATCTCCTAAAAAATAATAAGTGTAGTCCAGAATTTGTTATAATAAGCTATAAATAGCTAAAATGGTGAAAATTATCAGTAAGGGAATATAATTCTATTTTGAAAAAAAAAGATAGAAATCTTTTATATTTTAATCATAAATTGAGAATAGGTGAATTTATATATGCTTATTTATTGTTCATATACAAAATTTTATAATTTTAGATACCATATAGTAAATATATAGGTATTTGTAAAAATTTTATTATTAGAAAATGTATCTATTGATTGATAATATTATATATATATATATATATATATATATATATATTAGATTAGATTTAGGAATGAGCGTGGAATGAGATAAATGAACGATAAATTAATTTTTTTTGTTGTAAATTTTGGTTGAACATTGTATAGATATTTTTGTAAAATAAAATCTTATACTTTCTTTTTAAAATATTTCTTTTAATTCAAATACAATAAATAGAAAGTTAAATACAAACAGGTAAAGAAATAATAATAAGACTTACTCACAATCAATTTAATTTAACAATCTGACGACCGGTTTCGCTTTCTACAATTTGCAAAGCATCTTTAGGTCTAGATACAAAGTTAAACTAATGCTGCAATAAAATAAACCCAATTAGGGTGGTGTCTAATAAAGATAAAATAAACAAATAAGTTAGTTCATACAAATTATAGTAATTATGCCAATATTACATGTCTGTGGTTTTCAAAATGAATAAATTTGAATATATAAAAGGTATTAACAGACAAGGTAAGACCCACAATTGGTATAAAGTAGTAATATTATATTGTAATAAATTAATAAATGAGCAGATAAATGAAACAAAACAAACATTACTTACATGCCGGTACTCTATTAATTGATGGATGGTAGGTCATGGTTGCAAAAATCATGTATTGTTGATTGGAGAACTTTAATGTGCTATTGCAGTTGTTTTGACATGTTGTTGTTTTGTCAAAACAACATATATATATATATATATATATATATATATATATATATATATATATATATATATATATATATATATATATATATATATATATATATATATATATATATATATATATATATATATATATATATATATATATATATATATATATGTATATATATATATATATATATATATGTATATATATATATATATATATATATATATATATATATATATATATATATATATATATATATATATATATATATATATATATATATCTAGGGATAGGCATATATTATCTCTCCATATCAAAATACATATATAGAGGCATCACTCTGCTCAATATGGCATAAAAAGTATTCATACGACTCAGTTTAAAGATATAAACTTCTTCCGGTAGAATTCCAAATACCGCTTCATCTTGTTAAACTAACTGAACTTACACCCACAGGAGCAGAGAGCATATGGTCAGAATCCAGAATGATTTCTCAAGACCTTCACAAAAATGGACTAAGACAGGGTTATGGAATATCGTTTCTTTGTTCAACCTGGCACTAGAAAAAATAATTCGAGTGTCCCACAGAGTATATGACCGAAGCGTTCCCGTCGTTTAGGGCATCTGCATTGAGAATGGGACAAACTATAAATGTTGAAAAATTATGTGTTGTACGATGTCAAGCAACCCGACACCTACAAGAATAATCATTGACGATCTAGAACTGCAAGATATTGACATCTTCATATACCTACTAGGCTCGCTGTTGACTACAACTAGCAACGTCAGTATAGTAATTAACGGAAGAATATATTGCTTGCCAGTAAATGTTACTATGACTTGAGAAGACAGATGGCCTCAAAGCTACCTATAAAAATTAAAGTAACTGTCTATAAAACACCAATAAGACCAGTGTTAACATATGGATCAGAAACGTGGTCACTTACACAGAATGAGCAAGAACTACTTAAAAGATTCGAACGACAAATCCTAAGAATATATGGAGGAATACAAGAACAAGGTTTATTGCGCAGATGTTACAACTTTGAGTTGTAGATATAGAACTTTTGGGGAACCTGACGTAAAATTCATTAAGGTAGTACGCCTTAGATTGATAGGCATGTAATCAAGTGGAAGGAAGACGCCACAGCCAGAACAGTTTTTGACCGAAGAAAGTCGATACGACAACGAGTCAGAGGAAGACCGAGACTTACGTATCTAGACAACTTAGAGGATGATTTAACATATATTGAAGTTAGAAGATGGAAAAGAGTTGCCAGAGACAGGGGCCAATGGAGCCACTGATGATGATGATATCAAAATACATGTCAAAAAAATAGATTTTCTTAAATTATACCTGTTTTACATAAAACAAGACAAAAACTTAATTTTTGTGAAGAATATTATTAAATATTGATATAATTTTTAATTATAGGTATTTTGCACTATAAAAAAATTTCTAGATCATCTTTAAAAAAATTCGGAAGATTTTTCGTTTAAAAGTTTAGTATGAACATTTATTTGCAATGAATAATACTGTAAAAACCAAGTCCGGCACTGTTCATTCCGCCATATTGTTATGAACATTAGGCTCCACCTCCTGACACCATCTATTCACAATGCGGATATGCGTATGTCATCTCCCTCCATACTAACTCAATAAGTTTACCGAGAGTACAAGCTGATTGTAGAAACAAATGTCAAACATGGAACAAAACATTTCGGTGTAGCAGTGTTGGCATGTTTTTATAATGTAGAACTGTATGCTTCAAATATAAAAAGATAAAGCTTCAGAAAAGTACATTTTGTTTTTATTATGTTATAAATTCTGAAATGTTGTATTATATAAAACAAGAATGAGTAAATATTTGTTTCTTTGGAGATTAATTAGTTAATTATTAGAAATTATTTTGGCAATTACTCTTTGATAGATTGATTTGGCAATCATCAAATCAGCAGTTACCAGATTGCTACAGATGTTTGCAATTAATCACGAAAGAGATAAATATTTACTGGTTATTGCTTCATATAAAGTAAAAATTGCAGAATTCATAAAATAGTATATTCAAAATGTACTTTTTAAAAGCTTTCTCTCTTTATATTTGAAGCATATAATATATGCAATATAAAAACTTTCCAACACTGCCAAACCCAAATATTTTTGACATTTGCGGCTATATTCAGCTTGTACTTTCGGTAAATTCAACCTTGTATTTTATTATGACAACGCTTGTCATAATACTTTAACCAACTTGAAAAGACACGGAGTATGTAAATCAACTAATGTAGCAGAGGTATATGTAGAAAATTCCTTAAATAAAATTCAGATAGCTTCACAGATTGAAAATAGCCGCAACCAAGTTAATATCTCAAAAAATAGTAAAAGTACTGACATGTCTAACACTAATTTCAATACTGTCACTTCTGTTAATATCCCTAATAATATCAATGTAAATAATTGTTATAATTGTGTTATTAATATTTATAAGTAGATTTTTCTAACGTTGAATTCACGAGAGTAACTTTAAAGTGTTTAATAAAAGTTCATAAGTAAAGTTTATCCATACATTCTTTTTAACTAACAAAACGGCTGCAGGAAAAATATTGTACGTAATACGATCCCAAAGCATTTTTACGAGACTCGCAGGATTCCAGGACTCGCCTACGGCTCGCCTCGGAAACTTCCTACTCGTCTCGTAAAATATCACTTTCGGAACTTGTTACGTAAATTACTATAAATACCACAAGAAAATAGTTTAAGAACTATAATTTTGCAGGAAGAAAATTTTGCTTACTGTTCTGCATGTAACGTTGACATCGACATTAAATCAGGCAAGATAAAGTAGAGAGGCACGCTTCTGGAAAAAAGCACACAGACAATTGTAAAAGTAGAAAAACGCAGAGAAGCTTGACCAGTTTTTTAGGAGAGGCATCTACATCTACGCATAATGCAAATTATGCAAAAGACGCAAAAATTAAGCTGTGTGCTTTTGTAGTTCAACATAATTTGCCAATGCTTGTAATGGACCATCTGTCAAATTTATTGCAGTCTATCTTTCCAGGCTCCAACATCGCAAAAAACATAAAGTGTGCTCGTATTAAAACTACAAACAGTATTAAACATGTACTAGGCCATTTTTTCTTAAAAAACATTTCTATTTTAAAAATTAATAAATATAGTTTAATAATCGACGAGTCAACCGACCGTACTTGTACGAAACAGTTATGTTTAGTAGTTAGGATTTTCCATGACAAACAAATTAAAGATTGTTTCTTAACATTACTTGAAATCGAAAATGCTAATGCTGAGAGCCTCTTCGATAAAATTACAAATTTTTTCCAAAAATATGACGTCAATTACAAACAAAATATGATCGGTTTTTTCGGTTCACCAGCTGATGGTGCTAATGTAATGATGGGAAGGCACAACTCAGCTGCAACACGATTTTTAGAATCTATACCCAATCTGTTTATTTTAAAATGTATATGTCATAGTTTCCATTTAACTGCATCTTATGCTTGTGCAAAAATTCCAAATTGTGTAGAACAATTAACCAGAAATATATATATATATATATATATATATATATATATATATATATATATATATATATATGAAATTTTCAATATGTTAAAAAATATACAACTTAAATGGATATTTATATGAGTTTGTTGTTTATGAATTTCATGAAGCCATCACAATGTGGGTTCGACTCTGAAATAAAAGAGAGAAAAAGATTAGTAAATTGTTAAATAAATTAATTTTGACTTACCTGGTATAGTGTTAATAATTTCTGAATAGTATAGTTGCCTAGTGTTTAGGTGAATCGTCTAAACCTTAAAAAGAACAAAAAAGAAGAATTTAAAAAAATTATTTAAACATAGAAATTTTAATAAACGTCAGAAAATAAACTGCTTGACAGTTTATTTGACAGTCTGTGGGAGCTAAATTAATAGGGGTTTTGTTAAATAAGAAATTACAATGATGTGGAGATGAAAAGAATAAATTAGTATTGTAATAGAATAAGTTTTATATCTAAACATTTTTTTTTATAAATTCGCAAATTAGATGTGATTAAAGTGATTATGAGAAAGTAATGTGGCTTGACAAATATGTCAAACAGGACAGTTTTATGGTTTAAAATATTTAAATAGAAGACAGAAAAAAAAGAACGTTGGTTGCTGTTAGCAACGGATAAGAAGGGGAATTGGTTTTTGGAGAGGACGCCGACGAGGTTTTTTTTGGACGAAGGAGAGATCTGAAACTGTGGAATAGGTCGGGAGTGTTTTTTAACTCGTCTAATTAGAATTTAGTTTTTCCACAGTTTCCACAGCAGAGATATCCAGAAATTTGTTCCAGAGAGTAAGAGAAACAATTTCACTTATAAATTATATTGGAGTATAGAAATGTCATTTAAATTGAGAAAATTAAAATTCATGAATTAACATAATTGCGATAGGCCTTAAAAATTGAAATTATTAATGATCATTAAATTAAAATTAGAATAGTACGTACCTTAACTTCCGAAGAGAGGATTGATATTCCAGTTTCACCGATTATTTTTGAGTAGTTAGTTTCCTTTAAAGAAATCAGAACTGTTTTTAAGTGAGGTTGGACAATAATTTTGGGGATCATTTAAAATTTTGATTATATTTGAATAGTCAGCGGAATAAAGTGTTCATTTTGTTTTTCTTTATAGTTTATTTAAACACTTTATAAAGTTGCAATATTTATTTAGTTTTTAGGTACTTGTAGAGAGTCTCCACATTTTGTAATACATTTTTATTGTCACGTCACTAAACCACGTTAAGACTTAAACGATTCCTATTTTTGTAAATTTTTAAAGGCAACCGAAGTTGCAGACGAATTTTATTGTTTATATTAAATTTGTTCAATATTAATAAATAACGTGCTTCATTTGGGTTAATTTATCAAAGGTCTAAAGTAAATTTTGGTTTAATTTCTTTTTGAACTCTACCAGGAGATTACAGAGTCGACGTCACACAGTGACAGATTGCTTAGAACATATAATTGAGCTAGCCGAGGTATATTAAATTAAACAACGAACCACATATTATAAAAATTACATTTATTATAAAAAAAAAATAAAATTAATAAAATACAACTTTATCAATATATATATATATATATATATATATATATATATATATATATATATATATATATATATATATATATATATATATATAGATGATGGTGTGAGTCTGCGTGTAAGTACCTGTCAGTATGGGTTGGTTTTCGGTATACTGTGTGTCCTATGCATCCTGAACAATTAAATTCGGTAATAAAAACCCTAATAACAAGATCTGAGAAACTGGCAGATAAGGAACATAAGAACGAAGAAATGCAAAAAGTCTAAGAAAAAATGGCTTCTCCATGTATACGATTGAAAAGGCACAGAAATCCCGAAACAAAATCAAAGACCAGAAAAAGAGGAAAAACCAGTCGGAAAAACTATCCTGCCCTATATAAAGGGTACGACAGATAAAATCAGCAGAGTGCTACGTAAAAACAACATAGAAACTATTTTTAACACCGACAAAAAAATCGCAACCATATTACCATCGGCGAAAACAAAAGTTGCATTGGAAAATCAAGGTGTATACAGAATCCCGTGTGAGGACTGCGATAAATCGTACATCGGACAGACAAATCGAAGGATACAAGTTGGACGCGAAGAACATCGAAACGCCATCGAAAGAAAACAGAAAACTTCATCTCTAGCACAACATGCCATCAACACAGGACACAAAATCGACTTAAATGGAACAACAATGCTAGCCAATATCAAAAATAAGGCCAAACGTGTAATCAGGGAAGCCATAGAGATCGAAAAACATCCAAAAAATTTAAATACCAGAGACGATGCCCAAAGACTCCCAAATACGTGGAAACCAATTCTACAGAAAAACGTAAAAATTAAAATAGCGAAGAAGACCCCGCCCACTCTGCGCACAGGACCAATAACAAGAAGCGCTTCAAGGTATTTAAACTTAGCGAGCAGCGACCGAGAAATCAGTTCTCCTGAAACATCAAGACGAAGCAGAACTAATCTGACTTGACAATGGCAAGTGTGACCTTGCCGAAACGTCGTCAAAACAATGGTTTTTATAAAAACCAAAATTACTTAACGCGGAGTCAAACCCGGAAAACAACTGAAATCATATATATATATATATATATATATATATATATATATATATATATATATATATATATATATATATATATATATATATATATATATATATATATATATATATATATATATATATATATATATATATATATATATATACATATACATATATATATATATATATATATATATATATATATATATATATATATATATATATATATAATTACTTTAGTAATAGCCCAAAACTTGTGAATAATGAGGGCTATATGCCTTATTATCATGAACTAAGAGGCGTCCGAATGACCCCTAATGGACTGTATTAATTTCACCAACGCTTGATTTTAATCACACCCCGTCCCGGGGTGGTAAGTTTGTCTAATCCTTTTTTAATATAAATTAGAACAAAAAGTTGAGTATAGTAAATACAGATTTTATTTCTGAATAAACGCTAATACTAAAAGCATGGACCTTATACAAATATTAATTTAGCACAATTTTGTACCGCAATATGAAGTCAGTAAACACTATATACCATGACGAAATAGTTCAGAATTCAAATAAAATGTCAAAATGTTTTTATATCTACCAAGTCCTGTCCTGAGCAATGTTAAAACTGGAATCCTAGCTGTCCTTACAGGTCTTCTTTGTTGTTGAACCGTAAAGTGGTTGTAGCACTTATAAACACTTGAATTTATTCTTGTATGAATACGGCACTCTTAGCATATTTTTACACTATTACAAATACTTCAAATTATAATGTATGGTACTGGCACGAGTTACCATAGATGAACTATTACTATTCTCCAACTAATTGCGAACATATTTCATCGATAAAAAACCATGATTCTCATTTCGAGATAACTATTATAGCAACATTCGTACAACTCCCAACGGTAAAAGACACGTCTCGATTCTCAATCCGACTATTAGCGAAAACGAAAGGTCTGTACGCCCACAGCGTGAACAAGGTACTGGCGGTTTTTTAGATCTAACCTGTTTCCGATGCATAATAATTCCCGTGATCTGTGACGTCGGTTGTTTACGTTTTAAATTCTAAGAACATGGCTTTCGAAAAATAGCCTCTGTTAATATTTAGGCAGATTCTCGGAACAACGTGTATTTGAACTAAAACAATTCCAGGAGTTCCTTCAAGTTAAAATTCACAAAATGTTACACCAATCTCAAACAAGATGGATGTCATTACATGGTGTTATACGTAGGGTTCTAGAACAGTATAATGCACTTGTATTGTTTTTCACTGATGTCTCTTACAACAGTCCTACAGATGATCAAGCATGTAGTATTTTAACTTCTCTTAAAAATACAAAAAATAAACTTTTTTTGCAATTCTTAAATTATATTCTCCCATATTTTAATAACTTAAACCTGAAAATGCAGTCAGAAACACCACAAATTAGTTACCTATATGCAAATGTCAAATATCTCATAAAAACTCTTTTGGACTGTTTTATAAATAGAGACATCATTGACAAAACTGAAGTATTGGATATATATTATAAAAATCCCAGCAATATGTTGCCCATTGAGGAGATGTATTTTGGTTTTGACATTTCTACGTCAAGTGTAGATAAAAATGATTTGGAATTTGTAAAGTTAAAGTGTTTAGAATTTTATATAGAGGCTCTGGACCAATTATTAAAAAGATTTCCCATGAAAAATAACATCTTGGAAGATTTACAGTTTATAAATCCTGATTTGGTGTGAATTCGAAAAATTAACTCAATTGCACATATTTCACCAAAATTGGGCAATATTGGGATAACTCAGGGCGATCTTCAATCATTAGGTAATGAGTGGAGACTTTTACGAAACACTGAGTTGCCTGAAACTAATGATATATTAGCATTTTGGAGTCAAGTAAGTGAAATTAATTATGGTAGTGGACTAAATATGTTCCCCAATTTATCCCTACTTGTTTTTAGTGTATTGACTTTACCAGATTCGAGTGCAAACGTAGAAAGAATTTTTTCGGTTGTCAATACATTACAACATAATGAGAGAAATAAATTAAACACAAAGACTATTGAGGCACTACTACATAGCAAGAGATTAGTTGACTAATCAACCGATGGAAGTTGCTATAATTTTAACCCGGCATTACATATATGGGGTTTCACAAACCCCAGCTCCCAAATATCGCTCCTAAAATAAATCAAACACAGACTTATGCGCACGTCCACCCCAATAGCTTCCCAAAAATGTCACCATCGAATTCAGACTTTACCTCAGTACATTGTAGACAGTGAGTGAAGTTACACGCGCCTGAAACGATCTGGGGTGTGTCAAACCCCACCTATGTACTCGCGTTTGCAATTTTGACATAAGTTTTTATTTTTGACTTACTTAAATCTGCATATTCAATTGTTTAATTTTTTAGCTAAAATATCAGGTCATACGAAGCGGAACAGAAACAGCTTGAAGCTCTATGGGCTGAAATTGATGACGATGCCATCGAATCGGGAAGCGATGACAATATTTACCACATCTCTGAAAGCGACCACAACACCGACTCGGAGCAGGATATCGCAATAGAAGATGGAGTTTCTGACGGAGATTCAGACATGGAGCCATAAAACACTTTTATCGTATGTGCCGAAAAAAAATCAAAACGTCCTCTTGAATCAAGATGGCCCTGCAGTGCCACCCGCCAAGATTCCAAAACTCATGGGAAGATGTTCAGTATGTCCAAGAAGCTGAAATCAGAAAACTAAATATTTCTGTTCAAACTGTGAATCATTACTGTGCCTGAAGCATGCTGTCATAAGTTGTCAAAATTGCATGAATTCAAATAGCGATTAATTTTTTTTCTGTCACTGAACAAACGGGCAGAGTTTTTTCTTATATTATCTTACTATTAGATTTTCATTTACTATTGTATTTTTGATCATACGATGTTTATATTTTTTGGTAAGATTGTTCAGTTAAGTTGTGGTTTTTGCTTATGGAGAATTGCCTATTATTAGTTTATTTTTAACCCTAGAAAGGTGGACTATCGTAAATTTGACGACGCTCCTCGGTTTTCGTCGCAGTTCGGGTGCTGTCGCGTAACCTCTGCCCATACACTTCTCAGTAGCTGTTTCTTTAGTCTTGATTTAACAGGCGGTGAGTGTGTTTCTCCACTACTGTATTTATGTATTAGATTTTTTGAGGGCACGTCGTCAATTTTACGAAAGTCCACCTACTACGTTAGTTTTTTTCTCTCAAGTTTATTTGGACTCCAGTGACGTTTTTGGTAAGTCATTATCTAATTCTTTTTTATATTTGTAGTAAATATTATTTTATTTAATTGTAGCACTATGTCATCACAAAAACCTTTAACGGCAAGTGAAATAAACGATGATTTACAGCGTATAATGAATGGTGAAGATAGTGAGCAGGAACCTTTTGAAAATAGTGTAAGTGACTGGGAGTTAGAAGAAGATGCTTTGGAGTTTGAATCGGACGATTCAGATGAAGAAGATGACTCTAAAAATAGTGGTAATTCCAAAATTTTCCAGCCATCCTATGTATCCAGTTTATCTGTAAATTTAATGGATGCAGATATAAAAGCAATAGTGGTAGAAGGCGAAAAATCTACAGAAGAAGTACCTGGAACATTAGGTGAGAACTCCACTGTTTCTCAGTTTATTGTAAATCCGGGAAAGGCTCTAAAAGGTAAAAACGGGCATAAGTGGTCAAACAAAATACCTTCATTGTCAAAAAGAACGGCAGATAGAAATATTATTCATTATACAGCTGGTTCCAAAGGAAATGCCAAAAACTACACAAAAGTTGAAGAACATTTATTACATTTTTTTTCAGAGGATATATTATGTCATACTCTGTTACACTCAAATTCTGAAATTACAAGACAATCTAAAAAATATGCCTGTCGTCCTAATATTTCTGACATGAGTAAAAATAAGCTACAAGCTTTATTGGCAATTTTGATAATGTCTGCAACAAATAAAGACAGTCATCTATCTGTGAAATATATGTTTGACAGTAATATATTAGGAAAATTTTATCAGGTTTGCATGAGTGGTCAGCGTTTCAAATATCTTATAAACTGTCTTAGGTTTGATGAAAAGGAAACACAAAAAGAAAAGCAGCAAGTTGATCCTTGCTGCTTTTCTTATATATAAGCGATATAAGCGAAATATGGGACATTTTTATTACCACCTGTAGAGAATCATATACACCTTTATCCTATCTGACTATTGATGAACAGTTAGTAGGATTTCGAAGACGTTGCCCTTTTCGAATGTATTTGCCTGATAAACCTAATTCGTATAGTCTCAAAATCGTAATAATGAGTGACAGCTCTACGAAATATATGATCGATGCTATTCCTTATTTAGGCAAGAAAACCAATACAAATGCATACATACATATTTTGTAAAGGAACTTACAAAATCAGTTCATGGTAGTAACATAAATATTATCATGGACAACTGGTTTACATTAATTAGCTTAGCAGAGGAGTTATTAAAAGATCAGTACAAAGTGACAATTATCGGAACTCTTCGCAAAAATAAAAGAGAAATTCCACAGAAATTGTTTAATGTAAAGAACAGAGTCCCCAATACATCTATGTTTTGTTTTAATAAAAGAAAGACATGGGTATCATATATGCCAAAGAAAAATAAGGTGGTTTTACTTCTTTCAACACTTCACAAAAGTGCTGATGTTTCCAAAATAAATGGCAAACCCACTATAATAACTGATTATAATGAAACAAAAGGCGGAGTGGATACATTTGATCAAATGTGTTCGAATATGAATGCGGGTCGTAAAACGAGGAGATGGCCTTTGTGTATCTTCTATACTATGATAAATATTGCAAGTATTAACTCGTATGTTATTTACACCACAAACACATTAAAAACAAACAGAAAAGTTTTATCCAGATACGAATATATGGGTGAATTGGCTCGTCATCTCGCCGAACCCTGGCTGAGAGAACGATTGTGTATTCCAACTTTACGTCGAAATCGTAACTAAGTCGTAATCGTAAATTCCAACTTTACGTCGCAAAATATTAAAGATGTCCTCAAAATTTTTGAAGAAGTTAAACGTCCGTTACCTGAAAAAAAGAAACGCAAGGCGTGTTTCTATTGTCCGAGTAAAAAGAGCCGCATGACTACAACATATTGCAACAAATGCCATGACGCTATATGTGGCGAACACCGAGGTAATATATGTACAATGTGTGCAAACGAGTAGTGTACATCGACTTTATTTATATGTGTACCACTTACTAAGACTTACATTTTTTTTAATTTTTTGTAATAAAAGTGTTTATAATTACGTTTGTATTTTTTTTTAAATTTTTTGTTAGATGTCGTAAAAATTACGATAGTCCACCATAACTGTCAGTAAATAATAGTCCACCTTTCTAGGGTTAATTTCTTTTGAATAAAGGTGTTCTGATTATTTCTTTTTTGCTTAAATAGTCCTTAGATGATCACTCCAGACCATGAAATTGGAAAACATATAAAAAAAACTGCCAGAAAAAATTCTGATTTTCTTAGAAATTGGGGTTTGTCACACCCCACATATGTACTAATGACAGAAAAATCCACGTATATGACGCCGGGTTAAGGTAGAAAATGATATGCGTAAACTACTTAATAAAAATATTCACCAGCAGAACTCGGATAATGACGAGATCTAATGGTTAATTTTTTTTATAATTTAGTATTGTTTTATTTTACTATATTTTTTAGGTTTAGTTTTGACTTCAGTTATTGTTTTTTAAGTTTATTTAGATTAATTTTTGAAAAAAGTTAGGTTTTTAAAAATTTTGTATGTATTTTCTGGTGAAAATTATTTACAAATCGTTGATTGGGAAGAATAGTATGATAAGTCAAAATTGGTTCATTTTTAATTTATGTCATCAAACTACTCAGAATGAATGGATCTATTAGGAAGAAAAGTATTACAACTGCAATTTAAACGACAAGCTCTAGAGGGCTCTGTGACCAACTATGGCATCTCCCACTTCCACACAACCGTTATGGAGAAGACTCGGGCAACTTAGTTGTCTACAGTTCGCGCTAGACTTAAGATATTTTTATTTAATCAATACTATTACAAGTCAAAATATTCAAACTGCTTGCGTCTTATTAGTGAATATTTTTGGATCAAGAGAATTATATTTCAAAATATCATACTCTTCTTTAACAGGTAAGCATTTATTTTTATTATAATCTTGGTCAATATGATGATTACAAATAATATCATACTCTTGAATAAAATAAGTACACCAGTGAGCTTTTTATCTTTATTTCATTTTGAGTTAATATAGTTTTGAATAGAATTTTGCCCTAAGTATAGCTTGTTATTTTTAGTTAACATTGTCTTCAGCATAATTTAACTCAAATCCAAGAAATTATTTCGTTTTATCATTCTATTCCTTAAAATATTTTTTCTTACTAGATACTTAATTAAACTGAGATTTTCATTTCTTTGAAAACTCTACTGCAAGAGATTTTATTATTGATTTATTCATTAGTACGTTGGAAATGATACTTTTCAAGAAACAACTGATTCATCCAACAACCATTCGCGTTTGGCCGATATCTAAACCGTGGGAATTTTACCAGTTAAAGATAACATTTTTTAATAGGGTCAGAGGGAATAAGTATTTAATACAAACCTCTTGCGTAGGTGTAACTTGATAAAAATAGATTAGTAAGCGATTCATTTTGTAAACGACTGTGCGACATGTAACAAAAATTTGGTGGTTCAAATTTCAATCCGTGTGTAGAAAAGAATTAATAAATATTATGTGTGTTGACTGCACAATTTTTTATGGACCTAATGGATAATATTTTGTTCTAGAAAATGAGTGGGAATAGAAGTCGTATTCTAGTAGACCTCGCTAGTAAGATTTGCGAAACAGATGAAGATAATGCCAGACATGAAAGTAGCGGTTTGTATACTCAACAATTATTTGTGACTAATAAAAGTGAAACCAATAATTTTCCCATAGTCAGTGATTCTGTCAACAAGTTTACTACTGATACAAATGAAAATCCTAAAATTGCTTCTCCTTTAGCTGAAAAACAATACGAACAATATTTTCATATGGCTGTTGATTTTGAAAACAAAGAAAACCAAAAAAGTCCAACTATCTATGAAACAACAGGTGCTGAAGATGAAAGAGGACCAACGTTTATAAATAATGACGTTACAATCAGTAGTGAGCGTGAAAAGGACAGTAGCAGCTCTTCGTCTTCCATATCAACCAGTTCCTCTAGTAGTTCAGTCTTTGATAACACCTCAGGCGACCCAAATTATTCTTCAAATAGTTCTTCGTCATCCTCTGATGATTCTTCTGATGAGGGGCCTCCTTTAATTTGGAACCAAAATTTAAGCAACAAAAGACGCTCTGTTAAAAACCCATGTCCCCCACCAGAAAATGTAAAAAAGCGAAAGAGAAAGATATCTCAGTGGCAAAAAAATGTTGCTAAAATGATGAGGAATAGTGGCCAAAGTTATGCTTCAATAAAAATCACGAAAAATGAAGATGGAACCAAAGATCGAGTATTAGTCAATCGTAAGGCTAGAATAATGCGACCCCCTTGCAATGCTGATAAATGTCGTTATAAATGTTCACTTAAGTTAGCAGATGAACAAAGACAGAAAATTTTCGACGATTACTGGAGTATGGCTGACCTTCAAAAACAAAGAATGTATATTGCATCTTGTACTACAACCATAAAACCAAGATACCGGTATACAAGTTCGGTTAAAAAAATACGTGGTCTTAATAACGCATTTTTTTTCACATACGCAGGAGAAAAAATTCGTGTTTGCAAGTCCTTCTTCATGGCAACCCTTTGCATTAACTCTCAAGTAATTGAAACCGTTTTACGCAAACAAAATAATGACGTAAATGGAATTATACAGGCAGATAATCGAGGCAGACACCAAAAACATAGCAGTGTTCCTGAGGAGTTAAAAGAAGAAGTGCGTAATCATATCCGATCTATTCCTCGAATGGAGAGCCACTACTGCCGATCTCAATCAAAGAAAGAATACATTGAAGGAGGAAAAACTATTGCCGACCTCCACAGAGATTATGAGCAGCATTGCAAAGAACTCGAGAAGCCGAGCGTAAATTATTTGATGTACTCCAATATATTCAAGGGAGAGTTTAATTTATCTTTTTTTATTCCAAAAAAAGATAAGTGTGATTTTTGCCAGGGTTTTATTAATGCCTCCGAGTTAGAAAAACAAGAACTTCAGGAACAGTACAACAACCATATTGAAGACAAAGAACTGTCAAGAAAAGAGAAGGACATAGATAAACATTCTCCAGATAAAATTGTCGCTGTTTATGATATGCAGGCAGCATTGCCATGCCCGCAAGGGGACTCGTCTTCTTTTTATTATGTATCAAAACTAAGTGTGTATAATTTAACATTGTACGAGCTTAAAAGCACGGAAGCAATGTGCTTTATGTGGCATGAAGGTCTAGCTCACAGAGGCGCAAATGAAGTGGGTTCGTGCGTTTGGGCTTATTTGCAGTCTGTGAACGCAAAAAATACTGAAATGGTAGATGTTGTATTTTATACTGACAACTGTTTCGGTCAAAATAAGAACCGCTTCGTATTTGCTTTATACATACATGCTGTTTCTGTTCTAGAAAATATTAGGTCCATCACCCATAAATTTTTAATTAGTGGTCACACTCAGAACGAGGGAGACCATGTCCATTCTATTATAGAACGTTCAATTACTAAATTTAAAAAATTTTCTCCAATTTACGTACCAGATCAATATGTAACATTGGTTAGACAAGCAAAGAAGAATGGAAATCCATTCACCGTACATGAAATGTGTTATGAGAATTTTTTTGATCTGAAACAACTCTCAAGTGATATGGGGATGAAGGATTCTTTTAAAACGGAAGAAGGTGATTCAGTCCCTCTCTCAGGAATATGCATATTAAAAGTTACGAAAGAAAATCCTAGTCATTTGATGTATAAAATGTCATACAAACAAGAGGAATTTAATTCCTTAAACGTTCTTCAAAGCAAACGACGAGTTCCATCACCACGTGATGTTACTCTTAAACAAGCTTATAGGAAAAAGGTAGGAATAAATGAAAAAAAGAAAGCTGGCTTGCTCTCTCTCTTTGCAAAGAAAAAAAATGTAGCGGTAATGCCACAATACTATAGGGATTTTTACGCTAACTTGTAGAAACTTTAATTTTTTTAATGGAAGGCTAAGCTTTTTATGTTTTTATACTGATATTGTACTACAGCTGCTATTTTATCATTCGTTTGTTGTTTATACTCAAATAAAACTTTTAAACTGTTCCATTTTATTGTCCCTAATAAACTAATAATTGTAAAACAACACAAGATATTTATATAGAAAACTATTATAACTCAAAATGGGGATGAAAAATATGGGTTGGGGCTGGTATATGGATCGGATGAAAAACTTATATTGTCAGTTACTACTGTAAGCCTTAATTATTATGATCAAAAGGATATTTAGTAATGTATTGCTTAAGTTATTCGATCTCGAAACCCATCTCAATCTTTAATCGCCATTTCTGAAAATTTAATGTTTTTGAAATATCATACTATTCTTCCCAATCAACGAAATGAACGTACTGTTATAAAAAGGAATTTAAATATACCATTTGCATTAGATAATGTAAAAAAAACAACAAATTTGTCATCTTTATAGTATTTCTACCGTATTTTTAAAGTTCGATCTACCGCAAAATGGTTCATATCACCTGCAGACGGATCACGAAACTCGACTCGACTAAATCGACTTAACTCGTTATCGAGTCTATTGAGTTGTTCACGAACCTCGATCGAATAGAAAATCGAGTTTCTCGATTGTACCTAACTTCTGTTTAGCTTATGTAGGCCAGAGTTGCAAATCTAGCTTATTTTATGCTAGATTTGGCATATTTTTATGTAGTTTAGCTTATTTGTTTGTTGTTTAGCATATAGCATATTTTCTAGCATATTA
>OU898284.1:57077725-57194945 GCA_918026665.1 Diabrotica balteata | reverse complement strand
CTTATTATTATTTCTTTACCTATTTGATATGGACTCACACAAGCAACACATTCATGATTAGTACACTAAAATGTGGCACTTGTATTATTTTAAACGAATTTATAAATTATTATATAAAAGGCATACCATAAAATGAATTTACACATGTGACATATCAAATAAACTCAGTTGCAAGAGTAAACTAAACAAATTAAGGCAAAAAACTTACCAATCGTTTCTTCTTGTGCTGAACTTGTTTGTTTTAAACATTGGGAAACAAGAAACTGTCCTCCCGATAGACCACCGTATGACATGTTGAAGCTGCAATAAGTTTGCAGTGATTATTTTCACATAATAATATCACTATACTACTGAATGAAACTACGTTAGCAAAAATATTAAAATTTTAAATATCTCTCTCTCTGTTCTCTTTCAAAAAATTATTTGAGGTTAGATTTAAAATTTATGTCAAGCATTCAAGTAAACGTTTAGTAAATAGTATTAATTCTGCTTACCTTAAGTGCACACTATATAAGCAATTATTATGTTCTTAGAGCACACTTTTGCTTTATTCTTTCTCCAATTAGAGGTAATAATAAACGTATCGGTATAATAATATTCAACAAAACCTCATGACAGGTTTGACAATATTCAAAGTCGTTAATTTCTGCTATGTGCATGAAAAAATCCACATAGCAGTTTATGACGGGCGCACGTTATGTAAATATTTTCCTGCTATGTGGATGAGGAATCCACCAAGGCCCCAGTGTATGGTTGATTAAAAATTTAATTTTTTTTATTTGCCGTGCAATGAAAAAATAAATAGAAGAAATGCGTTATAATAGTATACTGGTTTTATTTTTTAATATACCTAATACATAATATAATATCGTCGGGTTACAAGCAAAATGCACTAAGTCAAAAAAGTGGCTTTTGAGTTATTGCATTTTTAAATTTGACTCATCTTCTTATTCATAATTTAAGGATCCGCGTTAGTTTTTTTAATAAAATCTCCACTCTGTATATCTTCACACATGTTTTAAGAACAATCTTTTATAAAAAAAATATTAAATCTAATAAAGGAAGAACTATAATAAACTAGTTTTTGTTAACCTCGCAATGACTTAATGTGTTTTACCTGAAACTGAAAAATTAATGTATTTTGCTTGTACTTTTATAATCGCATTGTTGACTTATTCGTACTTTAAAGTTTGGTCTTATAGAAAGTACTTAAATAACCTCATAGAAAATAGTGAAAAAATTAATATACGATTTTTTATTAAGTAAAATATGGGTGTATAAAATTATTTAAAATGTTGATATTTTAATTTATAGTATTTCTTCATCCTCTGAATCACTAAGAGATGATGGTTCGGCTGCATTGTCCCTTACCAAGGTTGAAGTTGGTAGACTCTCGTACCAACATGTGAAGAGCAGGAGGTACAATATTTTTTTTACAAAGTTTCACCAAGTCCTTTTTTTTGCTTCAGAAATTGACAACTGCTTAGTGTACAATTTAGGAATAGTTAGAATTTTTGAAACGTCCCTCTTTAACATTTCTCTTGCTAAGGTTCGTTTAAAATTAACATGTATACTTTTATACTCATCTGCAAAATTATAATTATATTGAATGACATTGGGCAACTGTTTTTGATACCTAAAAACATTTCACGTTTAGCCAATTAACAGTATTTCCTTCAAAGTCTTTGTTTTCATTTATTATCATCATCTGAGCCAGTTTCTTCAAATCCAAAAATTCGTTTATGTTCAATTTCTCTTGTTTTGTAAGCAGATTTATCACTTTTTCTGTTTTCTTCTTGCCATTTTAAGATATTCTCGTATTCATGTACACTAAAAATATCTATTTTGTGCTTGGCGGTTTCGATGGAACTGCATAGAATCCACTTCCATGTAGGAATGCCCACTCTCCATTAAAACTTCTGTTCAATGACATCAAGGGTTGGATGGCATTGGACAGTATGAAGCAATACAGCGGCTACTTGAATGTTCCGATTTTGGCCACCACACGTATCAGAGAAGATAGTTAAATGCATCACATTTTTTCTATTCTCTGTTAATGATTGTATATAAAGTGACAAACAGGTGCCAATTTCACAGCTACCCTTTTTCCATTTACTTCTGTCCAAAAATAACAAAATGCGTCATTGGGTGGAGCAGATTCATAAATTGTAAAATTGTATAAGTTTAGTTTCCGTAAATAATAAAGCAAACTAATTTCAGATGTTGGAAGATGTAACACACTTTGCATGTCACAGGAAATGGATATGAAACCATTTTCATCAGTTGCTCTCTGTTTGTCGGCTTCTTTTTCTTTCATAGCTGCATCCTTTCTTTCTAAATGCATCTGATACTTTTGTTCCAGCTTTGTCCTCTCTCTGGAGCGGCCTTTTCATATTCGCTGCAAGTCATGCATTGATCCTTCTTTGGTTTGAAAAAGGAAAAATTATATTCCTTACAGAAGATTCGTCTGCAAGTAATGCTGCTTACTTTTGGTATATTATTTCTTTGGCAATCTTCTAAAAAGAGACCATGCATCTTTTTTATATTCAGATTTTTATCTAGGTAGTGTCTTTTTGTTGACTTCCTTGTATTAGTGACTTTCCATCACTGGGAAACTCTCAATATGATTTTTCACTCTTAATCTAATTTCATCCGATGTTTTGTTGCACGGAATATGTTTACTCGATTGTCTTCACTCCATATTCCCCACTCTGACTTTTATATTGAAATGCATTGATGATTGGTAAATTTGAAATACAGAGTGTTGCACAGAAAAACTTTTGGCATACTTGTATCTTATGATTGTTACTTAAAAAGTAGTTTTTTAGCATTATTTCTTTGTTTGCTGTCATTGCCCTTTCTAGGTCTACGTGTTTTCACTTCTTTAGACAAAACGTTCATTAATATAAAATCTCTTTGCCTGTTAAATTCTAAATTCCAGTAAGTACGACATAATTCAGTACGATCCTCCGGTGAAAAATTGTTACTGCATTTATTACCTGCAACGAGAGCAATCAACAGGTTTAGGTAGCTTTGGTGCCTGCGTTTTTCCTGTTCTGCTTTTATAAGGTAAACTTCAATCTTCTTTTTTCTTTCTATGCTTCTTTTCCAAAGCGTGGTTTCGCTTGGTTCCACCTTACTCGTTTCTCTTCTGTTATTGGGTTTTCTCTTTTTTGACCTGCAACGTTTTCATCTACTATCAAATTTTGTTCTTTCTTTAGACTCACCTCCCTTTCCGAACAATCACTTTCATTGTCTGACAAAACAGGCGGTATCCAGTCTCTATCTTTCATGGAATCATCGGAGTCGTACACATTCGCTACTTCTTCATCCAATTGGGACGACACTTCTACTCGTGATGTGCAAGGAATTGGTAAACTGTGACGTATATCTAAAACACAATTGAATTTGACAACATTACTAAAACTTACATAGAAGTAAAAAACTTCAATTTATATAATGGCATAAAATTTTATTAAAAACTTTTTAAAAAAGTGTCGTCCTTAACTATTTTTAATAACTCTCTATTTACTGAATGAAAGGTGAAAGTATTAAAATAATTAAAATAAAATTTTGCAACTTGCAACTGAAGCTATGACATCATAAAAAGTAGTAGGAAAAATAAATTTAATTATAAAACAAAATGAGTGAGTGTTGTTTTAGAGTAATCGTAAGAATGTATATTGAAGGATGAACTATGAACGTAATAAAATGTTTTAAGAGAAATTAAAAAAATAGTTTACCTTTTGTAGTGTTGACAAGTGATCCAGGATCCACAGGTGTTAAAGTTGCAAAAGTTTTTTGATTTTCATTTCCATTATCATTATTTGATGGTAATATTTGAAGTATTTCTAAAATGAAATAATTTATTTTACTAACATTAGAATAAACTGTAATCAAATCTAAACTAACAATAATAAACTATGTGACTCACCGTTTTCCAATTTTTTAACGTTGGCAAATATTTTGTCAATACGTTTCATTAATGAACTTTTCGTTTCAAGTTCTGGGACACAACTGACTCATCAATAACCACACATAAAGCGAGGAAGAAATATTTTGCAAGCTGAAACTTGTATAAAATTTTATACTAAATACTAAATCGTTTTTAACGGGAGTTTTAAAACCAAATTTAACCAGTAAAATCCACTATGTCAAATAATTGCCTTCATGCAAATACACTAAGTCACTTAATGGATTTTGCTCTGAACAAAAATTTGTTGTTAAAGACTTAGTGAATGTAAAATTTTATTGTTTTGTGTTGTCAAGGATGAGAAAATACTTAATGGATTTTGCTAGTACATAAAGTAAACAAATTGCAATATCAATATGTAATTAAGTCAAAAATGACAAAAACTGACTTAGTGTATTTTGCTTGTAACCCGACGATATATCTTCTTCTTAGAGTGCCGTCTCCCTACGAAGGTTGGCAATCATAATGGCTATTTTTATTTTAGAACTTGCTGCTCTAAACAAATCAATCGATCTGCATTGGTACCAATCACGTAGATTCTTTAACCATGAGTTCTGCCTTCGGCCAACAGATCTTCTTCCTTGAATCTTTCCCTGTATTATCAGTCTCAAAATTTCATATTTTGGTCCTCTCATCACGTGGCCTAGGTATTCCAGTTTTCTGGTTTGTATAGTGGTGATTAGTTCTGTTTCTTTACCAACCCTCTCCAGTACTTCCTTATTTGTAATTCTATCAGTCCATGATATTTTCAATACTCTGCGGTATAACCAGAGTTCGAAGACCTCGATTCTTTTTAAATTACATTTTTTTAATGTCCAAGTCTCAGCTCCATATAATAATATTGAAAATATATAACAGCGAATGGTACGTAGTCTGATCTCCAAATTTAGATTTTTGCACGTTAGGAGTGGCTTCATTCGTATAAATGCTGATCTGGCAATCTCTATTCGTCTGTTTATTTCTACAGTATGATCATTGGTTTCATTGATCAAAGTTCCCAAATACTGATATTTTTCTACTTGTTCTATCACGTTACCATTTATTGTTAATAGGTGATGTATATTTTGTGGCCTTTTTGTAATCAGCATGTACTTCGTTTTTTTAGCGTTTATAGTAATTCCCATCTCAGCACTATTGATACTCAAGCTTTCGATAAGATGTTGTAGATCCTCTATACTCGTTGCTATGATCACAGTGTCGTCTACATCTCTTAAATTATTAATTAATTTTCCGTTAACGGTGACTCCCGCTTCGATATTATTGAGCGTGTTTTGGAAAATTTCTTCAGAATATAAGTTAAACAAAAGTGGTGATAACACACATCCCTGTCTAACTCCTCTACAGATCCTCATTTCTTCTGAGTGTTGCCCATCAATTTGAACTACGGCACTTTGGTTCCAATATAATGTTTGCACTATATTTATGATTTTACTGTCAATGCGCTTGTTCATTAAGTATTGATATTAGTTTTTCATGTCTTACTTTATCGAAAGCTTTTTCGTAGTCAACGAAGCACAAGTGTAGATCAACATTTACATCCCGACATCGCTGAATTAACATGTTGATGGCAAATAGTCCTTCTCGAGTACCCATTCCATTTCGGAACCCGAACTGCGTCTCGCTAATATCCTCCTCTAGCCTTTCGTATATTCTCTTATGTATTATTTTTAGCAGAACTTCTAAAGTATGACTCATGAGGCTCAGTGTTCGATAATCAGAGCACTCTTTTGCTGCTTGTTTTTTAGGGATGGTTATAAATGCTGACTTTAGCCACTCCTGTGGTATTATTCCCGTATCGTACACCGTGTTGAATAAATCTGCCAATACTTCCAAGTTGTCCTCTTCCACTAGTTTTAAGAGTTCTACTGGTATTTCATCTAATCCAGCTGCCTTATTGTCTTTAGAGTTTTTGATAGCATATTTGATTTCATCTATCGTGATCTTGTGTATCTCTAAAGGATTGAATTCTTGTATTTTCTGCATTTCACCTCTTTCATCTTGGAAAAGTTCTCTAACGTACTCCTCCCATCGCCTTAACTTCTCTGGTAAATCTACTAGTAGTACTCCTTTTTTGTCTTTGATGTGTCCTTGCTGTCTATTTCGACCCATTCCAGTCACTTCTCTAATTTTTTTGTGCATATTTCTCATATCATATTTTGTTTTTAGTTCTTCTATCTCTTTACATTGCTTCATCAAATAGATTTCCTTAGCTGTTTTGATTTTTTCCTTAATTATTCGTTGTATTTCTTTATACTTCTGTAGATCTTTTCCTTTATATTTCCTTCTTTCTTCCATCAGTAATAGTATTTCTTCTGTCATCCAGTGTTTTTTAGCCTCTGATTTATGTTCTATTAAACTTTCTTGAGCTGGTTTCAGTAATGTGTTTTTTAGATTACACCACTTTTTATTTACATCCATAATTTGTTTGTTGTCAGTTAGTGTTTTTTGCATATTAACATTCACATTATTTTTTATTTCGTTTTTTATTTCTTCGTTTTGTAGCATTCTTACGTTAATTTTTGGTTGTTGTTTTCTGAGTTCAATTCTTTTTAATTTTATTTTCACGTCAGCCACTAGCGGATTGTGGTCTGAGTTAACATCTGCTCCAGGATAAGTTTTAACTGAGGTTATAGAGTTTTTATATCTGCTATTTACGAGTATAAAGTCTATCTGGTTTCTGACAATGTGGTTTTCTGTATGTGAAGGAGACGTCAATGTATATAGTCTTCTTTTAGGAAGCTGAAACCAAGTATTGGCAATTACCATATTCTTTTCTTGGCAGAATTCTATGAGCCTTTCTCCTCTCTCGTTTCTAGTTCCTAGTCCGAACTGTCCAACTATATTTTCAACTGTACCTACTCCAATTTTTGCATTAAAATCTCCTAAAATGTAAGTAATATCTCTAGATTTTGTTAACTTGATTGTATTGTGCAATTCTAAATAAAAGTTTTCGATCTCATCTTCGGTCTTATTAGCAGTGGGAGCGTAAACTTGGATCATATTAATATTACAGTTCCGTGCTTGAATTTTTAGCATTATTATTCTTTCTGAGACTTGAATCACACCTAACACTGATTTTTTTAATAGTGTTGCTTATGATAAAAGCTACTCCGTATCGATGATCAGTTTTGTCTCCTCCAGTGTAATAAATATTGTGGTTATTTATTGATATCTCTCCATTTCCTGACCACTGTACATCGCTAACCCCAAGTATATCTATATTTAGCCTCTCCTTCTCTTTAATAACATTGTGTAGTTTTCCAGGCTGATACATACTTCTTACATTCCAGGTAGCTATCTTTATCTGAGAGGGTTGAGTATTTTTTTTGTGGTATTTTGTGCAAGGGTTTCGCATGTTGACGACCGAGGAGGCCTTGCGTTCTGATGGTTGTCCTCCCCTGCCGGATTTTGGTCTCCGATTACCATAATCAATAATGTTTCTTGCGCAAATAGTGCTAGCCATTATAATTTATACTAGATATGTCATCAGGGACCTTTAATGCAGTGGTTTCTCGTTGCCTTCTGCATTCTGATGCCGTTGACCACTTTCTTGGTTCTTCCGCCTTCGAGACCAATTTCTCAGTCTCAGGACAACAGAGTGTCCTTCCACTTACTAGCTCATCCGCCCTAAGCCGTTGGCCAGTAAATGGTTGATTGCTTATCCCGGCAAACACTCGGACGTCAGAGCCTCGTTAGTTATCTAGCAGGATGTACCAGAAGACCATGATCTAGATCATCATACGAGCAGGTGAGGTTGACATTTGAATAGGAGTGGCTATTTGTTGCGCTTCACTATCCCATTACATCCCCGACGATATATACACTGCGATAAATATTTACAAAAACAAAATATTAGCAAAATATTACTTACAAGAGAAACTTCCTACTCTGTTCACTAAAAGAATTTACAACACTCTCTAAGTCTATGTCTACATCTTTTTCTATATAGAACAAAGCCAAATCTGAATGTCTATCTTGAGTCATTGTCGTTCTTAACCAGTTAAAAATCCGCCTCGTGGCAGAAAAAGACCTCTCGCACGTTGCGCTTGAAATAGGCAAAATAATCGATACTTTAAAAAGTTGGTAGAGGTTGGAATATGTTTTTTCTGAGTCAATTAAGTTTTTTTTATATATTCATAACAAACAGTTTCGTTAGATAGTAAAATACAATTTTTTAAAACGGTCATTTCTGCACTTAAGGCAAAAGTGTTGATATTTAAAATTTTGCGATATTGTTCAATGAATTTCTCTGAACCCTCAAAATCTAACTGAAAAAAATGATCTACTGAATTGGCAAGCGCCATACGTTCTGGTGAGAACCTTTTGTTCAGAAATTCTCTTACAGTATCAATAATCCGGTAAAAAATGTTTGCCCTCCAATGCTCAATGACTCCTACGTTAGCTCTGGAGCATTTGGCGTCTATCAAACCCAATCCTACGGTTGTTTCAGTGACGAAGTCAACGAGCTTGCTACTGGCTTGCTTTTTTCTTTTGGCTGACGAAATTTCCAATGAAATTTGGTATTTTGTGGCAAAGTTCGATATGTTTGTATAAAGATGGGTATAATATTGTTCATTTCTCATTCCATCTAACGAAGTCATAACACTTTTAATAACCTTAACTGCTTTCCCCAGAGTTGCACCTTTCTCCTGGAGGCTCTTTGATAATATATTTAAAATGTTTAACACCTCATCCAATACAAAAAGATGAATTATAAATGATTGTTGTTTAATGCTGGATAATATCCCAACTGCTGTAATTGACTGTTTATTATTTGTATGAGCAACTTCGTTTTCCAGTGTTGTGACGATTCCCTCGAAACATGAGCAGAAAACAGCGTGGCAAGTCGTATATCGACACACCCAACGAGTATCTGACAGAGTTTTCAACTCCCTGCGAACAATATTCATGTCCTTCAATATTTGTTTGTATTTTTTATGGTTTTGAGGATCTGAAAAATGTTCGTAAAGTGCTTCCAAAGTACAAAAAAATGTCGATATTGAGGGAACATTTTTACAGGAGTCTACCAGAGCCAAGTTAAGTCTATGAGCTAAGCAGTGCGTGTAAATTGCAGCTGGAAATTTCTCTCGCATTTGTGTTTGAAGACCACTTGTATTGCCTGACATCACCACAGCTACGTCATAAGATTGCCCTACCATCTTCATGTCGCTAAGATTAAGCTCTTCCAATTTTTTGTAGATTAAAATGAATAAATCCGTAGCCGATCTATCTTCTGAACAATCAAGAAATGCAAGGAATTTTTCACGAATTTCTAAATCTTTCCATGCATAGCGAACACATAAAGACAATTGTTCCATTTTGAAAGAACGAGCTTCATCACACATGATTGAAAAAGTTCCGGATTGTCTAATGTCATCAAGTATATTTCTTAAAGACGCCCGGGACAAGAGCATAATTTCATTTTGTATTTGGGGACTGGTATAATTTTTATAGGAATTATGTAGAATGTCAAGTCCTTGTTATACTTTGCTATTTGGCCACATATTTCCTTAAAGTTTCCTTTATTTAATGAGCTGTCGCTTTCGTCATGACCTCTGAAAGCCATGCCTTGACGAGCCATTGTTAAGGTTATATCTGCCAACATTCTCAAGTAATTCCTATTTTTCTCTGTCTGGGTGCTATATGCTTGTGAAAGATGAGATAAAACATTTCCGATTTTTATTGTCTTTTTATAATTATGCCATTTACTGAAACTTTCAATGTGATGCAAAGATGCACCATGTTTTTTTTTAATTTTTCGCCAGTTTTTTTCCAGTTGCGGAATCCCACTATTCTAAAAGCTTCTTCATCCATAGCAGCTCCAAAATGACGACAAGCATAGCACGAAATGGAATCTGTTTTGACGCTGTATTCCAACCAATCAAAATCTTTATAATAGTTTGCGCTGAACGACCTTTTTTTATTTCCAAACATAGTTTGTGGAAATCTTTTAAGAATAGGTTGTGATACGTTTTTCACCTAGTTGGCCCAAGTCAGAAGCGTCTATTTTCACATGGTGCGTGGTTGATTTTGGTTGAATATTCTGATCCAGATCCTTGCTTGTACCGGACTGCTGTTCAGGCTGACTATTCTCATCCTCTTCCAGTGTAGTTGGTTGTATAGACGGTAAAGATAGTGAAGACGTTTGTCTTTTGAAAAATTTTCTTATGTCCATTACCTGCAACAAAACGAAATTGAAAGACTGAAGATAATTGCTTACAAAATTTCGTTCAATTTGAGTTGATAGTTTTTGAGTTATTCGCATTTGGAAACACCGACAGACAGACAGACAGGGGAACAAAAAACGTTCAGAATCGTCTAAAACGCAAAGATCTATAAAAAAAAATTTTTTCCCAATTTTAAAACGATTACATACTCCTCCATACTATTGTATGTACATAATATGGTGGAGTCAAAAAGTTTAAAATCATCGAAATAAAATACAATCCAAGAGTCTGAGTAGATACAGTCTAATTTTTGATAGAGTTGATGGGTTGGCAACACCTTTTACAATCATTAATGAAAAAGGCAAACTGACACATAACCTTGATGAAAGAAGCTATAGATACTGAATAAATTGTTAAAAATAAGCGGTAAAACGAATAAAGTAAACTTACTAACTACTACACTTACTTGTTACTTCTGTAGTAATACGCCAACAATTCTTAAATACAGTTCACTAGTACTTCTCTATTGTGTTACTACTCTATTCTATTATCGCTCTCCGTTTTATTGTTTGCTGTACACCACGCTGTACACTGTCAAGCCACGTCAAAGTATCTAACTGAAACTGACTGATCTTTGTACCTTGAACCCGTGTTGGTGAAACACGAAACGCACAGTCTTGTATTCCGATAGCTATAGTATAGGCGGTTGGTACGTTAATTTTTTTATTGTTTCTTGTTTACATTGTATTTGCAATTTTTTCTATTAGAATATTTCAAGGGGGCCGCAGGGCAATCAGGGGAGCCTTGCCCCCTCCTAGCAACGCCAATGATCAACATCCAGTCAAAAATATCTTCGTTGGTTTCCTTCCTTGACGTTTTCCTAGAATTAAATTGACGAAATTTTTTGTAATCTTTATGGCCTCCTTCTATAACGTCTTCGGTCAGTTGGCCCACTGGTAAGCTTAATGAGGTTATTATATCAGGTCCATGTAAAAGTAGTTTGTGGACAGTGGCGCTCATTTTATACCAACCATACAATCTAATAGTCATTTTAGCCGTATCATAACAATATATCTTAAAAACTGTTTCATTAATGTAATGCCCACTAGACAGAGTGCTTAAGATATTGGAAAACCGCTCTATCAAATCTTTGTCTAAGCCCGTTATTTTGGATACTCAGAAAGGATTGTCAAAAAATTTTCGTGCTGTGTTCCCGTCATTACTGTTCCCACCTCCTTGTTTTGGTTGGTCGACAACGAGGCCCATTTCTTTATAAAAAAGATTGCTAATGTGTTGTTGTCTTTTCTTCACCTTTTCTTTGGCTTCATTGCCTCTCGCTTGTCACTCTTGGAGTTCCAATTTATAAGAAATATTTAGCAAATATTCTAAACATCTCAAGTGTGCGTGAAGTACAGAAATACCAAATTTAAAAGTATACACGTCACATGGTCGGGTTTTCAATATCTCCAAGTCGTTTAGAATTTTAGGTGTGGCTTTACAAACATTGCAAGCTTGCGATGAGGACGTTTCTGTTAAAATATTTACCGTTTTTCCATCAAGCATCGTACATATCGCTATTATGCTTAAATGACAATTCTTTGTTACCTAAGGTTATTTCTGTAGGGAGCAAGTTATCAATTTCAGCCTGGATACTGGTATATTCTGTTTTTGTATTTTCACTGCTTTCTTTCATTAGTTTGAAGCTAACTGGCCGGCAATATCTTGTAGACGATGGACTAGAATTTTTCCAAAAGATTTTTTTGTTATCGCCATCCCTCATAGACATTTCCAAAGGTACTATGGTTGCTAAAATAATGTTTGAATCTACGTATATTGAATCGTTAGAAAAATTTTGTTTATAAATACTGTGCCCACTACTTCCGTCTAGACCCCATTTATAGAAAACATCAATCTCACAAACCTCCTCTGAAATATTTTGCAGCAATACTTCAGATTGCACTTGTACTAGCCTTTGAATGGTTAGATTTAAAATATCTTGCAAAGGTACTGAAGCTTCTGTTTCTGTGATTTTTATATTTGATGGGTAACAACTTTTCTTAGCTTTTGTAAGTATTGGGTATGAGGGATAAATGTCTGCTGCTCTTTTCTTTGCTCCCCTTTGCATCGTTATGTAATCCTCTTTAGTAAGGCCTAAGTCGACAACAAGTGCCAGAGCTTCATCGGGAGTGTATTGTTGCACTGTTGAAGTTGACTCACGCGCATATTTCATTCTTCTCAAACTTCTTGGTGATGAAGTTGTAACTAACTTTACAACTTGCGCTGCGGTTCTTTTGCCTGATTTTATTAAGCTTGACTGTGCAGTCAAGCAAATCTCGCTTGAACTCATTTCAGAGACAAAGGGTTCAATTTGTCTTTGCTTACTGTGATCAGAGCTGCAATCGAAGAGTTTTCGTGGTCTTCCGCGTCTTCTGTTATCTGGTGTCTGCTGTGACATACGTTGTATCGTCAAGTATCCATTAAGCCATACAATATTGTTCTTTTCAAAGCGGTCCATCATGTATTTACAAGTTCGCCACTTGGATAAACGTTTTGATACAAATAGTTTAATAGCAGTTGTTAGGGGAACACTTTCACTAACACTAAACTTTTCTACAATGTACTTTTGTACAAAAAAATTATCTTTTTTTACCACAACAAATAGTTCTTCTTTGCGAATTTTCTTTTTACGAGATCCGGGGTAATTACGACTACCTGCGAACAAAGAGATACTATTATTTATGGGGGACATGAGGGGAAGTGTTTCTACCTGTATTTGAATCACAAATATATGCAGATTCTTAGAAACAAAAAAGTTAACGGTACTAAACGGTACTTTTTGTGTAAGCTAAAGTAAAAGTTTAAATTTGAGTAAGATTCGACTACAGAACTCTCATTTATAAATTATTATTTTTACATATCTATCCTTTAATGTTTAAGTGCAATAATTATATCATTTACAAGTACATACCTGACGCTTCAGCTTCCATGGTAAAAAGTTTGACAAGGTCACTAGACAAAAATACAGGAGAGCACCAACTACGTTGAAGATTCAAACGCAAATAAAAGCTGACGGGTAGTGCTGGCAGGTAGCTGACCCTATGTTCATGTGCATGATCCCCTGATGCCCTTTTCAATAGAAATCCTTTCTTACGAATAGACTGATTATCAGAGAATAGATCAAAGTTACTTTGGCTTAGTTGTTATATTATTTGAAAATTGACTTTTGTCGTTCTAAAATGTGAAATTTGCCGTATGTGCGTTGCAGGAAAAGCCTCAGCCAGGCTCTGCCTGCCGTATTACCTCCAAACCTGCCGGATGTTTGATATTGTTCCTGTAAGCTAAGACCCAAACAGCACAAGTACGTCCCATGGACGTCCAAAGAATCTACCTCATTAAATGTCCGGACATCCCACGGACATCCGTTTAAATAATTTGTCCCCGGGACGTCCAATAAGACCTAAATGTTACCAAAAAGTACGTCCCTTGGACGTCCCAGGGATGTTCATGGGGACGTACATAGTACATATACAGAACTTAATATGGACTTATATAGGACCTAAGAAGGATGTATTGGGGACATCCATTGTACGTCTACATCAGAGATGGGCATCGACACGTCGACTTTAATTGTCGACACAGACGTGTCGACAATGTCGAGAACGTGTCAACAATGTCGACAATGTCAGCAACGTGTCCATAATGGAAAAAAGTGAGGTTATGTTATGAAATTATTCAGTTGTAAACTTTGAATGTGATCTGATCTGATCAGAATCAAAATGAGTGGCAGAAAACTGAATAAAAACTATGATATATTATCATTCAAAGTATTAAAGATAGAAGGAAAGCACGCGGCTAAATGTTGTGTATGTGGAAATGTGATAAAAAATACAGCTGCAGCAAGATTGCAAAGTCACAGGTAAGAAGAAATATTTTAATTAATTTTAGCTGGATAGCTATAGAGATTTATTCTCTGAAATTGATATTTGTATCGGCTGATAACTAACCCCGTCCCGTACTTTCATTTTAAGAAACGTCTGCAAGTTAGATCGTGGCAATGGTAATCAATCCAATAATGAAATGTCGCATGTTTCGATATACGAAAATACTGGCTCAGACACAGGTTTTACACCTACAGTTAATCCACAAGTGAGTATATAGGACGTATGTTCTACTACATATTTAGCAGGGGCGGATCTAGAAAAAATTTTGGGGGGAACTTTTTGAACTTACATTTATCTATAATATAAAAATGAATCGTAAAATGTGTTCGGAGCCGCATAACTCAACAACGCATGGATCACCATTTCGGTAGTAGTATATTGGAGAAAACATGGCGTCAAAAACCGTATAGCCATCTAACGGCAAGAAGTGAAAATAACGCACTATATATTATTGTAGATTTCTTGATTACTATTTAATTAGAATTCGGAAGGGGACATAAATTGCATCAGTTTTCACCCCAGAATTTGTATTCTGAGGTTTTCACGTTGTTGCATATACTCTATATGTCTATATACAGGGTGTCCCATTTAAAAAAACACCAAGTTTAGTATTTTACGGCAAAAAACGGATTGGCCTATTGAATTAAGTACAAAACGCTGTATCTATGCCAACTTCTGTATACAGGGTGTCCGTAGATCCGCCCTTTATATTTAGTCACCTTAGAGTTTCTTTTTATTTTGAATTTTAGAATACAACGAACGGTAGTTACGAAGTTATGGAAGATGGTTCGCTAGCTATTGTGAATGAAAATTCATTAGATACCGATGCCGCCTTATTGGAATTGGAAGAAAACAATGGTGTAGCAATTCAAGGCACTTATAGTATTGTTGAAAATATGATGTTATCAACTACTGATACTGAGAGTAGTAATTTGACTAACTTAAGTACTCCAACTTCCTCCAGCACAAGCTACACAAGCACGAATAAAAGAAATTTATTCGCTACATCTCAAGCTAGACCAGCCAAAAAATCAAAGAAAATGACCGACTATATGGACATATTACAAGAGTATGAAGAGGAGAAGATAAGCACTGCACTAGCCAAATTTATATTCGGCTGTAACTTACCATTTACTGTGGTAGAATCACCTCTCTTTAAAAATTTTATAAAAACGATCCGTCCTGCTTATTTAGACAAAATTCCTGGCCGGAAAAAACTTTGTACATCGCTTTTAAATAAGTGCTATGAAGACTGTATTGAGAATTCACGTAAAAAAGTGGAAACCGAGTCAGTCATTTTGTGTGACGGTTGGAAAAACTCATCTACTAATTCTAAAACGGTTGTGACAATGTTGCATAGTGCAGACGGAAAAAATGCCTTTCTTGATGCTTGGGATTTAACCACGGAGTCTGAGACTGGAGAAAAACTTGCCGAAATAATAACAGAATCTAAAAAAATTGCAAAAGAAAAATACGATGTAGATGCGTAAGGTATAGTTTCGGATAATGCTAGTGCAATGATTAAAATGGGATCCCTCCTCAAGCACAACATGTGGCACTCTACGTGCAGTAGCCACACCGGCAACCTTTTAGCCAAAGACGTGCTGGATAAAAAGTTAGTCGACAATGTGGTCATTGTCCTCAAAGAATTTAAGCAACCAGATTTAGAAAAAATGATAGTTGATAAGGGAGGGCGCAGAATCCAATTGCCGGCCGAAACAAGATGGTGCTCTTACCGAGATTCTTTCAAAAGTCTCCTAGAAAATCTGGTATATATGAAACAAGTAGCCGCTGTAACGAAAAAAAAGAGTCAAGGAATTAATCTTCAACTATGAATTTGTGGATGAGATTCAACAGAACATAGAAATTTATGAACCCATTTGTAATCTGATCAATGCTTGTCAGAAATCTGACACATCTGTAGCAGATGCCGTTCATCTGTGGCTCAATTTGAATCTGCCAGATAACCTTAAAGAAAAATTGAAACACAGACAACAAATGGCGTTAAACGTGTACGCATTAACTGCGTACTATCTGCATCCGAAATATGAAAATTCCAAGCTTACGTCAGAGCACACTGGTAGAATAACTCAGTTCTTACTCAGAAAGTTGTGCAATCAGGGCATAGAAGAATGGGACAAATTTAACACTAAATCGGGTAAGTCTTTCAGACAAAATTATCGCTCTTTTGATTTTTAATATATTAGGTTTACAATTTCAGGAATATTCTCAACACTTTGGGAAAAAGGAGTTGAAAAGCCTCTAGTATTTTGGCGAGTGGTCAAACTGGAATGCCCAATTCTTGCTAAAATGGCTCTCAGACTTTTAAAAATGCCAGCCTCCTCAGCTCAAATCGAGAGACTCTTTTCAAATTGGGGACACATTCACAGTCTGATAAGAAATAGATTAACGTTCACTAATTCCAAGAAATTGGTACATATTTATGTTTCATTAAAGGGAGAGTATCCTGATAAAAATAGTTATGACCTGGAGGAGGAAGAAATTGTAGATATGGACGGGGAAAGTACAACTATTTGATGTATTATTGGTTAAATGTTTTCTTTGGTTAAAAATTAGCAAAACCGCAAAATGTTGTAATGTTTTTATTATGCAGTCTCTGCCAAAGCACGAAGAGATTCAACACTGTTTCAGTAATTATTATACTATAATTATTATAATAAAGAGTTAGTAAAATTTAAAAAAAAGTAAACAAAATGTTAGGAAACAAGGTGAGGTTTCAATGTACTGAGATATGTTTGATTGTGGTTTTGAATCTTACCTCGTTTACTGACGTTTAGGTTTACGTTTCTTTTTAATTTTTTTAAACCTTTCTGTAAATTTTACGAGTTTACGAGTAACGATAGAAAATTAAAAATCTATGAAAATTTGTTTTGCTGGTTTTTTCTGGTTTTGCATCTATATGGTAATATTTTAGATTCATTAAATTGCATTACTCTATCATGAGGTTTGCACATAATAAATTGTCTCTATATGATTCTATTTAAAATTCATTTACACTTGAAAAACCTGCAATCAAACAATTATGGAATATCCTATGAATTTGACAATTGCAAGTTAATAGTGAGGTTAAAAGTTTCAAAAGTTTGAGATTATTTGGTCTCTTTGCAACTTGTTGAAACATTAATGCATACTTTTTCAATAAGTCAGCGCAGCCAGATTAACCTAAAATTTCAAATTAGTGCGCACGGAACGTCATTCTGATCGTTTGCTAATTGTCGACATACTCGACATTGTCGACATTGGCAACAAATTTAAATCACTCGACATCGACATGATTGTCGACATGTCGACAATCGAATTGTCGACATGACATTATCGACACCGCCCATCCCTGGTCTACATGGACTAATATAGGACCTAAATGAGGATGTATACAAGTAGATAAACAGACGGGGTACAAACTCACTTTGGTAACCTGTCCATCAGGTTCTCCATGCAAACGTACGGATGGCCTAGTTTGACCTTGAGGGTGTACAAGAAGTGATCGACAATGACCAGAAGGGGTAGCTGAAGCCAAGAAGCTGCAGACAATGACCAGAGGACCGTAAGAACTCATCGCTTATCTCCTCTTCTTCTTTCCCAAAGACTGCGGGTTCTTTGTCACCTACCTACCTGTTGTCACTTAGCTCTTTGTCACCTACCTGCTGTCACTTAGCTACCTCTTTGTCCCACCTTTGTCAACTACCTGTGTAGCTCTTTGTCCCACCCTTGTCACCTACCTGTGTAGCTCTTTGTACCACCGGCTACCTGTGTACCTCTTTGTCCCACCTGTGTCACCTACCCACATCCGCTACAATGACCAGAGGACAAACGCTCCGCCCTGTATGTCGAGTGCAAAACTCATCGCTTATCTCTAGATCTCTTCTTTCACGAAAGTTGTACAGGGTCGTGTTGAGAAAAGGTATGACTTGTTAGCCTGCCCAGCCCAGCCTAGCCTAGCCAGATTAGTATAATTTTTGCAATTTTAAAAAAATTTTGTATCATTAGCTAGTAATAAGATTTATTTTTATTTATTTTGTCGTCCAAGACGTGTCTTGTTGGAGAAACTTTTGTATAAAGAGGAATAAGATTTATGTTATTTGTCAGTCAGTAATCAAGATGTGTCTTGAGGTGCACATGCTAAAGCTAGATAATTTTTATTCAAGACTCTCAACTTTTACAAATTGGAAGGGGAAGAAATCTGAAATAGAGTTAGCTGCCTGTGGATTTTACTTTCTCCAAGTCGAAGATATAGTAAAGTGTTTCAAGTGTGGCGTAGAGATTTACAAATGGGAATCAAATGATAATGTAATTGAAGATCACAAAAAATTTAGTCCTGAATGTGCCTTTGTGAAAGAGTTTATCGTATTTTTCTGAGAATCAAGAAAGAAAGTGTGAGTGAGAAAAATAAATATGCCTGTTCCTGTGAAACATAAATGTCCAAAGTGTGGTGGTGACACTGAAGAACGAAATGACTTGTGTATAAATTGTGAATTGGAAGAGGTGTACAAGGAAGAGAGTGGTGCTAAAAATATACCAAGTAGAATGTATGTAAAGAGGCAGAGACCACAAAAATAATGTAATTGTATTAAAAATATAAATAAAGTAGCTGTAAATATAACATAAAGTTCATTATTACTGTACCCTTTGAATATACCTGTACCTGTGAAACATAAATGTCCAAAGTGTGGTGGTGAAACTGATACTCCAAATACACTTTTTGTAAATTGTTACTTAAAAAGTGTATTCCAACAATTTGGTGGTGACAAAAATAACCCAAGTCATCTATTTATCCAAAAATAAGTATGCCTGTACCAGTAAAGTATAAATGTCCAAAGTGTGGTGGGGAGACTGAAATACCTAATACGAATTGTATAAACTGTGACTACATAGAATATTTGAAATCCAAATCTGGTGCTAAAAATATACCAAGTAGTATGTTTGGTGAAAGGTGAGGTCTGAGGAGGAGGAGAAAAAATATATAAAGACTTATATATAGAATAATTATTTATTAATTTGTATACAGTGTACTAGTACGCTAACAATATGTTAAACGCTGCCATTAATAAATTACCTTTTGAAATGCACATACCTGTAGGTTATAGATTTTGTGGACCCGGCACCAAATTAGAGAAACGGCTAGCACGAGGAGATAGGGGAATAAATGGATTAGATGAGGCGTGTCGTGAACATGATATTGCATATTCTCAAAATAAAGATATATCTGAACGACATAAGGCTGATAAGATTCTAGCTGAAAAAGCTCTTGGACAGTTTCGATCAAAAAATACAGCATTTTCAGAAAAAATGGCAGCCCTTGGTGTAGCTGGTGCAATGAAAGCAAAAGTGAAATTAGGTATGGGTTTAGGTTCTACTAATTATAAAACTGTGAAAAAAAGTTGTAGTAAAGAAATGAACAAAGCTAAAAATAATTTAGAAAAACTCACTGAAAATATATACCATTGTACATCATTACTCCAAGGATTATCTATGTCCAAATCAAGAAAACGCAAACAAAATGTAAACAATAAACACAAAATACAACAAAAGCTTTTAATTTTTTTTTAAAGATAAAAATACGTTTATTGACGTTTCAATTTCCACTTCGGAAATTGAAACGTCATGAAATTTATCTTTAAAACAAAAAAAAATTAAAAGCTTTTGTTGTATTTTTTGTTTGTTGTTTACATTTTGTTTGCGTTTTCTTGATTTGGACATAGATAATCCTTGGAGTAATAAGCTTTTAAATCACAAAAGAGCAAAACAATTAGAAAATAATATGGATGCGGACGATGATTTTGTTGTTGGTGATGATGATGACCTTCTGTCCAAAAGAAGAGAAAAACGAAAAATAATTGATGACACTTTAGTTGGTGTCAAAAAAACAAAAATTAACTTAAATGACTCATTAAACAATAATACTTAAAAAGAAGACGAGTCATACACAATGAAGATGAGGATGCTGATGATCCAGTTAAGAAAAAAGCTAAGATATAAATAAATTGTAGTAAATTAAAAAATGTATTTTCTTGTTTATCTATTTCCTACTAATCTATAATTAAGCTTTGACGCAAAACAAGGTTGTTTTTGATACTATATATTACACACATATACCAATAACTAATTCAGTCTAATCTGTAACGTTGTTGATATCAGTGAAAGTAAAAATAACAGTGAAATGGGAGTTAAGAGTGGTGTTGTTGAATTCCATAATAAGCAAAGAGAGAATGCCAGTACAAGACTCTTCACGAGAGAATTCAGTCGGTATCGGCAAGGAGATGAGGGCTTTCAACCAGAACAACTAGGGAGGCTTAACCATATAGAACCGATAACCATAGAGATGCCGATTACCCATTGAGAAGGAGACAGCTACCATTTCCAATCGAAGACATTAGAAGACAGTAATTTTAAAATTGTTTATGTAATTAATTATTAATATATCCTGTATTTTCTAATGATGTTTTATTTAATTAGATAAAAGACTTGTTGTTATGTGTATTGTGGGTAGTTGGTTGGAAGCAGTCAAGATGGTTGGTAATAAGAAAAAGACGACCACCAAAAGAAAGGTTACTTCATCCTCCTCCTCCTCTAAAACAAAAGGTCGTAAAATTTCAAAGCAAAAGTCTTTTAGTTTACTAAGAGTAATTAGAGACACTAGGAAGAAACTGTTGGAAATCAAACCGACAAATTTAAAGGAAGCTATTCAACAAGCATTACGAATTGTCAAATCTTATAAGAAAATTAAAAAACCACGTGGTCGAGTAATCCAAGTACCAAAAACTGGAGGTATATTACCCCTAATACCCATATTTGCAGGGTTGAGCGCCCTCGGAACAATCGCGGGGGGTACATCGGCCATCGTAAAGACGATTAACGACGTAAAAGCAGCTAAAGAAGATTTACTCGAAAAACAACGTCATAATCGTAAAATGGAAGCATTAGCAATTGGACATGGTTTGTACTTAAAACCATACAAAAGAGGAATGGGTATTTTTTTATGAATCATCAAATAAAGATTCCAAAACATGCCTTGACAAATGTAGATTTACAAAAATATGCAAAATTATTGAAAATCCCCCATTTCAGAGCTCTATTTATGAGAAATAATTTTCCGAAAAAAATTTGGCAACATGAGAGTGGAATTATTAATTTAGACAATAAAGAAGGACCCGGAACTCATTGGACAGCCTACAAGAAGAATAAATCCAAAGTTGTGTACTTTGATAGTTTTGGCAATCTGAGACCACCGTTGGAAGCTATATCATACTTTAATTCCAACGGCTATTGTCAAATTGTATACAATCACAAAATTTATCAAACTTATAACACTGTAAATTGTGGACAATTGGGTTTCGATTTTTTAAATAAATAGTCCGTTTAAAATATTTGTTTTTTATTTACTTTCTGGTTATTGCATGATCAACATGTCGTACACTTTTGTGTTATCTGGAAGAGAATCAGTGTTATCAACCAAAATATATCCTCCAATTATTTTAAATGAAAATGAACAGTATGTACTAGGTTTAATAGATTTTATATCATACAATACAATTCGAAATGTAGACCAAACAAACAACAAGTTTCATATAGATGGTTATGATATCACAATTCCAGAAGGTTCGTATGAGGTGGAAGATCTTAATTTATGGAAGATTTAACTGAAAAAATATCCGAGTTGGAATTAAAATTAGATCAAACACCAGAAAAGGATAAGACAGACATTGATAAAAATACAAAAGGAAAGAAGCAAAATTTAGTTACTCAAGGAGGAAACGCTAGAAAACAGCATAATATGGATCAACCTACAACCTACTAAAGCAACAAAGTAATCCATTTTGAAAAACCAAACACCATTGCTCCCTTATTGGGATTTACACAGGGCCGGATTAAGGGTACGATGGGCCTTAGGCTAAAAACGACTGAGCCCCCCCCCCTTCCTTGCTAGGTCTTGTTTTCTCTCACATTTTTAAAGAAAGTCAAAATAGTTGTTTTTTAAATATATTTTATATGAAAAAAACTAAGAAATACCATTTTTATAGGTAAAGAAAAAAATATGTAGGTACCAAACAAAGGAACATTTTCAATGAAAACAAAAAAAAACATGTATAAAAATTAATACAGTCACGGACTCGGTTACGTAGCAATCGTAGCATGCATTAAGTAAATGTTCGTTTTCTTGATTTTAATGCAGCAAAGCTTTCAATTATATTGTCAATGGGAATTTTATTAAATAACTCATTTTCTATAGCCAGCAATGAAAGATCATTAGTTTTTTCATCACCTAATGAATTTCTTTTATGATTCTTTACCCTTTCTAAGGTTGAAAATGATCTTTGGCCAGAGCAGTTGGTAACTGCCATAGATAAAAATATTCTTAGTGCAACGTCTAAGTTTGGAAAACTAGATGTTATTTTTTTTTCTCTTATAAATTGTAACATGTCCCTTGGACTGATATTATCTGAAAATATTTCTCCAAGAAAATATTTAAATCGAATACACTCGTCTCCTAAACTTAGGTCTAAATCGTTTGGATAGTGCTCCTGAAGAATATTTGCTTTTATTTTAATATCATTATCTGAATAACTACCTAAATATAAAAACCCAAACATGTCTGAAATATCAACGTAAGCACTTTGACGTCTCTTTAATTCTTCAGCAATGTTATCTATAATTACATAAAAAGTATTTACAAGCATATTATTTCGACCACTGAATTCAACTTCACCCTCTTTATTTTCACCAAAGTGCATTTTTCTACCTTTTTTTCGTCTATTGTCGAATTTATACGTTAAACTGTTTGTAAGAGCTTTGCCACATTCTTCATAATACGAAAAACGTTCGCGTTGTTGTGCGATAAATCCAACTAGCGATGTGTATAAATTTACTGCTAATGAAACATCGACATCTCTGGCCTGTAAAGATTTACTAACTTTATCAAACTCCGTTAAAATATCAGTCCATAGTTGTAATAAAATTCCCATTTCCAATTCTTCGAAACGACTTTTAAGTCCATTTGCTTCTGCTCTACTTTTATTTGGTTGTGTAACATCATTTGCAATAAGTATTAAAGCGTTTTTAAATGCAGAGAAGCCTAAAGTAATTGCTTTACAAGAATCCGCACGAGCAGACCATCGAGTAACGGATAACTTTTTAGGAACGCGCGCATTGGAAACGTTACTTAATTCTCTTATCATTATTTGCCACCTATGCGTGGATGCTGAGAAAAAGTTATATACTTCTTCTACAAACATAAAAAAGGAAGTGGCCATATTGCAACATTCAGCTGCACAAGTTCCTACTAAATTAAGTGAATGTGCTGCACAGGGGATAAATAATGCTAGAGAATTTCTTTTTTTTAATAAGAGCCTGCAAACCTGAATATTGACCAGACATGTTACTAGCATTGTCATATGACTGCCCTCTACAATCTTGAAGATCTAATTTTAGTTCGGTTAAAATTTTTAAAACTGCAGTTTCCATGTCAACTGCCTTATGGCCTATATTACTTATAAATGTAATAAAACGCTCAGTAGGAGAGCCGTCACATAACACATATCTAAGAATAAAAGTAAGCTGGTCCGAGTGACTCACATCAGGTGTTGAATCGACGCAAATGGAAAAATATTTCGCTGTTTTGGCTTCGAAGCTAATAAAATCACGAATATGTCGAGCGATAACGTGAATAAACTCGTTACAAATAGTAGATGACAAATATGAAACATTTCCACGTCCTGGATTTCCAAACTTTTGTATGTGATTATCCAGGAATGGATCAAACTGGGCTATTAACTCTAAAAGGCCTAAATAATTGCCGTTGTCATTTTTCCCGAACTTCTCTGTTGTACCCCTAAACGCTAAACCACGGCTTGCTAAAAATTTTATTGTGGACAATACTCGACGAAGAATTTCAATCCAGTATTTCTTTTCATCTAAAAATTGTCTGTGAATTCCTGTATCGATTTTGCCCAAAGAATTAGACCGAGTTACGAACGTTTTGGTGTTATTTAAATGTTCTTCTGAAGATTCGTGCATTTCAATTCTATTTACATTTTTTTAATCGTTAAATCCTTTAACAAAAGATTTTGTACGATCTTCATTAAATAACATACACGGTAAACAAAAAACACACTTTTTCGAAACAGAATATAGGAGCCACTCTCGTCGAACCTTTTCACCATTTCGAAGTTTCGAGAAAAATATTTTTTTTGATGCGTAGCGTGATTGTGATCCGTCATATACCCTTTTTGAGCTTTCAAAGTCAAAACTGTTTAAATTTTGCACAATCGGATCTGTTATTATTATGTCAATCGTCTTCGAGTTAATTGTTATTTGTGCTGGATCGCTTGATCTTGATATAAGAGTATCTGAATCTGTTATTACTTCTGCGACTTCTGCGAGATCGCCTGTATCCCAATTATTCCCCACTGGATCCAGGCTGGCCTCATCTTTATTGGGTTCCTTTTCGGTGGATGACACTGGTGACAGATCTATAAAACAAAAATAAATACTTTATACCTCTGTATTTACTTCTGTTTTAAAATTATACAAACTGTTTCAAAAACATGCGTCATTGCATAGAGGAATTATTTACGCAACGTTCACAAAAACTTCCAACAAATAGGGGGTTCGTTCAGAGTACGTAAAAATAACCCAAGAAGTATAAATGTACCTAGTACCTACCTACCTTATGTACAGTGGAACATCGATAACTCGGATTAATCGGGACCGAGGCCGATCCGGGTTGTCGAAAATCCGGGTTAGCCGGAAAAAATGGTAAAAATTAATAAAATACGGTATACTTACAGATAAACTCCGTTATAATTGAAAAAACATGAAACTAATAACACTAACTTACAAATAGTTGTATAGAGTATTGTTCATTTCTTGATAATCCAAAATCAGTCATTTCGGTTGCGTCAATTTCGTTGAAAAGATTTTTCAAACAATGCTTTAACAGTTTAAAACTACAGGGTGCCTGTTATTCCGATAACCCGAACAATAAAGCCATTTCTATTGTCATGAAGTCTGAACCCGTTGTGTGCCATGATGACTCATTTTTACTATTGTACATCAACGGTTCCAATGCGGCATGTCACCCCATGCTAACAAAACAAACTATTTATTTCCCGGTAACTGCGCTAAGCGGAAGTTACAGGAACAAGAAACCTTTTTCGATTTAAATGACCATTGACCATACGGTTAAAAACATGATATTCGAAGACCTTGCAATTTTATTTCAGATAAGGGATTCTGTATACAAAAATTTTTATTGTTTATCTGATAAAAATCGGTCCGGGTTAGCCGGACTTCCAGGTTATCGGGGGCCGACTTATCGGGGTTCCACTGTATTTATATCTAATTACACAAATATATGATGTGATGCGATGCGATTCTATTTTTAATAATTTTCTCTTCAGTCTTCAACTTTATAATTTATAATATGCTGTGTGTTATGTTTTTTGAAACACCTTGTAGGTAAATCGACTATCCCTATGTATGTATGTAAAAACAACCATAAAAGTTCTTAGGTGCGAGTTAGTGAGATTTTTAATTAAGAGTAATAGGTAATTATTATTTCAATAATTTTTGTGGTTGCCATTTTTTCCAAAATTGCATAATTATTGGATACTTACTATAATAATAATTATTAAAACAATTATTGTCAAAAACAAATTTCTAATAAATAATTAATTGAACATTCAAATACATACCTTCTGCATTATTTGAGGAAGTTCCTGGTAAATTAATATTTTCGGGTAAATGAATAAAATCAGACCTCTCCATCTCGGTTTGCGATGTCGATGGTCCTGCTTCTTCAACATTTTGTTTTTTAAAAAAATTATACAATTTTGGTACATTTTCTAAAGCTTCGGCTCGCTTTAGGACTTTTTCTCTGGCAATTTTCCGCTTTTTTGCGCCGCTTAGCGAATAACTCATTTTATACAGTACAAGTAGTCAAGTAATAAGTCAAAAAAAACTCTACCTATCTAGGTAATAGCTTCACACACAATACTTCACTTCACATAGGATAACTCCACAGATTCAGAAAAAATAATTAACACCACTCTAACTCTAGGCCTCTAGGTATAGGCAATCGTAATTCGTAATCGTAACCGACCAATCGGTATATTAACTGCAATTTAATACACCATACACGATACACGCATACACCTTTAATTTTTTTGCTTTTCAAGACAATGCAAGTTAGCGTCTATCTAAAAGGACCATCTATAAAACAGTAAAACAAAAATAAGGAAAACCATGGCAGGCACCAGCTTAAATATATTTCCAGCTCTGGGTCTGGAGGGGGGAGGCCGCCGCTATCAAAGACAAAGGCAAGGCGGCCGCCGCTATCAAAGACAAAGGCGGCCGCCGCGCCGCGCCGTTGTAAAGACAAAGGCGGCCGCCCCTATCAGAAGCGAAGGCGGCCGGCCGGGTCAAAGGTAAAGGCGGCCACGGTGTATTTCGTCGAACGCCGCGCGATATCCGTTTTACCAAAGTCTACTAAATGTAGACTTTGGTTTTACATGCTTGCTATTTACTGAAATAAAAAATAAGTTAGACCAAAAAATGCAGAAAAGAAGATGGGATATTTAGGAATTCTCTTCTTTTTGGTAATTTTAATAAGCATAAGCACTGAGGATTTTTTCGTAACTTTATGTTAAGACAAGTTTTTAAAAGGGCCCCCCAGAAGCTCTGGGCCCTGGGCTATAGCCTACATAGCCTAATGGATAATCCGGCGGTGGATTTACATCAAAACGACTCTCACCTTTAAAGACTCACGTAGCTGAGAATCCTGTGCATATCACAAAGGTTAATTCAATTTGTGTGGAATGTAATTTAGTCACTAATTCATACGTCAATGAAAATCAAGGTCATATTATCCACATGTTTTATCCAAATGTTTTACCAGGTTACAAAATTGTTGAAATTCCAAAAAAAAGTAATTTATTTACCTGTCACAAATAGATATATTGATGAAATTTTCATTAAAATAGTCAACCAGGACGGTAATCTTGTCAATTTCACACGAGAAGTTATTCCGTTAAGACTACATTTAAAAAAAGTATAAATAATGGTTGTTATATACAACTGTAGCAAATTTATTCCAAGTGTGGACAGTGTATATAATATTAAAAGTTTTGATAAAAACATTAGTGATAAGCAGACGCTCAAACCGTTAACAACAGAAAACAAAGTCTTTTTAACCTCACTAGGATTTAAAATAAGACATAACAACAACAACGACGACAGTGACAGGAAACAAGAAAAGAAATACGTGGTGTAGAATAAAGGTCTTTATTAATACTAGAATACTTGGTATTTTCTTGAGGTGTACTTGTAAGAAGAGTGAATATGAGTTTTAACATTTTAAATATTGCAGATCGTGTGTTGGTTGACAATTCAGTTGTTAGTCGAGAAATGCACAGTCATTTACCCTATGCTAATGCAACTTTTAATCACTGTGATGAAATACGATTGCCAATCCAAACTCAAGATATATCCACGCTACCTTCTGAGAGTTATTTGTATATTGAAGGACGTTTAACGAATGATGGGAAAAAAAGTAATACTTTGCACTTTGTTAATTATGGTTTGATGCATTTATTTGATGAAATACGATATGAAATTGGAGGCTGTGTAATAGATAGAGTGAGAAATATAGGTATAACAACGACAATCAAAAACTATTCTTCGTTCACACAAACTGAATCTAATCGATACAACTGTATAGGTTGGAGTATTAGTGACACACCAACTGTTGCTGATAAATCAGGAAATTTTAATGTTTGCATTCCACTCAAACTTTTGGGGTTTTCCGGATTTTTTGAAGATTTCACCAAAATTCTAATTAACATACGCCGAGAACTCGTATTGATAAGAAGTTCAACAGATTTAAATGCAGTAATGTCGACAGTAGAAACTGAAAAAACAAAAGTGGAAATATTTAAATTAATGTGGAAAATGCCTCATATTCAAGTGTCCGATTCAGAAAAATTACGTTTATATAAATTTATTGAAAATGGATCCAATTTAGAGCTTGCATATGGAAGCTGGGAATATCATGAAATTCCTCTACTGCCTCAGATAATGAAATTTAACTGGAATGTAAAAACTACCAGCCTGTTAGAGAGACCACGATTTGTTTTGTTTGTTGATCTGTTGGTGATCCATGTCTAACTATGTTACAATACTGTGCTATTGCTCCTATATTTGTTATTGATTGCAGCAGACAAAATGAATCAATTAAATCAGGAAGTGTTAATATGAGAATAGAAATAGAAACTACAAAGAATATACCAGCTAACACAACTGCGTATTGTATAATTATACATGACCGTATTGTTAATTATAATCCTCTAACCAATGTAGTTCAAATGTTTTAACTGTAGTTCATCTAATGAAGTAAATCTGTATTGTGGGTTTTAGTTTAAATAAAAAGTTAAAAAAAAGTTTATTCTTATTTAACGCCCTGTATACAATAAATATTTTCATATCCTTGTTGATGTTGAACATAAGTTGGGTTAGACTAGTACCAAGTCTGCTTGAAAGCTGTTCGAGACCTGTTCAAGACCTGTTCGAGACCTGTTCAAAGCTGTTCAAGACCTGTTCAAGACCTGTTCGAGACCTGTCCGAGACCTGTTCGAGACCTTATCTAAAGCTGATTGATTGTATACCTACATTTTATGATGAATAAAGATTTGAAAAGACAACTTATAACTAAACGCAGAAACATCCAAAGTAAATTAAGACAATTAAAACAAGGACAAATAATCCAAGAAGATTTATTTACTCCAATTACAAAACACTTGAAAAATATAGAGAGTAAGTTAAATAGTTCACAAAATTCTAGTCCAGAAAATGAAACAAAAAAACTATGAACCTTTAGGGTACATTAAAAAAGATGATGATGATGAAACTACTGACTTTGAAACAAGTGAAATCAAACAATCGATATTGGACAACATTGAAGTGGATGATATAAAAGAACAGATTAAAAATTATTCTGAAAATCGATTTGAAGATATTGCTAACCAAGCGCGTGCAGACTACTGGGATCAATATGATATATTACCTAGGAAATATATTACAAATATGCAAGCTGATGTTCTCAACAAAGAATTTGATGATAAATATGGAATTAGATTTGATGAAACATCTGAAAAGCTACTAATTGGGAATTCTGAAATAAATTTAGATGGTGCTAATATTATTTTAAAAAAGAAAAGGTACAGGGGAACACCAAGTTTATATTAGCTTTTGTTTAAGAAATATCCAGCTAGTTTTACAGATGAAGATGAGAATAACTATAAAAAGATAGTTGTAGCAACGAATGCCCACCGAAGACATTACAGATCAAGTAAACAGATAGATGGTAGTATGTAGAATGTTTATGAAAGTAAACAACAATAAAATACATTACGTCCACTGGGATGATCCAAACGAACTTGTAGACAGATTACGATTATTACTAGCATCACAGATAGCTGGACATACAGGACATACAAATGAAATAAATTCAATTGTTGAAGAACTAAAAGAGGCAAACAATATAGACTAAATATCATGTCTGTTAAAAGAGATATTGTTAATGAGTTACACAAACCTGCAAGAATTAACTTTAAACGACGAAGAATTATTGTAAAATCTCTGAATGATTTGTTTCAAGCCGACTTGATTGATATGCAAAAGTATTCAAATACAAACAGAAATTTCAAATATATTTTGGTTTTAATAAATTGTTTTTCAAAATTTTTATGGGCTTTACCACTAAAAAATAAATCAGGTGTTGAAGTAGCCAAATGTATGGAGTATGTGTTTAAACAACAAACACCAAATAATCTTCAAATAGATATGGGAACTGAATTTTTTAATCCACATATGAAAAAAGTGATGAAAAAATATAATGTAATGTAATGTAATTAATCATTACAATGTATACAGTGAAAAAAAGGCTGCGATTGCTAAGCGAGTTATTCGTACGATTAAATCAATGATGTGGAAACAGTTTAGTTTCAATGGTAACTACAAATGGATTTATAAATTACAACAAGTTGTCATTGAATACAATAATAAAGTTCACAGAACAATAGGAATGAAACCAGTGGATGTTAAGAAAAAGCATGAAAAACTATTGTTACACACTGTATACAATCACATTAAAATGTTTAATTTGGACAATCAAAAATTTCATATTGGTGATTATGTACGAATTTCAAAATATCGAAGAGTTTTCGACAAGAAATACAATCCAAATTGGTCTAATGAAATTTTCACTGTTTATAAAATAAAATTGGGAAACCCTATTACATACTATTTAAAAGACTATAAAGGTGAAGAAATTCTTGGAGGATTTTATAAGGAGCAGCTACAAATAGTTAAACATAAAGACAGTTATTTAGTTGAAAAGGTATTAAAGAGAAAAGGAAATAAAATTTTTGTTAAGTGGCTAGGTTTTGATAGTTCTCACAACTCATGGATAAATAAAAGTGACGCAATATAATAAAGAGGGGATAGCAAAAATGACGTTCCACCTGCAAAATTTTGTTTGTTGTTATAGAATATCGAGAGAGAAAACATGTTCATTGTGGATATCCAAGGTTTCTCTTTTCCTGGAGATGTCTTTCTTTGTAGGGAAATTGCTATTTTAGATCCTACTACAGAAAAGATTATACACAGACTGGTTGGTTTACCGGTAACAGAAGCAATGGTAAATAAATCATCTATAACATGTATCGAACAACTGATTGTGCAAAACCACGGTTTAAGTTGGCAATCTTGGCATTTTTGCGATGATCAGCTAAAATATGAAGAAATTTCAAAATTTTTACACAACATGTTAGATGAAACAATATTGGTAAAAAATCGGGAAACAAAACAATATTTGGAACGATTTATGGAAAACCCCATTGATTGTATAGAAGATGAACCGAATGTACTTTCAGATGAGACTATGAAACATATTTTTAAATCTCACTCGTGTCTTCACCATACCAATGAAGATTTACAATGTGCTCTAACCAATGTATTTAATATTCATTATTGGTATAAGTATTGTAAAAAGTGTTTACAATAAATACTAAAATCTAATAATAGTCTTTTATTAATCGATAACCACCACATTTATCTTCAAATTCATATCAACCATGAAGCTTATAAAACAAAAGACTACGCTTGATGTAGAGAATAACTTATTGGAACCAACTGAGAATAAGTTTAAAAAACATGGAGTTTTGTTCCCTTCAACTATTAGATGTATTATAGTTGGCCCTTCAAATTGTGGTAAGACAAATGTGATAAGTTTATTAGAACATGCTAATGGATTAACATTTGAAAATGTATATATTTACTCAAAATCGTTGATACAACCAAAGTACAAATATTTAGAGACATTGCTAGAACCGATTAAGGGAATAGAATATTATACTTACAGTGGAAGTACAGATATATTGCATCCATCTGAAGCGAAACCCAATTCAATTTTTATTTTTGATGATGTTGCGTGTGACAACCAAGATGTTATTCGGGAATACTTTAGCATGTCTCGACATGCTCAAGTGGATCCATTTTATTTGAGTCAAAGTTATGCAAAAATACCTAAGCATCTTATAAGAGACAATGCAAATGTTTTAATCATATTTAAACAAGACGATTTAAATTTAAAACACATTTATAATGACCATGTTGGCACTGACATGGACTTTGAAGAATTAAAAAGGATATGTTCAATATGTTGGCAAGAGAATTATGGGTTCTTATCAATTTTTAAAGATAATAATATAAAGAACGGTCGATATAGAAAAAAAATTGATCAATATTTTTTGTTAGAATAAAGTTGTAAATAAGTGTATCTAAGAAATAAATAAAGAGATAGTATTTAAAAGTATTTTATTATAATCTATATACATATCACCTTACTTTTTATTGTGTCCGTTGGCTTAAAAAATGTTCAATATTTACATCATCCACATCATATTTATCTACCTCTTGGAGAGCAACCGTTCGTTGTTTCTTGTGCTGTGGTGGTTGATTGGATGTTGATGCTATCTCCTCAATTGTTTCTTGGATGTATAGGGGCCTCTTTAAACCAATTTGTTTTTGAAGTTGCTGATGCCTCTCAAACTCTTCAAACTCATCATCCAACAGGTTGAACCTATACCTCTTGACATCTTCCAAAATTTGGAATTCCTCCTCAGACTGGATTTTAGTTAGTATATTTTACATATACTAAATTTTAATTTGTTGCTTCTACAAATTAAGTCACGTTGACTAATCACGTTTAATAATAATAACTAGTTTACATTTTGTTGAATCTTGGAAAATAAAGTCACGTTGACTAACCAGTTATAGAAATACGTCAATTGATTTTTTATCTGAATATGGATAAATATGAAGGCATCCACCTTTTTTGGTTTTATTTGAGTTTTCGTTGTGTTGTGACCGTATACCCATCAACCATGAGCCAACAAGTTGTTGATCAGATGTCCAACGAAATTGTGGAGAAAATGAAATCAGTAAGTAGATTAATTACGAGAAAATCTGATTTACAATATATATAATAAGATATTTAAAAAACAAATTTTTATATTAAATAAATGTTTAAAGAATAGGGCTGCTTGTGTTCGAAATTTTCATTGTATAGTAGCAAATTTAACCATTCTTAGAACATATCTTGAAAACTTTAAGAACAGATTAAAGGCTAGAAAAACTCTTAAAAGGACTTTATTGTGGCAGGATGTGGAATCTTGTTTTAATAGTAGAATAAAAACAGGTCTAATAATTAATTTCAGATTTAAAGAACCCAAAATATTTTTAGAAAAAGCTTTTAGGAGTTTTTTAATTCAAATTAGAAAAAGTTTGTTGTCATGTCTTTTAAAAGTTAATTTGATTTTTTATGGTGTTTTTATTAAACCACAAAATGGTGAAACCTCTATTAAACATTTTTTAACCAAAAATGAAATAATTGATCAAAATACAAACCTGAAGGATTGGTATAAAATTAATTGTATAAATGTGATTTTAAAAAAATTTGAGGAATTTCAAGAAAGAGATAGTGGTTGGGCACTATCACAGATTCTACATTTAAAACTAAATATAAATAGGTATAATCCAATACTGGGTGGTATTTCCACTTATGTTGAATTACCTAAATGGATAAAAAACGCAAGTAGTGTAATTAATGTTAAAAATTCAGATACTTATTGTTTTCTCTGGTCAATTGTTGCCGCCTTACATCCTGCTACAAAAAATGTTGACCGAACATCATCTTATCCTCATTTTAGTAAGGTATTAAAATTTCATAATATTAGTTTTCCTATGGATATAAAAGATTTAAATAAACTTTCGATAAATGTTTTTACAACAAAAGGAACAGGAAAGGAAATTTTACCTTTGATATTAAGTAACACCAGTTTTCCCCTCATATAAATTTACTTTTAATTTATTCTCATGACAATAGTACAAACAGTAGTGATGATGAAGATAATGATCTTTTGTATAGAAAAGGCCTATTTTATTTTGCTTATATTAAACATTTTTCACGATTATTAAATCAGCAAGTCAAAAATGTTCGAAACAAAAAATGGTTCTGTGAAAGATGTTTTAATCACTTTAGTAATAATATGTATTTACAAAATCATTTAGAGGACTGTATTAATTTAAATTCAGTTAAGATGGTTTTACCAACAGAACAGAATTATAATATGAAATTTAAAAATTTTAAACATAAAGAACTTGTTCCTTTTGTTATCTATGCTGATCTAGAAAGTATTCTTATAAAATGCACTGACATTGATAATGATCCTAATATAAAAACTCATTTGTCTCAAAAACATGAAGCTTTTAGTATTGCTCACTATTTTAAATCTTATGATAATTCCTTATCATACTATAAGTCATTTACAGGTCATAATTGTCAAGTGTGGTTTTTAAGAGAACTTGAAAAGATAGCCAAGAGAATAACTAGCAAAAATTTATTTCAAAAATTTAAAAAGTTGAAACCATTAACGGATAAGGAAAGACATGATTTTAGTTTTAGTTTTGTTTGTCATATTTGCACTAAACCTATAGTTGATCCATTGGATACAGTTAGAGATCATTGTCATATTACAGGGATATTTCGAGGGGCTGCTCATAGATCTTGTAATGCTAATTATCAAAATTCTCATACAATTCCTATCGTATTTCATAATCTCTCTGGTTATGACGCGCATTTTTTAATTAAAAGCCTTAAGACTCACATTAAAGGGAATATATCACTGCTTCCTTTAACCCATTAACTGCCAATTTTTCTTTTCTTGCTAATATCGATTTTTTGAATACTGATGTATAATTATTTGACAAAAATAGACTCCATTGGTATGTATTTATAAAATCTGTCATTTTTTGACGTTTTTTATCGTGGATCCCCAATTGGGGATCATGGCATATACTATGCTTAATAATAACATAAGTACAAGGTTAGTGCAAGGTATATTTTTATTACAAAATATTGACAAAAAGCAATTAGTTTGAATGCCAAGCAACTACACATTCTACATGTAAACCAACATTACATTTAGAACACTGTTTTCTTACATTCGATTTGCAGACCGCACATTTCCTTTGCTTGCCTTCGGGAGTCCTTTCAAGATAATGTCCAACTGGATCTCGTCTCACTGGTTCAGGCACACGTTTTTGAGATTTCATTTTTAAAGATGGTCTTCCAAGCTTTTTTGGGTCTGAAAGTGAATTCACCCTTAAAAGAGCTTTGGCTACAGCTCTCCTGAAATCAAGTAATGGAACACTACCATTTGCAATAGAGTAGACTGCGTGAGCATTTACTAGAGCCATATCAATAACGTTTGTAAATAAGGGGAAATACCATCGCTTTGCTCTAATTTTAATTCTATATTTTTGGATATTCCAATCTAATTTGTCTACTCCCCCCATATATTTATTGTACTTAGCTATAACATTGGGCTGAGGCAAAAGTATTTCTTTTTTTTCCGTTCGCGACCATCTAGCGACTTTGGCTATTGGCAGGACCTCTTCATGATTTGACAGGAGTTTGACACAGCTATTGTCTTTCCACACTACCGCAAATATATTGTTTGTTTGGTCAAAACGGTAATCAAAAAATCCCCGCTTCTCTTTTTTTACCTCATTGTCAGATGTCAAAGGACAACGGCCCATTCGGTTACTGCGCACTGTTCCAGAAGCGCAGACCTTCTTATCAGATAGCTCTCTCATAAGTTCATAGCTGGTAAAAAAGTTATCAAAGTAGAAACAATGCTCAGAGGGATTTTCGATAACCTCCATTTTTTTCAAGATTACAGAAGATCCTAGACTAACACTGGCAGCAGTATCGGCTTTTTTACCTTCGTATACCTCGGTATCGAAACAGAAACCTGTCTCTGAGCAGCACATCGCCCATTGTTTGAAACCAAATCGAATGGGCTTTCCCCTGATAAATTGTTTCAGGTAATGATGACCAAAATACCGCACCATTTGCTCATCAATACTCAGGTTGCTACTGAAAACTCCAAATCTCATGCATAATTTATTGAACCTGTCTATGATGGGTCTTATTTTATAGAGCTTATCATGCTCTTCCGGCTTGACAGGTATAAGTGAATTGTCATTGAAATGTATGTTTCGTTTTATTTCTAGGTAGCGATTTCTAGACATACATGTTCTTACAATTTGGACATTTAAATCTTCGTCTTCTGACCAATACATTTGTTCTTGTGGGAGAGAATGATATCCAGTCAATATGAGTATGCCTAGAAACTTTCTCAGACAATTTACAGAAAAAGTGAACTCATGCCTGTTGTTCTGGGCTGCATAAATCACACTTTGCCTAACAATATAGGTCATTAGTTCTTCATCAAAGAATAACTCAAAAACTTCGGCTGGTGATTTACCGCGAATTTCATCTTTAATTTTTTGCCGACGGATATCGCATGCCGATTGAGCTTCATTTGGATCAGCTAATACACTAAAATTGGCTTTTTCTACCTTTTTCCAGGCTGGAGGTTGACTGGTAGCAATTTTAGATCTCTTGGGCGCTTGGGCAGTTGTTTTCGATCTTACCCGTTTTGAAGTAGAACAGCTGGGCTGCGGCTGATCAGATTGGGGTATCTTTTTAACATCCGTGAGGCCGTGAAGCTCAATATCTCCTGGAAGGTCTAGGGGAACGGAATCACCTAAGACATCCTCATCTAGATCCTCAGAATCTGTCACGCAGTCTACGCGGTCTGGTGGAAGTTCAACGATGTCGATATGGGTATATTCACTTTCATCAATGTAGACATGATTTTCTGGATCATCTATGTAAGCCTCAAGCTCTTTCAAGGAGCGGAAAGGTTTGGAACTCATAATCTAAAAAAAAAGAAAAAAATATTACATGTGCCATGGTCCCCATTTGGGTATCGGAACACAAAAGGACCCTACAGCCACATTTTTATTATTTTTTGTGTGGCTGTATCTTTTTTGTATGCTTAAGACTCTAGTCTATCCACACTTTATAAACAAAAAACTCTTGTCAAAACTTATCTATCAAAAAATAATAATGAAAATATAGGTATGTAAAAAGGTCAACTTACCAGCCACAAATTTTCACAAAAAGCTAAATATTTCAATATTTACGCCACCAAAATATCGTAAACCAACAAAACCACACACGTGAATGTTCAAGGAACAAAACATAACCTAAACTAACAGAGTTTCATAATATGCGTAGTTGCCAAACGGTACAAAAAGCGAAATCCCCAAATGGGGATCATGGCAGCTAATGGGTTAAACAAACAGAGGTATATATCATTTACCAAATACATTCAAGATACAAATATTTGTTTTAGATTTATAGATTCTTTTAGATTTATGTCTGATTCATTAGATAAACTTTCCTCTAATCTAGATGATGATCAAAAACACAACGAGACAGTACTTTGACAATGAGTTTAAATTTAATCTAGTTAAAAGAAAAGGTGTTTTCCCATATGAATACCTAGATAATGGGGAAAAGTTGCAATATACCTGCTTGCCACCTATTGATAGTTTCTTTAGTACAATTAATAATGAGGGAATAACTTACGAGGACTATCAATACGCCTGTACTGTTTGGAACACATTTGAGATAAAAACATTGCAAGAGTACGCCGAATTATATTTAAAAACTGATGTATTATTTTAAGTGATATTTTTGAAAACTTTAGACTGATGTGTTTAAAAACATACGGGTTAGATAGTTTGCATTATTTTACTTTACCAGGGTTAACGTTTGATGCTATGTTAAAAGTAACAAATGTAGAATTAGAACTTTTAACAGATATTGACATGGTTTTGTTCTTTGAAAAGGCAAAACGAGGAGGAGTGTCACAATGTAGTAATAGATATGCAGAAGCCAACAAGAAATACATGGGGGATAAATATAATCCTAGTAAAAATACCTCTTATGTAATCTACATGGATGTTAACAATCTGTATGGTGCGGGTATGAGTTATTATGTTCCTTATGGAGGATTTGAATGGATACCCCTACATGAAATTTATAATTACAACATATTAAATTGTCCCAATGATAGTGAATACGGATACATGCTGGAAGTTGACATTGAGTATCCAAAAGAACTTTTTAATTCCCACAAAGATTTACCGTTGTGTCCAGAACATATAACTCCACCAACTTCTAATTCTACCATTAAAAAGCTCTTAACTACATTGTATGATAAAAAAAGTATGTTATTCACTATATAAACTTAAAATAAGTTATTAGCTTGGGACTGAAGCTTACTAAGGTTCATAGATGTTTAAAATTTAAACAATCACCTTGGTTAAAGAAATATATTGATTTAAACATTGTATTGAGAAAGGAGAGCAAAAATGAATTTGAAAAAAATTTGTTTAAACTTTTTATAAACGCCCCGTATGGCAAAAGTATAGAAAATGTCCGAAAATACATGGATATAAAGATTGTAAACAAACATGGTGGTAGATACGGTGCAAACTACTACATTTACCAACCGAATTTTCATAGTTGTACCATATTTGATGAAAATATGGTAATAATTGAAATGCAAAAACAAAAAATTAATTTTAATAAACCTATTTACATTGGAATGTGTATTTTAGATATTTCAAAAACCATTGTATACGACTTCCATTATAATTATGTTCAAAAGAAATGTCAGGTTAAAGCCAAGTTATTATACACTGACACAGATAGTTTAATATATCAGTTTTTTGTTGATGATATATATGCTCATATTAAAGAGGATATTCATAAGTTTGATACATCAGAGAACACTGAAAATAATGTCTATAACATTCCCTTACGGAATAAAAAAGTACTAGGTCTAATGAAAGATGAAAACAAAGGTCAAATCATGACACACTTTATAGAATTAAGATCAAAAATGTACACCATGAAAATTTTAAATCAGACTGAGGAAATTAAAAAGGCTAAAGGAATAACAAAATCTGCATTAAAGACACTGTCCTATGAGGATTATTACGAAAGTTTATTTAAAAAACCATTGTAGAGGTTTCCCAAAATTCTATTGTCTCTAAAAAACATGACGTTTATACAATAATACAAAGAAAAGTTGGACTTATTCCATATGATGACAAAAGAATGGTTAGTTGTTTCAACACTGACACTTTACCATGGAGCTTTAATGATAAATAATTTTTGAATATTTTTGGTAATACTTCTACATTACCTTTCTGTTTTGTACATCAGATTTTCTTTATCTGATTAATCTACAAATAAGTACTCCATTTAGAACAGTTTCCAATTACAATGGGAAAAAGTTTGTACTGGCCAAAAAAGATTTGCAGCCTTAAAATTTAAGACAGAAAAAACGATAATACCTCAAACTATACCTACCATCTTCTGGTATAACAAAATGTATGGAACAATACCATGTTTTGGGTGTAAGAGATTTTTTTGTTTTTGTAAAACATCTGTAGACATGCATACAGACATTTTACCTGACTTGGATTGTTTGGAAACCATGCCTACATTATAGCACACAGGTATTTGTAAACAAAAAAAAACCAAAATATTCCTTATTAATTATTTTTATGTTTTGATTTCAGCCTCTAGACTTGTCGATTCCTATCAACCGGGAAGCACTTTCACAAATTAAGCAGAATATAGTAACAAAAGAAGTGACAAACTATAGAAGAATGTTTAATTCCCAGATACCATTTGGACATCCCTTACATCATGAAAATTTCATGGAGGCTAGTTATATGGACTCAGTAACTCGCGACTACTATCGTAGGATAGCCAGGAGTATAAAATATAACCGTAAAGTTTACGAGTACAATAGAATCAATAAGCTATTTTTAAAATAAATTTTTAATATCACTCGAATATTGTTGTATTTACCTACTCCATTAAATATACATATTACTTTGCATTTTCTTTTCCTTTTTCATGAGTACAAATTAATCTGGCTAGGCTAGGCTGGGCTGGGCAGGCTAACAAGTCATACTTTTTCTCAACACGACCCTGTACAACTTTTGTGAAAGAAGAGGAGATCTAGAGATAAGCGATGAGTTTTGCACTCGACATACAGGGCGGAGCGTTTGTCCTCTGGTCATTGTAGCGGACGTGGGTAGGTGACACGGGACACAGAGTGACAACAGGTAGGTGACACAGGTGGGACAAAGAGGTACACAGGTAGGTGACACCGGTGGTACAAAGAGCTACACAGGTGGGTGACAAAGGTGGGACAAAGAGCTACACAGGTAGGTGACAAAGGTGGGACAAAGAGGTAGCTAAGAGACAGCAGGTAGGTAGGTGACAAAGGACCCGCAGTCTTTGGGAAAGAAGAAAAGGAGATAAGCGATGAGTTTTTACGGTCCTTTGGTCATTGTCTGCAGCTTCTTGGCTTCAGCTACCCCTTCTGGTCATTGTCGATCACTTCTTGTACTTCTTGTACACCCTCAAGGTCAAACTAGGCCATCCGTACGTTTGCATGGAGACCCTGATGGACAGGTTACCAAAGTGAGTTTGTACCCCGTCTGTTTATCTACTTATACAGGACCTAAAGGGAACTTAAAATTAATAAAATGAAAAGTAAGAATAAATGGTATTTTTATTGTGTACTTATATTAACATATGTATTTAAATTTATAGTATTATTAAGCACATTACTCCTACTTACTTTACAAATGTAGCAACATACGACAACCACAAAAATTACCTATGAAATTCCTATATACCTACTTAATGTCTATAATAATAAATTACCAAACTATAAACTAGTATCGAAAGCAATAAACTAATTCTAATTACAACCACAACCACAATGATTATAATTCGAGAAATAAACGAGATAAATAGAAGCGTCGTTAAAACATAACCACATTCTTCTTTTATCTCCTAATTTTTAAATTTCAGTTCCACTACAGAACAAAATTTTAGAGATACAGCTCTGCTATAGGATACAGATTTTTCTCTAAAAGGAGCCTCTGTCTGTTTTCGTATAAATTAATGGTATTTAAAACTAAATATAACTTTTTAAAATAAAGTTTAGTAGGAAGATTATATTTTGTAAAAAATATGCTTAAGTAAAAAATGACACAGTTAACACCTAGAAAACGTCCCTAATACATCCCTAATGGGACGTCCCTTGGACGACCTTATGGGACGTCTCTGGTATGTCCGACTAGAAATATCCCTTGGACGTCCCTCGAACGTCCAAAAGAAGTCCCGGGACGTTTGGACCTTAAAACGACATAAAATGGACGTCCCAAGGATGTCCTGTGCTGTCTGGGGACGTACGCCATCCTCCTAAGATCTATTCTGGATAATCCATGAAATTTAGCTTCCATTTCCAAAATATAACGCACTAACTCGTCCTCAAGATCATTCCCTAAGACAGCTTTCGCCCTAACTTTATGTGAGCAGCTTTAATTGGCTTTAGATCAAGTTTTTTTGCAGAACGTTGCAAAGTAGAACGTGGGACATTAAACATTTTTGCAGCTTTCGTTCTGCCTGACAGCTATAATTGCACGTTCCATATCTCTCTCGTCCCATTTTTTTTTAGCTTCTTTCAGCTGTTGTTTTGACATCCTGAAACAATTGAAGTATGTTTTACATTGTTCTAAATATGGGCCACTGGCCCATAATGAAAACAGGGGCATAGCCCATATTGTAAACACGCTTGTTTTGCACAACAGAAGAGGTTATGTATAAAAGTAGTCAATTTAAAGAAAACTTATTAGCATTATATCAAAGACTGATTATAGAGCTTCAACGTGACACAGACGTTTTTTTGAAATTAGTGTTTATTTTCAAATACTGGAATTTATCAACTTATCCGAAAAAGTTTTGACACTCACACCAACCGACAAACAATTATAAACTGGAAAATGTCTACCACTGTGGCGCCATCGCTACGGTGATAGTTTAACTTCGCCAAATACCGTTTGCAATAGTCAAAATGTAGAGATCTGCAACGAATAGCTGTGAATCCTACCTAGCCCATATTACAAGACCAGCCCATATTTGCAGCCTTTCCTCTAGTGATCTTACACAGATACATAGAAACAGATAAAGTAACTGTTTTTATAATTTTTCAAAAATTGATAAAAATATGATATTTATGACTTAATTAAAAAAATACCGCTATTGGCCATATTACCAACATGGTGTCGCTAATATGGCCACTCTACAGAAAGTAAATTTTTATATTTAATTATGAAGCTTAACACAAAATAGAATAAAATAGTTTCAGATTTTTTAACGGTTTTATTACATGTTAAGCAAATACAGTACAGAAACTTAATATTGTCTTATCTTTCACAATCAGGGAATAAGAACGTATCAATTTCCTCTAAACTAGGAATTTCAAAATATTCCCTAACAATACATTTATTAAGCTCTTGAGCGTCTAGACGCAGTGAACCATTTGGCTTCTCAACTAAAACTATATTATTAACGCATTCACATGCTTCTGTTACTTTGGATATAATATTTCTACTTTCTCATTTACCTAATTTCTCTTTCAGCTTATTTTTTATAGTAAATGGTACTCTTCTAGCTGGTCTAGCTACTGGAACACTATCATTTTTTAATTGTATTTTACAAAAACCTGTGAATGTGCCCATTCCCTCAAATACATCTTTATATTCTAGTAATAATTGTTCCTTATTAGTAAGTTCCTATCAACATTTACACTCTGTGTTTCTTTAATTAAGTCAAAAGAATAACATGTTTTAAACCCAAAATTGGCTGGAATTTTAAATCTACAACTACAAATTCTAAATTATAATTCCTATTCAGTCTCTTATAATTTAAAATAATTTTCCCTAAAGTTTTCAAACGTGTACCTCCATAAGCTTCTAATATAGTATTACATTTTTCAATTTTGTACTTACTGTTTCTGAATACGACTTTTAAAATATCACTGGGTAATATAGTTACTTCTGATCCAGTGTCCATTTTGAACTCAATGTCTTGGTTATTTATGTTGACTACCTCGATCCACTGATTACGACTTCTACTATTGATTGCCCCAACTTCTTTCACGGTATGCACATGCATGTCATCATCTGTTGAAGAGCCATCAATGTTCTCGTCATGTCTTCTAATTTCTTTTATATATAACTTTTTTAACATTTTGTCTTTTATATCTTTGCTGATTGGACATTTCAGCAAAACACGCATTACTAAAGTGATTTACTGCACCACATTTAAAGCAATTTTGTCCAAACGCTGGGCACTGGGCAGCTACATGTTTACGTTTGCACTTTCTACACAAAAATTTTAACTCACTTTGTGTATTTCCACTGTCTTGTCTATTTTTTACTGCACTTAATTCCAAACTTTCATTGTTTCTTATGGATTCTAACTGCTTTTTTGTTATTTCAGAGTTTCTGCATATCTCTATTGCTGTTTCAAGCGATAACTTTTGAGCATTTAATAATTTTTCTTGAACACATGGACTATTTGTTCCTAAAACTAACCTGTATGTCAATATGCTGTCTTCCTGTTTGTCATATTCACAACTTTGTATCAACTTTTTTAGACCACTAAGATAAATATCAAAAGGTTATTCTGCATCTTGAACTCTTTTATTAAATACAAAACGTTCATATGTTTTATTTCTTCTGGGAGCACAATATTTCTTAAATTCTGATATGACACTATCAAATTTATTCGGTTCTGGTATTTTGAGAATGTTTATATATTTATATATATATATATATATATATATATTATATATATATATATATATATATATATATATAATATCAACTCCTTCTGGTCCAATCATATTTAAAAACAAAGCAATTTTTACTCTATCGTCTTTGTCATCTTTCTCAGTTGCAATAAGATACATTTCAAAATTTTGGTAAAACCGTCTAAAATTTTCATGAAGGTTTTGAATATTTGCTCTTGTGATTATCTCTTTATTATTTAAATTTACAATTATAAGATACATTCATATTATACCTTTCTTGTTGTTTCTAAAACTAACCATAATCCCCAATATATATTGACGTTGACAGCAGTCATTCATCAGGGCTTCCGTTAAGAAACGCCTGACATTGACCTTAGATGGCAAAATTTGTCTTTAGATAAAGACTTTGTTAATATATCTGCCAAATTATTTTCAGAGCAAATATAATCAATACATATCAGTTGTTTTGAAACTAAATCTTCTATATAATGCTCTTTAATGTCAATGTGCTTGGCACGTTTAGAATTTTCAAAATAAATCAATTATTGAGCTGAGGTAGCTGCAGCTATGTATTCAGCTTCTGCAGTTGAAAGAGCAACTCAGTTTTGTTTCTGGGATAACCACGAAACTGGATTCCCACAATAAAATACAATACATCCTGTAGGGTGAATGCACCAGTGAATGGACACCTAAGAGAAAATCGTACTTTTGCTCAACTTTAGGATAGCACCATAGTCAAACGAAATGACATTCGAAAATGGAAAAAAGATCAAGAATCCTTGAAAATTCAAGATTACTTCTTAATTAATTGTGGTAATGTTAATGTTTCTAAAACTATTTAAATAAAATAAAAAAAAAATAAAAAAACACCAAAAACCCAGTTAATGGACGTACAGCTCTACTCAAAAGACCGATTTTTTTCAGTGAATGGAATTAGGGTCCACTGAAAAGAATAAACTTTCCAGTAAATGAACTGAATTCTGGTAGATAGGTATACATACAAATAAATGCAGGGTGGTTAGTAGGTAGCTATAAATATTAGAAAAAACATTTTTCATAAAAAAACTTACAATTATAAAAACTTAAAATTACCTTTTTAGTACAAGGCATAAGCCCGATTTTTAGCTACCTATTTAATATTATTTTGGTACGCAGTTAAACTACGGTAGTTTCTCAGTTTCCTTTTTATTAAAATAGAAATGCCTCGGTATGTAATAAACAGCAAAAACATATTTTTAAATAAAACTCAAGTAGTAGTAGTAATGGTAGTAGGTAACTAATTTTTAAATAAAACACAAACTATAAGCAATATGTTTATGTAAGTAAAATGCACCGATATATTTATGTAGGTAAAATGTACATACCTAGATATGTAAGAATAACAAATATCCAAAAACATAATATAATAGTTTTTAACCCTACAATTCGCGATTTTTTTTTTGCAACTAAACAAATTTTTTAATAGGGAATAAAAAATACTAAAATAGGTGTGATATTAAAAATTTTTTTTTATATTTTTTAAGGTTTATTTAAAAAAAAATTGGTTGATTCATATTTGAATCACTGCGCAATTGTAATATCTACTATGACAAATTAATTATTGTGGAAATCTGAGAAGCAGTTCTTGTCTTTGTTGAAACATAATGCTGTTTCACATTTTCTACAAACAACGTAAGTTTGCGCACAGCAACCAGGAAGTTTGCAACGAACTCTTGTGCTATTCCATTTGGGAAAATGGTTTTCCTTATCCACACTGATATCCAGTGGAGGCAGGGATGAGGTGTTAGGCTTTATTTTCTTCCTTTCAATTTCTCTCTGTACATTATTTGATGGTCTGCCTCGTTTAGGTGTTTGGTAGGACCCAATACTACACAGTGGTTGTACCAATTTCAATCTGAGTTCAACTAGTGTCATGGTCGGTTTTCCAAAATTAGACCTCCTATATAATAACCAGGAGTTTATTATAGTAATGTCTAAAAGATGATAAAATATTCTTATATACCATTTCTTAGATCGCATTTTAATTCTACACTTTCCAATGTAACTGTCTAATAAATCCACTCCTCCCATATGTTTATTGTATTGTTTCACGATTGCTGGACACGGTACAGTTACCCTTTGTTTTTTCTTTTTGTCATATCTCTGCACGATTTGAGATGGTTCAGATCCAACAAATGATGACAGCATAACAACTATCTTGTTATCTTTCCTTATATTCTCCTCTATTCATGGTTTTGGCATCTGAATCCTTTGGCACTTTACATGACGGAATCTTGTTCCTTCTGGCTGTCGCTAAAGAATGTATCCCCCTCTTTGCTAAGTAGCTTATTAAGGGAATGGAGGTATAATAATTATCAAAATATATTTTATGATAATGATGATCTTGTACTTCCCGTGATAATCTGATGACAACATTTGAACTTACACCAAGATCTGGTTCTTCAGGAAATCGCTTTGCAGGATCGTTTTCTGTGCCTGTATATATTTCAAACTTATAGCAGAAGCCGGAAGTTCCAGATAAAACAAAAAACTTGAACCCCCATTTATGTGGTTTTAGTGGAAGATATTGTTTTAGATGGTGTCTTGTTTTTGTAGAACAGATTTGTTCATCTACTGCCAACATTTCTTTCATAGGAACTGATAAAAATGCTGATGATAGAGATTCTATTACGGGTCTTAGTTTTTTTAATTTATCATCAGTGTCTACTGAGTTATCGTTAAAATGTAAATTTGAACGTATTCTTTCGAAACTTTTCTGACTCATTGCATTCCGAATTATGTTTTGCCCAAATACATTATTCCAATACAATCTCACATTTGGTACATATACGACTGATGAAACGACACAGATTCCTATATATTTGAGCAATTCATTTTTTGACAGGCTGAACGTTGTTTCAGGATTTTTTGAACGGCTGAAATGTATACATTCGTCCACTATTCTGTCAATCAGTTCGTCATTGAAAAAGTATTTAAAAAACTGGTATGGTGTTTGTAAGTCATTGAATTTGTCGGTTAAATCTATTTTCCCCATGAATGTAGATGGCACATCTCTCATTTGTCCTTTTTTCCATACTAAATTTCGTGGTTTTGTTGCGATAAGCGTCGATGATGTTGATGGTTTATTAGATATTTCCTCTGAAATTGGCTGTTCCACGGTTGACGATGATGTTGATAGTTTACGAAATATTTCTTCTGTAATTGACTGCTCCAGCGTGACAGGATTAGGTTCTATTTCCTCTAGAATTTTATGTATATTGTTTACTGAAAAAAAGGCTTCATCTTCATCATCACTATTATCTAGCAGATCTTCATCAATTTCATGTTCATCTTCACTCTCATATGGTATGTTTTCAATATAATCAAATAATTCATCTGTAGTCATGGCCTCCAAATCCACATATTCTGATCCTTTTTTATGTATAAGTGGCATCTAAAAATAAAATAAAAGTCACCATAATAATATAAAAAGCATAAAATTTATTTAATAATATAGACTTTTTTTATAAATATATTGTTTATATAGGATTAAGCCACAATTATTGATTGTAATGAAAATCACATTTTTTAATAACTACTGTGAGACTATTTTTTTAATATTTGAACATTACTAGCAATATTAGTTTTGTCTGACAAAATTAGTCACGAAATGCGCAATGATTCATATATGAATCATACTAACTTCGGTCTCTAGAACAAACACGTGAGCAGATATTCATAATAACATGTCGTATTTAAATAAAGTACACTTCAATGTGTCTAAAAAAAAAAGATCACCTTACCTTGATTTAAAATGATGCAATTATTTGATCTTGTAACAGGAGAAAACGGTTGACAACACTCACACTCAACGGTTGAAAATGAACTGTCAGCTGCGTCGATAAAACAGATTGCATATATGCCGTCATGTCTAGTAATTTTTCCAGAGATCGTGTTTATAAGTTCTCAATACGTGAATACTCATAGAATGTGACTCGGCTAAAATATATTGAATAAAAATGTGGTTGATTCAAATATGAATCACGGCGCATTGTAGGGTTAAATAAGACAAAATAATTTATCCTAAATACGGACAATTAGTAAAAATATAGATAGGTACCTACCTACAAATAAGTATTGTGGATAAAAACTACTCGTATAATAAAAAAAACTTATGTTATGTACCTAGGTAGGTATACATAAAACTTGGTAGGTTCCTATACACCTAGGCGGTTAATAGGCCCTACCTATCAATGAGGACTATGGGTAGGTAATGAAGTAATAAAATTAAGAGTAAATGGTAAGTATGTAGGGTAATAAACATGTACCTAGATAAATATAAACAAATAGGAAGAAAGGCATCTCTCTATGTATAACAGGAACACTGTACCTCAATTAAAATTATTATTAACTAGATAAGTAAAATATGTAGGAAAGTATTTTGATTTGTTCTTTAAAATTTCTATACTTAGCTACCTAACTATCTCTACAAAAATCACAAATTAATTCACCTTCTTCATAGTCTGAACATTCTTCATGCCACCGAACTTTACAAAGATAGCACTTTATCCAATCTTCTAGAGGTGGATCCTGATACAGAATTCCGCATGCTGGACAAGTTAATTGTTCTTCAGTGGCCTCCTCGTCATTTGAACTTGTCGAGGGGTTGTCAGAATTTGTAGTTTTCCTTTTTTCCGACCGTTTTCTACAAGCTGGCTTTGGTTTTCCTTTATATTTTTCTTCCTTTTTTTTCAGTCTCTCAATTTTTCTATTCTCTTTCTCAAGTTCCTTTTCACTTCTTACTTTTTCTTTTAATGTTTGAATTTCCCTCCATTTTTTCGATGTTATGTAATATGGAACCTTTTCTTGAGAAACTCGGATTTTTTTGGTTTGTTTCTCTTCTGGCTAACGCAGATGCTCAGCCCATAAAGACTTCAAGAGCTCTTCACTATTGGTGATGTCAGCCATGGTATTACTTCCAGAAACGAACATATTAGGAAGTGATTCACATTTTGATGGAACCGTCTTATCCGTTGTCTCATCCGTTGGAGTAACACACACAGAGATTGAATCACATTTTGTGGGAACCGTGATACCTGCTGCAGAAACACACACATTAGAGATATTTACGTTTTTCAGTCTCATTTGGAGAAACTGTTTCGTTATCAATAATTGGATCGCGTTTTTCAGTCTCATTTGTTGGAATAACACACAGATAAGGGTCTGAATCTTTTTTTTCTTGAACAGTGTTATCCGTTGGAGAAACTGTTCCATCATCAATAATTGGATCGTGTTTTTTAGTCTCATTTGTTGGAGTAACACACAGATTAGGGTTTGAATCTTTTTTTTTTCTTGAACAGTGTTATCCGTTGGAGAAACTGTTCCGTTATCAATAATTGGATCGCGTTTTTCAGTCTCATTTGTTGGAGTAACACACAGATTAGGGTTTGCATCTATTTTTTCTTGAACAGTGTTATTCGTTGGAGAAACTGTTCCGTTATCAATAATATCATATGTTTCCTGACCATATAAGTTAATATCATTAACATTGATGGTTGATATTATTTCAATGGCCGTTTCCTCGGGAAAAACCTCCATAATTCTTAATTCCATATTTTCTTCTGTGATATCCTCAGCAAATTCGATAGGTAAATTCATCACATCAATGTCATCAACGTTTGGAACAGGTTCTGCACTTGAAATAGATGTTTTAGCTGTACACGTTTCCCACACTTCCAAAAGTGACACGTCTTCAATTTTCTGTTCACCAACTATAAATTCGATAACTTTTTTTGCCGTGGCAAAATCTTTGTCAGGAATTACTGTTTCTGGAATACTTTTTTTGTCACATCCTTTACAGTTTTTACAATTCTTGAACTGTAGTCAATTGCATTTGAGTCAAAAGGAAATAAACCACAATCACGAAATGCAGTTCTTATTAAGTCACTGCTAACAGAAGTTTTAAACGTGTCATAAAATAGAGGAACAAAATTCTGTTTAGTAATCGATGATCCTCCTTGCTTAATCTTCCTCACTCCTTTCGCCCAAGCTGTCTTTAGGGGCTTAAAAATGGTTGTGTCGCATGGCTGGATTATATGAGTGGCATTGGGAGGTAAGCAATGAACTATAATTTAATTTCCCAAGCAAAACGTGCTTAAGTGCATTGTCAGGTGACTTTTATGGCCGTAAAAAAATAAAATTACAGGAAATGGCACTTCCTTTTCTGGCAGCCATGGTACCATTGTGTTTGCTACATACTCAAAAAAGGTTGCTGATACCATCCAAGGTGCACAAGACCGTAATGCATTCCTTCTCTTGACCACAAACAACTTCATAAAATCTTCTATACTGCTTAGCGCAAAGCAATTTCCCTGATTTTGGGCATGTCAGGAACCCAGTCTCGTCACTGTTTAATATACGTCTACCATCTTGAAGGATATCAAGTGCCCCTTCAGAGTTTAAGTGATCCCTCACTTCATTGAACCACTTCCGTAAACCATGTTCTGTCACTGCGACCCTTGATTTAGATACCATCTCTGTATTTCGGGTGACAACATTTGGATGTCTTTGTAGAAAGAGCTGCAGCCATTTTTTTCCTGGACGGTCGTCAGTAAAAGGATTATTCCTTGGACATACTTTCAGCACTTTTTGAACACTATCCATGACTTCTGAAGGGTGCATTGGAAAACCTATTGCTGCTTTATTAACAATCCATGTTTCTAAACGATTTTCTTCCTTATCTGATAGTATTGATGGAGGACCCATTTTCATAGCTGGAACTGTAGTTTCCTCTTTTAAATATTTGTACACAGTGCTTTTGGGTATTGAGGGATAATCCGTAAGAATTGTTCTTACAGACTTTTCACCCGACCTTATCATTCTTAAGGCTTCTGTTATCACCTCCGTGTTATAGCAAAATCGTTTGTATTCTTTTTTTTTGTACATTAAAACCCTCGTCACAATTCACACTTGCCCTTTTTCTTGTGTTTGGCATTTCTGTAATATAAAAAAAGGTAGGTGAGAATTCTAGGTAAGTATACCTAATGACAAAGATAGATAGGTAGCTCAAATAACAACTGACCAATGAAGTACCAACTACGTAGACACGTAAATGTTAATGTAGGTAGGGAGAAAGTATAGGTAAGTTGGAAAATACATTCATCTTGGTGGACGGATAACGTGAGGAAAGAAAAAGTAGATGCCGAGAAAGGTAGCTAGACGACGTCTAAGACGATCTGAAGATTGGTGTGCGGAGTTGGCGAAAGCATATAGAAGACATGGACGCTTAGAAATATATATATATATATATATATATATATATATATATATATATATATATATATATATATATATATATATATATATAGATATATATATAGGTTATTCCACGAATATACGACTGTTTATGGAATTATTACTACAACGAATATTTTACTGTACAAGTAGAAGTATGAAAGTAAATTGGTCTAATTATTATTCCATAAAAAAAGGATCTTCTGTTACTATTACATATTATAAACTAAAATTATTTCAGTTAGTAGATGTTCAGATAGACGCAAAATTTATTGTGAAAATTAATCCGAAAATAACAAAAAAATTTACGTAAACGCTCCTACAAATAGGTAAATACAATGACCTCTATACAGTTAAAATGTGTTCATCAGCCATTTGGGTTGGATTTCGGTGAAATGTAAACATCAAAGAGGCGCGCCGGGTATCTTTATTACTTTATTAGGTAGGTACTACAACGGTAATAAACAGAAATATATTTTTAGTATAAATAAAAAGAAATTGGCAGAACGATGGTTTAGAAACCAGGAAAAGAATCTAGTATTCCACTTTGTTAGTTTTTTGTTTGCTTTGAGTGGATATACTCTTAAAAGTTCCGAAAGTAACGGGGATAACATGGCGGCTATTGATAGTTAAAGTACCGAGTCATTACAGATATTAAAAAGTAACGAAAATTTACATACAGTTTCATAAATCACCGACTGATTTTAGTTTTAAAAACAGTCCGTATAGAGGTGTCCGGTGAAGAGACGTGTCCGTTAAGAGAGTTTAGTGTAGTGTATTTGTTTGTAATGGTGATTAGGAGAATAAGAGTAAGAGTAAGTTTTTTTGATTTTTTAATACTAATTGAATATTTGACTAAATAAATTAAACTATTTAATCACTTAAGTATTGTTACACTTCGTTTAAATCACTTAATTCAAAAACCAACTTGTTTACAATACTAAAGTCAATGAGAGTAATTATACGAGTATACGTCAAAATCTGAATTACAACTATTCTATAAACTATCAATTCTATATTTAGATCATAACTTCATATTTAAATCTAATGTGTATATCTGTCATAACACTATTTTAAAAATGGGGAGAATTTACCATTGTACAATTCAGCACATTGGACCACTTAAGTCGACACCTTAAAGCGAATTTAAAACAGTCGTATATTCGTGGAATGGAGTATATATATATATATATATATATATATATATATATATATATATATATATATATATATATATATGTAAAGAATAAATCTTTTAGCAAAAAGCTGCTATCGCTTTGTTGTATTAAATTGGCCAAATATATGGCCTAGGAGGACAAATTCGTTAAACTTCCCGTGCTCGAATCGGTATCACTAAAGTGTTATGTTAATATTAATTAACGCCATTTCAACCGCAACAGGTGCCAAGCATACAGTGGTAACTTCACTTTATATCTTTTCCTTTTTATATGTATTTTTTATATCGTAACGATAACTTAAATAATGCTACCAAAAGTTAAGATGAAGTCATAAAATAAAATTTTTTGCATAGTTGGAAGTGAATCAATGATTTTCTTAGTTCTTTTTCACTAGTTAATATTATATAAAATATTATATGCTTATTAGACCACGTGTTCTGTTGCTTTGCTAATTTTTACTAAGTCTCTAAATGTTGTTAGTTATTTAATTGTTTATACAATATCAACATATGATGTCCATTTATTTGAGTTTTTGTACTATCTTTTTAATACCATTGACAACTACATATCTTTTTAAAGGTAACATTTAACATCTTCTTCATGAATGTGTGGTACTCGTAATGTAAAAATTTTTAGATGAACTAATGATGCTATCAGAATTCGATAGCGAAACGTCTTCAAAATAGATGAAATAGTATCAACTTTGTCTTTTATTTCTCCACCTAGTAGACCGATATTTGAACCCACCACTCGTCTGAGTGATCCTTATCATATATTGGATAGACGGTCGTATTCCTTTTTGCGATATATATATATATATATATATATATATATATATATATTATATATATATATTATATATATATATATATATATATATATATATATATATATATATATATATATATATAAATAATAGAGGGCGCGGCCAGACTGACCCAAAGTGCAAGACATGGTGATAATGGAGTAAACCATCAAAACTTGGGGGAGTATACCCCTTCTCGCCATAAAAAACGAAGAGGCGGGAACCCCCTTCTAGTGGGAGGTTCGTTGGCGATGCGATTTTTGGGATCACCTTGTATATTGAATATAACGTAAATCTTTAATTGAAGTATCATTTTTATTTGCGTTTTTATGACTTACTGTGTTGAAATTATGTTATGGGAACAATAGGTAGGTTAATACCTACCTAATAAATTAGGTAAAATATTGTTGAATATTTGGTCTATTTACTGGTGAAGATTTAGGCAGTAAATATACCTATCTATCTTTGTTGTACATTCACTAGAGACGCACAAACCAGTAAATGGACAGTTATGTTCACATCAATAAAACTCTGTCCACTTACTGGATTAATTTTAAAATAAATATTTTAAATATAAAATATAAATTGTTTATATTTATTCCCTATTATTTTTTATAATGGCTGTTAAAAATACCATATGGTTCAATATCCCAGAGAATAGACTGTTGTCCATTCACTGGGGGTAGCGTGTAATTTGAATTCCAGTTGGTCTATTGCTATTTTTTACTACAAAAATATCATACTCGATTATCCTTTTATGTTTAAGAATTATTAATGATAATACTTAATAATTCACAAAAAAAAATCTAAATAAAACATAAAATATTGAGTACAAACCTTATTCCGAAATGACGTGCAAGTAGCTGCCACAAAACTTTCCACCACTTTCACTCACCACGGAATCACAAACCACAGTGTAACCTTCATAATTCCTGTTCCATGATTAGCAACTGTCTAGAAATTGTTCAGAGCCATCTAGAGGATACAGAGTGTACTACCAAGCGGGTAGAACACTGCTTACAGCTGTCTGTAGATTAAAAAATATGAATAAAGGCGATGATTGTCCATTCACTGGATCGGTCCATTAACTGGTGCATTCACCCTAATACTTTTCCTGTCAATTTTGTGTCTCTTTGTGAAAAATTTTGTGTCTCTTTCAAATAACGCAACACTATTTTTCCTGCTTTCCAAGTTTATTGTGAAGGTTGATCAAGTACTCTACTAAGATATGAAACAGCAAACATAATATCCGGTCTAGATGTAGTTGCTATGTACATAAGACTACCTATAAGTTTCCTATACGGAACATCAATTACTTCTAGAGTGTTATCTATCTGAAAATTTGTTTCCATTGGCGATGACGCACCTTTATAATCACTCATTGTAATGTATTGAAACCCAGTACTTGTTGTTTAAATCTCTTTATTCCTTGCTGCCATTTTACATCTTAAGAATTAGGTTAGTTCTTTACATTTTTTATTGACAGATAGTCCATATCTTATTTTGGCCTTGTATGTAACACTATTACAGCCAGTAGTTGTCTACTCTATTAGTTGCGATACTACATCTTTCCACCCTTAAGACATGAATTTATAAATTTAACCTCTCAGGAGGCTTAATAAGGCGGCGAGGTCTATCGCAACTATTAGATCTATCAACCCTATCGCTAATATTACATTTATTTTCACTAGGATTACTTTTACAATTATCCTGTTTATTTTCATTTACACCCCCACAATCAGCCGCTGTCGACATTTCCCAATTTTGAGGTAATATCGGATTGGCTCGCACTTCAGAGTCTTTCAGATGTCTAGCTTGCACTCCCGACACTCCCGTAATATCCACTACCGCATTATCATCACTATCTTCTGACAAAACCTCCTCCTTATTATCATACCCTTCCCCTTCCCTATATTCACCTTTCTCTTTCTCAACTGACTCCCCTTTTTCCAACTTAAAATGAATATCATCATAGAACATTCCTAGCTTAAGTTTTTGATCAATATGTCTTTTCCAAAGCAATTTATCATTTTGAATTGGTTTACATATATAAGTTATTTGCCCTATTTTCGACACAATTATCGCTTTTACCCATGAAGGCTTATTCAAATTCCTATAGTCTTTAGTGTAAACCACCTCACCCTCTTCAAAGGTAACTTGTCTAGCACCATGATATTTAATTTGATTAGCCCTAGCCTTTTCTCTCATTGTACTTGTTAAAAAGTCTAAACGTGTTTTAATATGTCTGCCAAACATGAGTTTGGAAGGGGTTTCCCCTGTTGAACTGTGAGGTGTATTTCTATATGAAAATAAATATTTGCTAATAAGCTCAGACAAATCCCTATGATCTGATACATGATCTACAAACAACTTACTCATTGAACTTTTAAAATGTTTTACACTATTCTCTGCTGCTCCGTTTGTTGAGGGGTGATATGGGGGCGAAGTATTGTGAATGATGCCATTCATTCTACAAAATGTTTCAAATTCTATACTAACAAACTGTGGGCCGTTATTGATATTATGGTGTTTGGCAATCCAAATCTGGCAAAACACTCTCTCAGACATTTAATAGTGGAGTTTGGATCAATTTTATTCATAATAAAGACTTCTGGCCACTTTGAATATGAGTCTATCAATATCATACACATTTTTCCTTTTATGGGTCCTAAAAAATCTATATGTATGCGATCAAAGACACCTTTGGCTTCTTGAAACTTTGGCTTACATGGCTCACAGTTTTTTACATATGTTTTAATTTCTGAATCAAGGTTTGGCCACCAGAAATATTGCCTCGCTATCGTCTTCATTCTTACCATTCCATTATGGGCTCCATGTATCTCCTCCAATAACTGCTTCCTAACCTTCTCTGGAACAATTACTCTAAAGCCCCACATTAGCAACCCATTGTCTATCCCTTATTCCAATTGCCTCCTTTTAAAAGGTTTCAACTCCTCTGCTACTTCATCTGGCCAACCATCTCTTACAAACCGGTAAACTTTCCCTAGTATAAAATCTAGTTAATTTCTCTGATCAAAATATCTGCCCTAGTGGGCACCCTGTCTTCTACTAAAAAGTTAAAATAATCATATGTAATCTCTCCTTCCTCCTTTGTTGCATGTGGAAGCCTAGAAAGACCATCAGCACCTCCATTCTGACAACCCTTGACATATTGAAAAGTATAATTAAATCCACTCAAGAAAAATGCCCACCTTTGAAGTCTACCTGCAGCCATCTGAGAAATTCCTTTATTTTCCCCAAATATTGCTTGAAGTGGCTTATGATCAGAACATAAAGTAAACTTGTGACCCATGAGGTACTGATAAAACTTTTTTACTCCCCAGAAAACTGCTAAGGCTTTCTTATGGATTACTGAATAATTAGATTCTGCTTTGTTTAATAACCTAGATGCAAATCTGATTGGCCTTTCTGAACCATCTGGGAAAGTATGCAAAAGCACACAACCTATACCTGCCTCTGAACTATCACATACCAACTTTATTGGTTTAACCGGATCAAAATATACTAAATTTTGCTCTGACAATATTGCTGCTTTTGCATTTTTAAAAGATCTTTCACATTCTTTGGACCAAATGAAAGGAGTATCTTTTTTAGCAATTTATACAAAGGACTGAGCACAGATGGTAAATTCGGTACAAATTTTCCATAATAATTGACCATACCCACAAAAGCTTTAATTTCTGTTATATTTTTAGGTCTAGGAATCTCTGAAATAGCTTTAGTTTTATCTGGGTCTTTATGTAGACCTCCTTTATTTATATAGTGTCCTAAATACCGTATTTCTGGTTGAAAAAATTTACATTTATTCAAGTTAAGACTGAACCCTCCCTTATACAGTCTATCTAACACTACCTGTAAGTTTTTTAAATGCTCCTCTCTATTCTGTCCTGTGACCACAATATCGTCCATGAAGTTAATGGTTCCTTTAGCTCCTAGCAAAACTTTTTCTAATATTTTCTGAAAAATGGCACAGGCTGGTTTGGTACCATAGGGTAACCTGTTTACTTTATATATACCTCTATGCGTACTTCAAGATAACAATAATTTTGTACTTTCCTCTAATTCTAATTGATTATAAGCGTTCCTTAAATCTAGCTTTGTAAAATGTTCCCCACCCTGAAGAGCAGTAAAAAGCTCCTCAATACGAGGTAAAGGATATTTTACATCATGTAGAAATCTGTTTACCGTTACCTTGTAGTCAGCGCATAAACGTATCTTTCCATCCTCTTTAATTATTGGCACTAAAGGTGTACCCCATTCAGAGTTTTCAATTAAAGAAATTACTCCCTTTTCAACCAACTGATCTAATTCTTTATTAATTGATTCCTTAAATAGAAAAGGCACAGGCCGTGGTTTATAAAAAATAGGTTTGACCATTGGTTGCACCTGTAATTTCACCGTTTCATGCTTAAAACAACCTAATTCATCTTTGAATAAACCTTCATATGTACTTAATAACTCCGTTAAATTATTACTCTCTATTTTGTTTACATGTTGATCAAATGTAATTTGTATTTTAAAAAGTTTTATTAAGTCTCTTCCTACTAATGGAGTACTCCCGTTTTTAACAATGACTAACTTACACTTATGCATAATATCTTGATATTTGACTTCTGCAAGAAATTCTCCTTCCGGAGTAATCACTGAACCATTATAGCATTTTAATCTAGTATTGGTAGGTTTTAACCAGGTTTTATCAAATTTCTGTTTAAAAATATTGTCTGGTATCACTGATATACCAGCTCCGGAGTCTATCTCCATTAATAGGGGCTGACCATTTATAAATAATTCTATTTTAGAAGGTTTAACATATTCATTACTTACATAGTACATTTCAACATAATCAATTGTCTCTCCTTCTTTTCGCTGGAATTGTTCCTCCTCAATTGCCTCCACTGACACGTAATTGCTTCTTTTCCCAGGACATACTTCAGCCAAATGCCCTATTTTGCTATATAATCTGCAACGATATGTCTTATAACGACAAGCTGAAAACACATGATTCCCTTTTCCACAGTGCTGGCATTTTCAATTCTGCATCGTGTTGTTTTCTCTAATTCTTTGGTTCTGGTTGGCCCTTGCTGTTTGAGACCTTCTCACTGAACCTACTGCATGGATCTCTGTGGTACAATTTACTTGTTCAAAAGTTGCCTCTTTTTTTAAAGCTATCTCCACCAAAGCCTCAAAACTTAGGGTATGTTCTTCTTCACATAAACGATCCAATATAGGCCCCTTATTTAGTCTTGTGATGAACTTATCTTTAAGTACAGAACTCAATATATTACCAATCTTCATTTTTCTGCGCTTCTTCAAACGTCTCTGGTTTACCGTTCAATGATAGTAAGCAATACGCTGAATATAATTCATATTCTCTTAAATGTTTTGGTAAGTGTACCTCTCTTCCTCTTCTAGTATATATTAGGTCCTCTTCATTATTATCTATTTCATTTCTAATTACTTCTTTGTTTTCATCTAAACTTTCAGAATTTTCTTCATTGTGGGTCCAAACTGTTTGCCTTTTACTGTTATCATTAACCTCATCGATTACATTGCCTTTATATTCAACTTGTTTTTCATCAAAAATAACATCTGTAGATGTAATTATTTTGTTCTTTTTACAATCCCATAATCTATATCCTGACCTACCATTATTGTTATTGTTGTTCTAATATCAAGTTTGTTCAGCTTTGGAAGAATTACACTCCATGCTCTAGAACCAAAAACTCTAAGATTATTAATATTATTCTCACCATGCCATATTTGAGATGGTGTTTTACCACCATTAGCTGTTGTAGGACTCCTGTTCAATTCATAAGCTGAACATCTTATTGCTTCACCCCACAAATGTTTGGGCAAGTTAGTTTCTCCTAGTTTAACTCTAACTTTATTTATCAATGTACGATTCATTCTTTCAGATGTACCATTTTGCTGTGGAGTGTATGGCTAAGTATACTGTAACTCAATACCCTTTTGTCTACAAATATTTTTAAAATTTCTTGATGAGAATTCACCCCCATTATCTAGTCTGATACTCTTAGTTTTAACATTATGTTGAGTTTTAATTAAATTTATGAAATCAAGAACATTATTTTCATCTTCACTTTTTTGTTTTAATAATTTAACTACTGTAAAATGTGAGAAATCATCAGCTAATACCTGAAAATATTTTTCTAAGTCTAAAGTAGGGTTAGCAACTGGCCCTGCTATATCTGAATGTATTAAATCACCAATTCTTTTGCTTTTCTTTTCTTTACTATGAAAGCTTCGTCTTGTACTTTTACCCTGAATACAACTTTCACATGGTTCTTTTGAAAAAGGTAATTGTAAAATTTTTAAGCCTAAATGATTCAAATGCCCTAAGCGTCTATGCCAAATATTTCTATTAAACTCAGTTTTATCTAAAACATTTACATTTAAAGCCATACATTCTATTTCTAACTTAAAAAGATACAAATTATTTACTTTAGGACATTCAACAGTATATGTTTTTCCAATAATAAGCGCACAATCATTTTTAAATAAAACCTTATTTCCCTTTTCAGTTAATTGTGAAACAGAAATTAAGTTAGGTTTCAAGTTTGGAACAATTAAACCATTAATACTTACTTTTCTTCCCTCACACATTCCTCTAAGTTTACCTTCTTTAGTTGATTTCAATTTGTAACCATCTGCAATTTGTACAAAACTTGCTTTATCCAAATTTGTTACATCAATCATATAGTCCACAAGTTGATCTGACAAAAAATTTTGTGTACAACCTAAATCTAAAACAAAATGTACCTAATTAAGTGTACCACAGTTCATTGCAGGATAAACCGTCTCTTCATTTCGCACTATTTCTTCACTACTAGTAACACCACTGGACATTTTCTGGTTTTCAGCATCATCATTAATGGCATTTATCGCAATAAAACCTAATTCTTCTTCTACATAACCTGCATGCTCAGAGTTACTTCTATTTGTATTGGCACCTCTATAAAATCCACGTCTTCTGGAACTACTAATTCCTCTACTCTGGTTTTTAACAATTGAAGTTCTACTTTTACACTTATATGATTTATGGCCCATTTTACCACATTTGAAGCATTTAATATCACTTACTTTGAATGCTGCCTCATTGTTCATAGTAGGTGGTTTGTTTTTATCAAATTTCTTCAGCTCCTCATCCAATAATCTAGATTTAACAAATTCCATAGTTACCTCAGTGTTTAATGTTTCTATTGCTGTAATTACTGATTCATACTCTTCATTAAGGGTTAATAGAAGATGACATACTTTGTCTGATTCATCTATCTTACTACCTACACCTTCCAGTTCTCTTATAAGTCAAAATTCATAAAATGGTCTTCCAGTTTTTGATCTCTTTTACACTTCAAAGTCAATAGCTTCTTTTTTAATGTAAGCTTGGTGAATATACTTTTTCTCTCAAAAAGCCTTCAAGTGCTTTCATCATGTCTTTAGCGGTTTTGGCATCCTTTATAATGTCTAAATGTTTAACTGTAACACATTGAACTATAATCGATTTTACTTTTGCATCTTCATCTGTAAAATTTTCTTTCTCTGTTGGGTCTATACTTTCAATCACTGGTAATACTTTCTTTTCATTTAATAAGGTCTTTACACGGAATTTCCAACTGTTAAAATTCTCACCTGCGAGAATCGGAAATTGTTGACCTGCAAACATCTTCCAAGGTAATCATGTTTTCTTGATTTATATTTTATTCCTTTATCAAGGAGTTATCTGGGTCCATAACCTTTTGAATATTTGCTCTTGTGATTATCTGTTTATTATTTAAATTTACAATTATAAGATACATTCATATTATACCTTTCTTGTTGTTCCTAAAACTAACCTTAATCCCTAATATATATTGATGTTGACAGCAGTCATTCATCAGGACTTCCGTCAACCTACACTATGTACAAACCTATACTTAACAGAAGGTTTCCCTCGAATTTCATGGATTCTGGCACTTTTCCTTCCATTCTGGATAACTGTACTTTTGGCTCTTGTACTGACTGCGCCATGTAATAATAATACTCGGTATTTATTAAAGGTTATATTTAATAAAAGTGTAAGATTAACAATACACACGTTATATCTTTTTATGCTAACCCCCTAATCTCAATGTGTCTAACTTCATCGTGCCACGCCTCTTCTTCTTTTCCATGTGGCCTATTACTACAATTTTCATTAAAAACTTGAAGATATTGACTTTTTGTCCCGAATACTGGCTCTAGAAGCAATTCGTGCCCTTATAAATCCATCCCTTGCTGTATTTCCACATACAGCAACTGACGCTTATGTTACTAATTTGATGCACTTTTCCACTGCTTGCATGTGGCATGGATATTTAAGAATTTCAATTTCAGCTAGAACATCTAAAATCATTTCTTCTAGTTCTTCATTGGGAATACATTTTGTCAGGGGAGGTTCTGTTATTGTTGTCGACTGCCAGTTAATCATATCGATGTAGTCTTCAGCATAAAAATTTAAAGATGGCAATTTGAATTCCCGAATTTCTTGTTGATTTGCTGTTTTTCTACACTTCAATAGATAGATAGATAGATAGTTTATTGTTAATAAATGAATACAAAAATATTTTTTACAAGTAAAGGAAAATAAAATATATGTCAATATAGTTAATATACACATAAATATAAACACAAAACATAGATACAGTGTTTTAAATTATACTGTTGACAATTACAAAAAATTAAAATCGGAAGTAAAATACTCCTCATATGTAAAAAAGGCATTCACTATAACAGGGGTGGCCAACCTTTTTAAGTCGAGTGCCAATATGAGAACAAAAAAATTTGGCGTGCCACTAAAATTTTTCGACATACTAATATGGATACTATATATTAATAATATACGGTACAATATGTATTTCTTATGTAAATTCCACATTTTTCCGTTTAGTCAAGATAGTGGAGGTTTAAAAAATAACGTAATAAGTAAAACATAACAACAAACTTACTTTATTGTTAATAAAAATAAACACGTTAAACAAAAAAACTTAAATATTTTCTTATGGTCTAAAATTCAAATTATTAAACAGTTACTTATTTAATGTGGTATTTGAACTTGTATTTTTTTAATTAATTCATCTATATTGGGATTAATTTCGGAACTAGCCAACAGAATTAGATTTTTTAAATGCATGTCAGTTAATCGTGACCGATATTTTGATTTTATTATGTTCATAATAGAGAACATTTGCTCACAAACGTACGTTGAACCAAATCTACAACAATATCTGAGCTAACTCGTGTAAATTAGGAAAATTGTTTGCTGGTACAAATTTCCAAAATTCAATATAATTGGAATCAGTAACAGTTGAAATAATTTCCCTATATTTGGTTTTTAGTATAGTGTGGTTCTGTAAATCAATAATTTCGATCTGTATTTCAGCTGAGTAACAATTGATATCTTGCAGAGAAATAGAAAAAGGATTTATGAAAAGGTCAACATTCATTTTGTCTTTTTGAAAATCTTCAAACCGGGTATTGAATGAACCTAGCAAAATAGATATAAGGTTCTTAAATCTGTCATAATTTGGAGTTCTACTGACCTTGTTGACTAATTCCTGCATTAATGTGAAATGTGTCAATTTGTTCTCCAAAATCGTTACAAAAAAGCATAAGTTTATTCACAAAAGAAGATATATGACCAACTAGAGTGGGAAAAATACAATTTTTTCCCTGTAATCTTAAATTTGATAGATTTAAATGTCTCATAATATCAGTGAGAAAAGCTAAATCCCAAAGCCAATCTTTATCATTATGTAACGAGTACTCACTGGGTAGTTCATTGTTTTCTTGCAAATATTTTAAGACGCACTCCTTCAAGTTCCAAAACCTTTCGAGTGCATTTCCTTTGGAGAGCCAGCGCACACTGCAATAGAGAAGTAACTCTCCATCTTGCTCCGTTTCTTCCCTGAACAGTTCTCGAAATTGTCGTCGATTCAATGCCCGAGCTCGTATTTTGTTAATGCAGCGTGTTACAGGGTCAACAACAGATGACATGTTTAGGTCCTTGGCACAAAGAGCTTCCTGGTGAATAATACAATGGTACTTAAAAACTTTTCTTCCCAAATAGTTTTCCAGTAATGTAACAAACCCCTTTAGTCTACCAACCATGCAAGGAGCTCCATCTGTACAAACACTATCTAATTTTGACCATTCAACTTTGTTGACTTTGATTACGTTTTTAAGCTGTTGAAAAATGTCCTCTCCTGTTGTTGTGACTAGTGGGCGCAAATCCAGAAGCTCTTCGGCATTTTCAAAATTATCATTGGTATAACGGACAAAAATGCTTAACTGCGCATTTTCTGTGTCGTCACAACTTTCATCCAACGCTAAAGAAAAGAATTTGCAGGATTGTAATCCACTTATAATTTGGGAAACAACATCCTGGCCCATATCATCTATACGGCGCATGACTGTATTTCGGGATAATGCAATATTATCGACCGTATTTTTGATCTTTACATCTCCCACATTTTTAGCAAATATTGCCAGACTATTTTTAATTATCTCCTCTCCATCAGAGTAGGCTTTTTTCTTCCGGACTAATAGCAGAGAAAGTTCATATGATGAATTATAGAGTTTTAAACCTCTGATATCTCTGTAATTTTTTTAGATCTTACAATATTACAAAAAAAGTTAAATTTAATACTCGAGGTAATAGATGTACAAAACCTGTGGATCTCACTCACACATCTGACCACAGAGGTATTTCCTTTCAGATAGCTTACTTATCCACAAATTGTGCAACCAGAGTTTGTTATGGACCTATCACAGATGAAGGACTCCTCAATCTGAATAACTGTTAATTAAATGCGAAAAAAGCTTAAATGTTTTAAAAGTAGTTAACCGTCACCAATGGGGCGCTGATCCTAAGGTTAATCTAATGTTTTATAGGGCATATACCAGGTCAGTTCTTGACTATGGTTGCTTTTTGTATGGGTCTGCTAAAAACACTAGACTTAAAAAATTAGACCGAATCCAGTACAAAGCTCTACGTTTGGTTTTAGGTACACTTAAATCTACACCTACTGAAAATCTTTTAGCCAAATGGTGGCATAAGAAAAATTCTCCAACTTTAGCTATAGCATTTCCTAATGTTTCTTCCTATTTAGAAATCCCAGCTGAAACTAATTTTTTCCAATCTAATTTCAATATTCTTTATTCCCAAAACAAAGTTTATTTCCCTACTTTTGATGATAACAACGTCATTCAACTTCAGAAACAACTTGCCAAATTTGATAAGCCATATAGGATTTTCATAGATGGGTCAAAATCCATTTTGGGAGTTGGTTCTACGGTATGTATCCAAAATAATCAAGAACACATTAAGTTTAAATTAAACCAACAATGTTAGTAGGTAGATAGTGTTCCTTCTGGAGCGGAAGTGACGTCACACGTCGATCGTCAAGCGTACGTATCCTCATGGGCCAAGGCCACGCCCCCTCGTGACGTAGGAACGTGCCTAGGGTCTCGAGGCCACGCCCTCGACCAATGGTGACGTAGGAACGTACCTCGTGTCTCTAGACCACGCCCCTCAGCCAATGGTGGCGTAGGAACGTCCCCCATGTCTTGCTGACCAATGGTGGACGTTCTCGTGACGTCGGAACGTGTCGTCGACCAATGGCAGCATAGCAGCGTCAGTGGTGGGAATAGCAACACCCCCAGCGACCAATGACAGCTCAGAATTTGAATAAACATCATAGAAATGGCGGTCTAGCGATGAGGAACCAATGGTGACATAGTAACGCCCTCCTCGTGACGTCGGAACGTGTCGTTGACCAATGACAGCATAGCAGCGTCAGTGGTGGGAATATCAGGCCAATGGTGGCATAGTAACGCCCTCCTCGTGACGTCGGAACGTGTCGTCGACCAATGACAGCATAGCAGCGTCAGTGGTGGGAATATCAGGCCAATGGTGGCATAGTAACGCCCTCCTCGTGACGTCGGAACGTGTCGTCGACCAATGACAGCATAGCAGCGTCAGTGGTGGGAATAGCAGACCAATGGTGGCATAGGAACATCCCCAATGGCCTGCTGGCCAATGGAGGACGTCCTCGTGACGTCGGAACGTGTCGTTGACCAATGGCAACATAGCAGCGTCAGTGGTGGGAATAGCAACACCCCCAGCGACCAATGACAGCTTAGAATTTGAATAAACAACATAGAAATGGCGGTATAGCGATGAGGGACCAATGGTGTCATAGTAACACCCTCCTCGTGACGTTAGAACGTTTTTCTCGACCAATGATGCCACAGAAACGTGTCCTCAACCAATGGCGGACATCCTCGTGACGTTGGAGGCCAATGGTGTGCATCAACGGCCAATGAGAAAGACGTGCATCGACTAATGGTGGAGTCGTACCACAATATTAACGAAAAGACGCCCCAGTCCCCCATTCCCCCGAAAAGACGTTCCAGTCCCCCCATTCCTCCCGAAAAGACGCCCCCCCAATAATAACGAAGCTACACGTCCAACGTAACCAATGAGAACGATGTACAATCGCTGGTCGGTGACTGCGTTCTATGAATTGACAAAGAGAAGAAGATGAATGACAGACAAAGAGAGCAATTTTTCCTCGTATTTTTTTGTAATTAAAACCTACAACCATTAGCGTAAAACTTCTAAATTTTTTCAATTTATATTTTACGAGTTACCTCGTATATATTTTATCGATTACCATAATAACAAAAATTCGTTTATTTTTCAATTTATACTTTACATGATCAGTTGAATGCTACTGAGAATAATGACATCACCCGGATACGCCGGCTATTAAAAATGTCTCACGCGATCACGATATATAGCCGGAAACACGTGCACATTCCAATTCGATTATTTAATGTAAGATAAAATATATTCGCATGGAGGCAGGAAGCAGGTGCATAATCCGTTGTATTTAATAATTAAGCCCGGCATGTGATGCATAAATGAATAGTCTTACGAAATATTGCGCAACATAGTTTTAGCGTGGGAGAGGCAGTTAGATAAATAGCAGACGCTATCAATTACTCAGTTATATTTCATGTTCCGCGCTAATACGTCAAATGTTATATAATATGCCACATCCTACATTGAATACTATAAGTCAGGTTGGCCGAGTGGTCAAAGGCGTTGGATCTAAGCTCCGATACCCGAAAGGGTGCGTGGGTTCGAATCCCACACCTGACACATTTTTTTAATAAACTCTTTATTCGTCTTCTTATGCCACGTCCTACGTTGAAATATGTCCTGCGTAGAATGTTACGATATCCCCACTTATACGTTGGAGTGGAGAGGTAAGAAGATATAATTAAAAGTTTTCATGTTCATAGCTTTATTTCGCGAAACGTAGGCATTGCAACATGAACAGTGTGGAAGTAAAAGCTAAAAGTGAAGTGATGCTGCTTAATACTTTGTATAATTTTGAGAATTTAAAAGTATTAGTTGGATTAAGTTCAGCTCAATCATTTGAACCAGGTGTTAAATTAAGCAGCGAGAATAATGAGATATTGTTCGGTATATGTGATTGGATCCGATTCATCGATGAACTTAATCGTAAATATAATCAGTTTTTCCTCATGCCTCTACAATGCTATTGTGAAGATGAACCTCCAGAATGTTGTGAATTTTTAGCAATTGAAACTCAAGCTACAGATCAACTTAAATGGCTCAATGTTAAGAAACTTGGTGTTACTTTGCAGATATTTGAAAAAGATGTTAAGAATCTTATTGAAGGAAACGAGAAGTTAATTTTACCACGCATTCGTTTCCTCGATGGACTGAGATTTTTAGATTACTATTGTAATGCGTTGAAAATTGCTACTTCATTCAAAAACGATTTACAACCAATAGACATTTTATATTCATTTTGTGAGGCTTCTTGTGATACTAGTATTTTAAGTTTAGCATTAAGGGAATATTTGTATTATTATAATGAAGATACAATTAGTGATTTAAATAACAGTATTTTTGAATAAAGGATTAAAACATTTATTTCTTTTTATTATACCATGGTAGTGGGGGTGATTAAGGATATTATTTATATTGACCTATGGAGTGAAAGACATTTATTTCATCAATGTCCACCGTACGGTGTAGATTAGAAGAGTTTTGGGAAAAAATACAAAAGTTGAAGGCGGATATACAGTGGTACGAAGATAGAACCGCAATCGAAAAACAATTTGCAGCGTTCCATTTGTCAGATAGAAAACTAACAAAAACACAATACCCGTTAAAAAGAATTCAACCCACAAGATGTCTCAACTAGCACCATTCATCATTCTCACAGCTATTGCTAACATGTACTCTATACAAACGTACCAAACAATGTTAAGAACATGGCGATATGTTTTAATGATGTAAAAACTGATTGCAATCGAACTGAATGGACTCTAATGGATCATGAAGTAGTGAATAATGGGTGGCTTCCAGTATTTTTCAAAGCAATACCAAAGTCAGGAGGAACATTCTACAAGATCATGCTAATATCCCCAAATAACACCGAAAGTGATTCAAAATGGTACAAGACTAATAATAATGATGATGATGATGTCAGCAGTCAATTATCAATTATACTCTTAAGCATTATATTCATAATAAATGTTTTTATAGCGAGTAATATCATTATAAAATTTTTTGTAAATCGCAAATGCGAATCATCTTGCATTAAAATAAATATGTAAAACTGTTAAAATAAAACTAAAATAAAACTTTTTAATCTTTTATTTAAAAAAAATCCAATTTATATAGGTAATATTTTGTTACACAGCCATTGACGGAGGTGATCCACATTTCTCTCGGTGCAGGAAAATAGTCCAGTAGCGTGGCAGGGGTTATCATGTGGAGCAAAGCCTCCAGTGGAGTATGGAGAATCATCAAACTTGCAAACATCAATAATTATGGGAAAGACGTCAAGCATATAACATTTGTGTCTTAAAAATTCTGCTTGTTGTTCTCCGCGAACGTAGATGTAGTCAGCTGTATACAACAACTTAGATTCCAGTATTTTATTTATTTTTGAATATTTAACATCCCCATTAGAATACCGAAGGCCATGCACGTCTTTCTCCAAGTACACAGCAGTCTCCTTATCTTGATTACTTAATGTAGCAAACGGTTGTGGAGGTTTAAATATATAATGACATCGTTTATGACCAATTTTTTCAATGCTGAGTTCTTTGGGTATGAACCACCCATCTACGGTGAATCCTTGAATGTCAACTAATGCGATCCTCATCATGGCTGATAGTATACTGAATTGGGTATGATTGAATAAGTCAATTTAAATGATATTTTTGATAACTTCAGTTAGAGGAAAGTATTCGAGTAGACTGTCGTGGACAATTAAACAGTACGCTCGAGTGCCTGCAGGAAAACCTTCATCTGCTTCGATTTCCAACTTAATATCAACGGTTCCCGATCTAAATGACGTATCATCCTGTTTGGAGCAGTCGAAAGTAAACAAAGCATATTTTTTAAAAGCATTATAATCCAAGATTGGATGTTTTGTTGACGAATGAGTATAACTGGGAAAGAATTGGGTATAGTTGTAGTGAGCTATAGCATAATCATTTTTCGCAAAATCCAATTGCATTCTCTCGTTAGGCCAATATTCACCATTAATAACCACTCGTACGCTGGACACCTTAATGTTATCGAATAACGTTGGATTGGCGTGAATGTCATCTCGTTTAGAAGTTTGAAAAGCTACAATGACATAGCGTGGACGTTCAACAGCTGAAGTTGTCTTTACACTCCATATCTCACGTCGGGATCCAGCCGTAAGTGAAGGTAGTTCATTAAGTTCCCATTTACGGAAAGGTATAGTTATCGGTGTATTATTCTTAATCGGAGTCATTAAGTCAATTTTCACATCGTCATTCGGAAAGACATGTTTGACCTTCAGTTCCATGCTGGTAACAGTTAAAGACACTGTTGTTGTTGTTGTGGCATTAGGTTCTTCTACTAAAATACTGTCTCTATCATTACGTGCTCGAACAAATCGAAACACTTGACGACCATAGGTTAATTTATTGTAATCGTTGAAAATGTTGAAAATATGTTTTATCGGAATCAGTAAACTAAAGCTGTCTCCCGATAAATGTGGATTATTCGGATAGTTCCATCCTGCAGTACTGAGAAACTTGGAATCTTCAGGAGTATAACACAGCAAACTGCGAATAGTGCTGACTACACCTGGATCTCTAACTATTTCCATGTCATGTGAACTTTGGATATATGTACATGTATCAAACAAGAAGGCTCCAGCATTCGGTGCAAGAGAAACAGTTCCATTACCCACTTTTTTTATACTTCCTTTAATTTCCAAAAGTGTTTCGTGTATGGCAAAAAATGCATCTGATTGATTTATGATAAACTCGACAACGTCGCTATTGTTAAATGACTTGATGTAAGGTGTATATGTACGAAATTCTTCTTTTCTAATAGTATCGTCGAACAGAGGTTTCTGGTAAAGATCTAAAATAGGTGGTTGAGGCTCCTGAACCTGTCGTCGAATGTATTGACGTTTTGACATCTTTTAGCTGTAATCCAATGGCAATAAGAAAGGCTTTATTGGCAGCAGACACGTCACGTCGCTTGCAAGATTTGCGTGAGACTAATGGATATTGATGTGTAGAGCTTTGTTTTATAATTAAACCCATCTATATCGTTTCCTTAAAATCCAAATGCAGCGTACTTTTCTCTCCTCTAAAGTTGACCGGTCTTAATTCTTGATCAACTACACTAACGGTAATTTTGGTAATGTCACGTATGCTGTTGCTTACTGGTATGTATATTGGATTATGAGGACGTTCGTCAATAGAAAAACCTGGATCAACACTTATCGGAAAATGTAGAATGGTGTGCGCAGGTCTATCCTCGTAGAAGGCTCCTTCGGTAATGTTGCATTCAAACAGTAGACTCGATACTTTTATAATGTTTACAGGTTGATCTGAAGAATGCATTTTTCCTGGCTCCAACACTCTATTTGAAGAGAAGCCCAATAATTTTCCAAGACTATCGTCTTTCTCGAAAGTAATAGTATGATCTTGACAGAAAATTTCACATTTAAGCGTATTGTTGTTCGGTCTTAAAGTAAACTCTCGAACCGAATTGTATTTATGCATTAATTCATTTCGAATGTACGCTTCTATATCAGTAATTTCATAACATCCCGATGGAATTTCAATATTACGCAACTTTGTACGATCATTTTGCTCATAGAAATAAAACTTTTCACCATCGATGTTTGGAATTGAATTAAATGTATGAAATCCAGCACTGCTACATAATATTGTCGAAACGGATCAAGCACAAGAGGCACTTGAGGAGTAAACGAAAACTCGTTTGTAGTACTTGTCAAGGTCAACAATCGAGACATGACTGATATGAGGTAAAAGGTGTAGTAATTTAAATACCAAAATATTTTAAAAACTTCTTTATTTTTTTAATCATACTGTTACATGTTTGTGTTTTATTTATATTTTTCTCATAATACGGTACTCCACAAAATACACATTCACTTTCCATAAATCCACAAACATCACACCATACATGTTTATCATAGTCTTTCTTGCAAGGTAAGTAATCTTCTAGTACACCACGAATATCTTGGGGCATTTCATACCAAACACCACTCGTTATATTTTCCATAAAAATGCGAATAGCACGTCTCAAAAATTCGTTAGATGGTTCCATTGTAGAGAAACTTTAAACACAAATGTCCGCAGTTTATTTGGTTATAACTTTGATATTGATCGTTATTGTAGAAAATTCTTCCACCGTTCAAGTAGGAGACTAGTTCTCGCGGTGGCTTCAAGCAACCATATGAGTCAAAGTACTCTATGTCGTTGTTTATCTTTCTGTAAGCTACCCAATGTGTACCGAGGTTTGTGGAAATGTCGAGATTAATAATAGCACATTCATGTTTACGAGGGCTACGTGGTAAATTATCTCGCATGAACACGCCGCGGAAATTTGAAATTTTAAGTAGTTTAACAAATCTATTTAAATCCACATTGGTTAAAGGCCTATTAGGTAGCTTCAGCGGAAGTTTTTTGCCTTTTTTAAATATAATCCAAAGCCACCTTTAGCGTTTTTTCGCAGGTATAATCCTTTGCCTAGATGTTCCATTGCATTGTTGTGACGTTTATCTTCTTCTAGTTTCTTTTGAGCATTCTTTGAATCGATAACAGTTTTCGCTATCGCGCTTGCGCCCCCAGCGAGGCTTCCGAGAGCTGATAGGCCTGCAAAGATTGGGATTAAAGGTAAAATCCCACCAGATTTTGGTTCAAATGGAATAATTCTTGGAACACGTACATTTTTCTTCCCACCTACATTCTTAACGGCTGTTCTTGCTGCTGCAAGTGCAAGTAGAGCGGATTTACGCAGATTTGGTGACGGAGGAGCACGTTTTAATGTTTTGATAATTGGCTGTAACACATGTCGCTTAAATGAACCAACACCTTTACCACGTTTCATACCCATACCCAGTTTTCGTTTAGCTTTCATTGCTGTAGTAGTTAACCAGGCAGCGGTTTTTTTCACCCAAAGATGCGTCTTTTGCTTTAACTCGTTCCCACGCTTTATTTTCCAACACCCAATCTGCTTTATGTCGATCTTTCAATGAATTACTTTGGGAATATGCGAGATCGTGATCTCTCGCAGCTCGATCTAACGGATTTATCCCGGATCTCCACGAGCTAGACGTTTCTGTAATTTAGTTCCAGGTCCTAGATATTGGTAACCAGGAGCATGCAATTCAAACGGTAGACTATTGATCAGAGAATTCAACACTCCTTCACCTTGAACGACCAACATTGAAATGAATCGCTTTTTGCAAAATGTCTTTATATAACCATGTGTACAAAATACATCTCAATCACAAGATGAAGGTCATTCAACAAGACAAGACACTAGCAGTGGAAAACTTGGATTTTGTCGACAACGTGACAAGAACCAGCAAACATGGTGCATTGCTACCACATTCATTTCGTGCTATCATATGTGGTCCAAGCGGATGTGGAAAAACTAATGTTATGTTGGCATTACTTTTTGACCTGAATGGCGCTAAATTCAAAAATGTTTACGTTTATTCAAAGTCGTTGTTTCAGCCCAAGTATCAATTTTTGAAGGAAGTGTTGGAGTCTGTGAAAGAAGTAGGTTATTTTCCATTTAAAGATAATGATGATGTTATAAGCCCAAGTAAAGCTAAACCAAACTCAATATTCATATTTGATGACGTATCAACGGATCCACAACAAACAATACGTGAATATTACTGTATGGGTAGACATAAAGACATTGATTGTGCATACCTATGTCAATCATACAGTCGAGCAGGCAAACAACTTTTACGTGATAATGCGAATCTTATTGTATTGTTTAAGCAAGATGAGCTCAATTTGAAACACGTCTTTGATGACCACGTATCACCTGATATGACATTTGAGCAATTTAAACAATTTTGTTCCGAATGTTGGAAGGACAAATACGGTACATTCGTCATTGTTAAGGATTTCGATATTTCTAACGGACGATATCGTAAAGGTTTCGACAAGTTTATAAAACTGTAGGTATGATCGAAAAACACGCATTGTATAACAATATGTCAGACAAAGAGGTAGCTGCGCGCACGCGTAAAGTTGCCGAACTAGCTCGTGTCATTCGCAAAAAGTATTTGGCATTAAAGTTAGGTAAAACAGAACAAGATGAGTCGCTAAATAAACTCTTTAAGCCCATAGCTAAACCTCTAACAGATATTGCGCAATCGTCAAAAACGTTGCATCATGCTATTAATAACAAGCTTAGACACGTTAAAAAAGAAGAGGTGAAAACGGAGGAAGAGATAAAAAAAGAAGCCAGAGATGATGATGTATTTTCCGATGCAGTATCAATCGATCAAGTTAACGAACATGACATATTTGATCCTAATAATGTTTCGAAAGAGGCTATTGATGAATATATCGAGCAATATCCTCCAATGAGCCATAAGTATATAAAAGAATTTTGGATGAAAGATAATAAAATTGATAAAAACTACGGACCTATTTACAATGATGAAATTGGCTGGATGTTGGGTAAACGACGAATAAACTTTAACAAAAACAAAGGTAGTATACAAGTTATCAGTGATGGTAGTGGGGAAGGAGGATGGGTGCCGGGAACGCCAGGTCTATACCAACTAATTTTCTATGATAACCCTGAAGATTATAATGATACAGATTTAAAGCACTATAAAAGTTTATTAAATAGTACAGAAGTTCATCTGGATTCCAAAGGTCGTCTTAAAGGTGCAACTGGGAAAAAATATCATCATATTATCAAACCGCTATTTAAACCTACCGATGAAACAACAAAGAAATCGCCACCGAAAACTCGATCTACTGCATTAAAGAGACAACCTTTCGAAGGTCTTGTTCGTTTAGCAAAAACGACTCGTTCATCATCGATGACAACGTCTCCTCGAACATCGTTATCTTCACCATCTAGCTCCAAAGGGTCAGGGCTCGTCGATAATTCTCATTTGATCTACAACGATAATCCTATTGAATATGTATATTGGGATGATCCAAACGAACTATGCGACAGACTCAAATTGCTGGTTGCTTCCCAAGAAGCAGGAAACACATCCCACAATAACGAAATTGTTGCCATTATCAACGAATTACGTGAAGCAGATATTATATATTAATGTTTGGATTATTGCAACATCATTTCCAACATGAGTGTTGACAAGTTTGGTCGTCATCATTACCGTTCTAATGAACAAGTTGTTAAAAAGCTACGTGAAGGCTTAAAGCAATCCATTTTGGATTTACAAAACCAGATACATGAAGTACATAAAGACATTACACGAGATCCTCCTGTAGCAGGTAATCATCTTTCCAATAAGAAATATGTAGATGACAGCATTGTTCGTGCGAAAACTTTTCTAAGAAAAGAGATTAATTTGATACAAAAAAATAGAATTCAAAAAGATACTCAACTCGAACAAAAAATCTCAAACTCCATTAGTAAAATAGAAGTTAATTTAAGTAAAAAAGTTAACGAGTTGTCTGATGAGAATAAAATGACTGCTTCGAAAATATCTGATTTATCAAAACAAATGCATGAATTTAAAAATGATCTTGATATATTTAAACAAGAAATGACGAAGAATATTACAGATGCCGCCAACCAAAATGCACAAATTATGATGAAAACGTTGGAAATAGAAAAAAAGATTAAAACGGCGGATCTTAAATCACATGATTTAGATGAGCGTCTTAATGTAATGGAAGATTACCTCATACATTATAAAGCTAACGGAACAACGAATTAGCGTTAGTTCAAAGAATCGAATCGTTGGAAGCTAGACATGGCATTTACCGAGGAGAAGATACAACTAGTTAACGAGCTACACAAGCCTGCACGAAAAAATTATCCTCGTCGACGAACAATCATTAAAGGACTAGACGATTTGTGGCAAATGGACCTTGCTGAGATGAGGCCTTATGCCAGTCAAAATAAATCTTACAAGCTCATTCTTGTTGTAATTGATTGTTTTTCAAAGTTTGTGTGGACTCGACCATTAAAGACGAAAACAGGTGAGGAAATTACTCGAACATTTTCGGATATTCTCGCTCATACTCGACGATGTCCGAAAAATTTACAAACAGACCAAGGCACAGAATTTTTTAATTCCAAGTTTCAAAATCTCATGAAACAGCATAGTATTAATCACTATAATACCTTTAGTGTTAAAAAAGCAGCCATATGTGAACGTGTTATTCGAACATTGAAGGAAAAACTTTACAAGTATTTCAGTCTTAATGGAACTTACAAATGGATTGATATCTTGCCTCAAATTACAAAAGAGTACAACAACACGAAACACAGCAAAATTCGACTTAGACCTATTGATGTTAATAAATCTAACGAAAATGAAATTTTACGAAAATATTATACTCACTTGAAAATTGCCGGTCCAAGAAAATTGAAAGTTGGTGACGTGGTTCGCATTAGTAAAAATAAACACATTTTCGATAAGGGATATAAACCGAATTGGACAACAGAACTGTTTAAAATTACTGAAATTAAAATAACGAATCCCACAACATACTTGATTGAAGATATGACTGGAGCGCCTATCAAAGGAGCATTCTACGAAGAAGAATTACAGAAAACAAAAAATAAAGACATATATTTAGTAGAGAAAGTACTGCGCAGACGTGGAAATAAGATGTATGTTCAATGGTTGGGATTCGATAGTAGCCATAATAGTTGGATTAACGTTAAAGATATCATTTAGGATCTACTTTTACATACACCGCGTAGATATACACTAAATGAGTGGGGGGTGACAAAAAGTATAAATTTCATAAATGCTGCAAGCTCATGCCCAGTTGTTCCTGCCAGTTCATCAATATGAGTTCTCAAGATAGTGGTTATAGTTCATCAGACGATATGGTGGTAGCTGCTGATTCACCATCAGATGATATCGATTATGATGCTGAATTAGATAGAGTTTTGGCGAAATTCGAAGAAGCAACCAAAAATGAACCATATTATTTACTAGAAGCATCCTTTCCGCTTGTCAACTGTATAATCAAAGTTGGCCTTTCTCCAGCTCGTCATTTCTCATCAGCCATTATTTTGTGTCAGCACAACAAGAATGCAAGAATTAGTTTAAACACGTTCGAGTGGGATGATATAATCGGAATTTTTAAGCAGAAGATTTGCGATTTCTTTAACAGCACCTCTCAAGATGATTACAATCCTATCGAGTTTCAGTGTGGAGGCTATTGTAAAATTAAACAAATAGTGTATGATTCAACCAAGTTCCTTGTTATTCAAAAGCATGGTCTGGAATACTATCTAGATGAAAGTGATGTCAACCAAATCCTAGAAGTAAACAGCAGTCTGGTGTGTCATCGTGTATCGTTATTGGATAATTTACACTTTTATGCTTATTATAGAAATGTTATCGATTTGATACAATCAAACTTTTGCAGCAGAAGCAGTTTATATGGACCACTTGAAGCTCTAACTGCGTTTTGCGAAATTTCCTCAGACTCTTTGTTAAGTAATGCTTTAAGAGAATATTTATATTATTATAAAATTAAAGTTGTAAATGATTTTATGTAATAATCAAAATAAATGCTATTTATGCAAACATGTCTTTTTTTATTTTCACGTTGAATGTCTCACAACGCTGGAAAAGATAAGCTGAGACTTAAAATTACAGGAAAACAATGTATATTTTTTAGAGTTTTTATTTTCTACTTATAATAATTACAAATGTTGATTTTCACCAAATTACAATTATCATTCTACATATTCATTTAACAAATAGCCAGTCCATTTTCGTGTGGAGATTGATAAAGCTATAAAAAAATTGGTTATGTTTTCATTTATTAATTTTTGTTTTTACTCAATCATTGTGGTTTCATAATGACCCCAAGGTAAAGTGTCATGAGAATTTTGTTGCAAGTAACGTTTATCGTCATACGGACTTAATGCAATTTTGTCTTGTGTTATTGTAAAAAGATCATGGGCGTAGGAACGAAACGTTGATTGGGAAACACTTTTAGTTGTAAATTCGTTTAAACACTTAACATAATCATCGAAAGTAATGTCATTTTTTACCGTTGAATATTTTACACCCTTAGATTTTTTTGTGACGCCTAAATTATTTGCAAGTCTTTCAATATTTGCATCATCCATATTATTCTTGTATTTATCCCACAATGCATTTCGATCCTCATCCGTCGTACTAATCTTAAACGAATACATTTTAGATCTAAGTCCGACAAAATGAGTCATAATGCGACCGTTTGCCTCATCTTTCATCATTCCGAGAACTTTTTTGTTGACTTGAGGTATTCCATAAATATTATTCTCAGAATAGTCTGATGTATCGAATTTGGATAAATTTGCTTTAATAACATCTCTGTAAACGTCATCACATTTTAATTCATAGATAAAACTGTCAGTGTCCCCATACATTAGCTTACAATTTTCAACTCCCATATATGGCAGCATAAAGTTATAATGAAAATCGTACATACACACTTTGGATATATCTAAAATTGACATGCCGATGTACAATGGTTTGTTGAAAATGAGCTCTGTTTTGTTAAGTTCGATTGCCATTAAATTTTCATTAAACACAGTTCTATTATGAAATCTTGGACTAGCAATCAAATTTTTGGCTCCATATCTTCCATCCCATTTTGATACAAGTTTTACAATGCGATGTTTCCTAATGTTTTCCATCGTTTTACCAAATATGGCGTTGTTGGCCAACTTAAAAAGATCTTTCTCAAATGCCGTTGTTGCTGCAGTTCGCAATTTTGTATTAAGATCGATATATGGCTTAAGCCAAGCGCTCTGTTTGAATTTCAACACTTTATGGATTTTTGTTAGTTTGAGTCCTGCATTCAGAGCTTGTTTTAGATTGCGATAGTGCAAGGTGTACTCTTTTTTATGGTACAAGGTGGTCATAAGTTTTGGAAGCTTACTTCTTGGTGGCACACGATGTTCGCAACAAAACGGTAAATCTCGATGTAAGTCATGTAAGTGTTCTGGGTATTCCAAATCTACTTGTAGTATGTATCCTGTATCTCCATCGTCAGGAATAGACAAGACATCAATATTGGTATCGACCCACTCGAAACCCCCATATGGTAAGAATTGAGACATTGCCCAACCATACAAATTGTTGACATCTAAATATAGCACATATTTACTAGGCTTTGATGGATCATAATTATGCATGTATTTGTTATTTGCCTCAGAATACCGATTACTTACTTGACTTATACCACCTCGGATAGCTTTCTCAATAAACATGATTTTATCGATATCATTCAGCAGTTCAAGTTTACATCCAGTATATTTAAGCATTGCATCCCAAGAAAATCCCGGCATGGTATAGTACCATGCAGGATCAAGACTGTATGTACTTCGACATTTTTGTCGAAAATTTTCAAAAATGCAAGTCAATAACATAATATCAGTTTTCATGTACAACATACTATATTCCAAAATATTTTTAATACCGAATGACTGCCAAACATTCTGAGCATGATGATACATATTTTTGGAGATGTGTTCACCCGATAATGAGCTGTAAAATTTATCAATTGATGGTAGTTGCGTTTCATTCAATTTATTGAAAGACTCAATATATTCGTATGGGAATATGCCTTTTCGTTTCAATAATTCCATTTGTTCGGGAGTGGTATTTGGAAATTCGCTAGCTAAATATCTTAAATCCTCAGGTTGCAATGTGGCAGCCAACTTGTCCAATGATGAATTTAAAAATCTCAGTGAATCAACGAACCTCAACTTAATACTGACCTCAGAATCGTATATTGTAAATGAAATATACTTTTCCTTATTTATTGGTAGTAAGCTGATACTACCATTTTTCGCAAGATCTCTAATCATCATATGCGAATCGTAACCGCTAAGATTATGAAAAAAAATTGGGACAACGAAAAGTTTTTTGAAATTTAAGTTACACACTTGGTGTGCGAATCCTCGAAAATCTCCGGTAAAATGATCATGATCACGAACAATTACATCCTTATCTGAAAACGTTTTTTCGCAAATGTGACAATTAGATGCATTAAAACTGGGTGCGACATTCATAGGTACAATATCTTTAATTTTTCCTTGCACAAATGCCGCCAACAACGTCATTTCCTTGGCAAACCACTCCATGCAATCTTCACCTGCGTAACTTCGGTAAAACGACAGAGATTCATCGTAAGAGCATTTTACGTAATAACCTGCACTAAAGGCTTTATGCTGCTGATACTTAATTGTTTTGCATTTTAATGGACTGTTTTTAACTTTGTTCAACATTGACTCAAAATCGGCATAGACTACAAAAGGAGTTGTTTGTTTATAAATATGATTTTTAAATTCAACATTCTGATATGATGGAAAAGAAACTTTACATTCATTAATTTTCTCACAGTATTTTGCATGATCATTTAATCTGTCAAAACTACTAAAATAATTCAAACACCTATCACATAAAAATTTTTTATTACGGTTCTTACTTAACTGCCTGGACATAAGTCGAGACATATCTTTAATCATGCAATAATGATACTTAATTTCTACAGATTCATCGTGAGCCATAGGTGCTTCGTAGTCATTCAATTTTGGAAAATATTTATCTTGTACAATCAATAAATTTACATGTTTAGTTAATTTGGTTTTGCATAGCCTTACCGGCGTTGTTACGTAAAATGTTCTCTCTTTAGCAACATTCATTTCTAACCCGTACACGTTTACAGAAATATTATTTAACTTTTCAAATTTTGAAATACCCTTTATAGTCATAGGTGTCTCTAGCCCATCGATATTTAAGACAGTCGCATAATGTGGATATGAAGATGTACGATCTGAACTGCATTTAGCTGGATAAATCGCTGAAACTATGCTCCAAAAAAAGCATGCTTCATCATCGTTTTTGATATTAATACATGCGTGCTTCTTTTGGATTTGTTCTGGTAGTCTAATGAACGACGAAGCTCCATTTCCCACTTCATATTTATTTATATTGACTTCTAAAGAAACTATTTTTTTCAAAGCCCACCCTGATCCCGTTTCTTCAAATTCCGATAGCTTAGACATTAATTTATCAACTATGTTTGTGTGAAACCATAAAACCAAGTCCGTTCCTGCGTCTATGGCTTCGTTTTTGGTATTAAAATATTTAAATTGGTTAATATCACCTCCTTGATTTGATTTTCTAATAAATTCTCCACATAATGTCATATTACATTTTATCATATTTAATTTTTTTAAAATGTTTTTAATTCGAATTCTAAATAACTTAAAACAATCTCCGAAAAATTGCATTAAATCTTTGTGTCCTAGATTAATAATTATACCTGTTCTGATTCTACTCTTGAATGCGGAATTTACATCTTCCCATTTAACCCGACGATGTTTAGTAATTCCACCACCCACGCGAAGACCGAAATTTTGAATTTCCGATTTAATTGTCTTTAAATGCCCCGCGTTTGTCTGTAGTTGCCGTAATTTAGCTAATTCCAAGTCCCCACACCGAATCGCTTTAGTAAACAAAGTCAAATGCCTTTTAATGTGATTTAACCAAATATTCGCTTCTCGCGGTGTATAATTTCGAAACAAAACATCACGCGCTTTAATTAAATGTTGTACAATGTCATTACTAAGATCACCAATGTTACTCATGATTAAGTAAAAAGCAATAAATCAATAAATGAAAAACTCACCAATATTTTTTTTATCCTCTAATTTTCTATTATTTCAAACGAGGCGGCTGGCTGCACCTTTCCAGTGGCAACGTTTCCTCGGAACACCAAGCTGTACTTTCCCTCGCTGAAATGTTCCAAATGCGGCCTGTAGAGTTCAACCACCCTTTGCGGCAAGAACGTCACCTCCTTTTCTAATTCAATAAGGATGGATTTCCCAAATTTCGTATCGACTTCTCTTGCCGCAATTATCTTCTGGGGTACTCCTACGGGTAGGCTGTTTAGCTTTCTAATTGGCTTGATTGTCTTCTCTGTAAGCAGAGAGGATGCATTAATCTTTTTTAGGTCCATCTGCAACAATATATATTTTCTTAATTTAACAGTAACATATCTTTGACTAGCAATTTCTTAATTTAACAGTGAAATATCTTTGAGTAGCAATATTATTTTACAAAAATTCTATCTATTATAATATGTATATTTTTTAATTTAACAATGAAATAGTTTTAACTAACAAAACTTTCATAGAAACAAAAAATTACAAATACCGCACTATTTACAAACATTTTTTTTTTTTTTAGAACGGAGAATATAACCAAGTAATTTGAATAAAATGTTTAAATCAGAAAAATTATTAAGAATTGGAAATTAGTAAAGATAATGATGAATTCTAAATGATATAAAAAAGGTTAAGTATTATAAAACTTACTTTTGTATATATAATTGCCGACACTTCACAAACACAGAACTTCTCCGAACGGTACTTTGTATAATTGCTGACGCTGCACAAAACACACAACTTGTCTGAAGGATGATCAGAATTGAACTGACGATATGTAGTGCATCTGCTCTTTATCCAACTGCCTCTCCCACGCTAAAACTATGTTGCGCAATATTTCGTAAGACTATTCATTTATGCATCACATGCCGGGCTTAATTATTAAATACAACGGATTATGCACCTGCTTCCTGCCTCCATGCGAATATATTTTATCTTACATTAAATAATCGAATTGGAATGTGCACGTGTTTCCGGCTATATATCGTGATCGCGTGAGACATTTTTAATAGCCGGCGTATCCGGGTGATGTCATTATTCTCAGTAGCATTCAACTGATCATGTAAAGTATAAATTGAAAAATAAACGAATTTTTGTTATTATGGTAATCGATAAAATATATACGAGGTAACTCGTAAAATATAAATTGAAAAAATTTAGAAGTTTTACGCTAATGGTTGTAGGTTTTAATTACAAAAAAATACGAGGAAAAATTGCTCTCTTTGTCTGTCATTCGTCTTCTTCTCTTTGTCAATTCATAGAACGCAGTCACCGACCAGCGATTGTACATCGTTCTCATTGGTTACGTTGGACGTGTAGCTTCGTTATTATTGGGGGGGCGTCTTTTCGGGAGGAATGGGGGGACTGGGAACGTCTTTTCGGGGGGAATGGGGGGACTGGGGGCGTCTTTTCGTTAATATTGTGGTACGACTCCACCATTAGTCGATGCACGTCTTTCTCATTGGCCGTTGATGCACACCATTGGCCTCCAACGTCACGAGGATGTCCGCCATTGGTTGAGGACACGTTTCTGTGGCATCATTGGTCGAGAAAAACGTTCTAACGTCACGAGGAGGGTGTTACTATGACACCATTGGTCCCTCATCGCTATACCGCCATTTCTATGTTGTTTATTCAAATTCTAAGCTGTCATTGGTCGCTGGGGGTGTTGCTATTCCCACCACTGACGCTGCTATGTTGCCATTGGTCAACGACACGTTCCGACGTCACGAGGACGTCCTCCATTGGCCAGCAGGCCATTGGGGGACGTTCCTATGCCACCATTGGTCTGCTATTCCCACCACTGACGCTGCTATGCTGTCATTGGTCGACGACACGTTCCGACGTCACGAGGAGGGCGTTACTATGCCACCATTGGCCTGATATTCCCACCACTGACGCTGCTATGCTGTCATTGGTCGACGACACGTTCCGACGTCACGAGGAGGGCGTTACTATGCCACCATTGGCCTGATATTCCCACCACTGACGCTGCTATGCTGTCATTGGTCAACGACACGTTCCGACGTCACGAGGAGGGCGTTACTATGTCACCATTGGTTCCTCATCGCTAGACCGCCATTTCTATGATGTTTATTCAAATTCTGAGCTGTCATTGGTCGCTGGGGGTGTTGCTATTCCCACCACTGACGCTGCTATGCTGCCATTGGTCGACGACACGTTCCGACGTCACGAGAACGTCCACCATTGGTCAGCAAGACATGGGGGGACGTTCCTACGCCACCATTGGCCGAGGGGCGTGGTCTAGAGACACGAGGTACGTTCCTACGTCACCATTGGTCGAGGGGCGTGGCCTCGAGACCCTAGGCACGTTCCTACGTCACGAGGGGGGCGTGGCCTTGGCCCATGAGGATACGTACGCTTGACGATCGACGTGTGACGTCACTTCCGCTCCAGAAGGAACACTATCTACCTACTAATGTTCCATTTATTCCGCAGAACTGTTTGCAATATATCAAGCTCTGGAATGGACTATTGAGAAAAGAATGTCTGATCAACAAATAGTAATCATGTCGGATTCAAAATCTGCGCTGTCTGCTTTAGATAATTCGCATAAGCATTTATACAAAAACAGTATTATCGTCAAAATATTAGAACATCAACTAAAGCTACTTGAAAGAAATAATTCAGTCTCTTTCATTTGGGTAAAAGGACATGCTGGTATCTCGGGTAACACCAAAGCAGATTATTTTGCTAAAGAAGCGGCTTCAAACGGATTAGAAACTAGCTGGCTCAATAGAAGTGATTTAGTCTCGCTGCGTAAACAAGAATTAAAAGAAAACTGGGAAATTGAATGGAATGCTTTTTGTAACAGAAGTAACAACCTTTACACAAAAATTCACCCTGTTTTACCTACTGCGCCTTTTGCTGCAAGAAGTCATCCCAATAGAAGAGTATATTCAATGTTTGTTAGATGCCTTGTTAATCATGCTACTGTGAAAGCATATCTTCATAGATTTAAATTAAGTGAAACCAAACTTTGTGATTGTAATGGTAACACTGACAATATCAATCATTGGATGTTCGGGTGCATATATAATGAAGCTGCTATTAAGTATCTATTGGAAAAACTGATAAAAGAACAAATACCTCTTCCTCAATGTCAATCTTCCATTTTATATATCTCTCGTCATAATATTAGGTTTAACCAAATTTTTTTTGGGAATATTTAAAAAAGACTAAAAGAAAAATTTAGGATTGATTGTGTAATGTGAATGTGTAAACCTAGCTTTGTTCCCTCTGTCTATCCTTATGTTATATAGTTTCCTTCTAACCGTTGCCTGTCTTGTGTTGTAATAAAATCGCTATGAAAGGCACCTTAGCGTGAAAAGTATCCCTATATTATGCAATCCCTTGTGGCTCCTAAATATTGTTGGTTAGTGCATTGAATGGAACGAATGAATGTATGGTTTTTTATCAAGCTACTGATTCTTGTGATACTGATGTTTACATTATATTTTTAATTTACCTCTATGCGAAGTACCATTTTGTTAACAAATGCAATAGGTCAATACATCATTAACAAATTCAAGTAGTCAAATACATTATCGTTGCTGAATGGATCAAGTTATCCAAAGCCATTAATTAAATAAAAAAAAATTCTTAATTACAAAAATGAAACGCATTGATCAGAGAATGATAATGGAATGATACAAAATTGAAAAATCAAGTTTTTTGTCCGTTGTTTTGCAATTGCTGAGCTTGCTATTCCTTGAAGTTCAATGAACAATAATGTTAATAGTCTGGGAGCTAATGGTTACATTTCTTCTCCCTCGGTGAGATTTGACTTTGACTCGAAGTTCTTGATACTTCTGCTACTAGTTCTTCTAAAATTTGGATTTGGGCTGTATCTAGCTTAGGTCCGAAAAGGATTTTGGAAATACGTTTTCTTTCCTTCAGTAGGAATATTATTAGGATCCATGACACAAATAAGATGATTGTTAGTGCAGTGATGCTGACTCCAGTGGAAAGTTGCGGTAAATTAGCGATCATCTCTATAGGTTGAATTTGTCCATGGGTTTCTGGGATTCTCAATTTTTCGATTATTATTTCGTGGTTTGCAATAAGTTCCATGGGTATGATATTTGGTATGTGGATTTCTTGATTTGACCTTTTGTTGAATTTGATGCCATCAATGGTAATGGATTCATTTGTGGTAAGGATGCTGCTGGATTTAATGGTTTGTTCTCTAATATTTATTGGTTCTACTATTCCCAATAGTATCGCATTGTTGGTTTCTTGGAAGAAATTTTCTTTGGCTATACTTTTAGTGCAATTCTTGACATTTGGTATAGTACATTGGGACCTTACTGGTTTTATGCATATGATGTTCTCAGCTTGTCTCGTGCAGGTCTCGAACCATTTATTATTGGAATGATAATGTGCTGGTGGAAGAATCATAATATGGTCTGCATTTGGGATCGGATAAATTTTAAATGTGTTGTGGAGGATAGGAATTTTGATTATTATGAGCATGGTTCGCTGTGTGACACAAACTAATGTTTTGGAAAGTTCAACTAATTCATATGGGTGTTCGTCATTTACTAATAAAGAATTTCTGGGATAAATTTTTAAGAGATCGGCTTTAAGAGTTTCAAGTTATTTTAATGTAAACAATTCAATATTGGAAATATCTAGATGAGATAAAGATATGGTTCTGATTAATTTCATCAAACATTCGTAAATGTTTTGAAGGTCAGCTGACAGCTTGTTAATAGTGGACGTAAGCAAAGCATTATTTTTATTTAAATTTATCAAGAGTTTTTCGAACCTCGTATCGCTGGCTTGCCCATATGAGATCTGATTATTAAGCGTTTTTATTATCTCGTTTTGTTTCATTTCTAGAGCGGTAATATGAGTTTTTAGAAGGTCTAGATCTGAGTCATCTGGGTTTTATTTTATGGCTGTACCTAGAAAGTTGAAAAGTCCTCTTTTTTGTGTTCTTTTACGTGTAATTTTATGTAGGTCATCTTGTGCTTGTTGTTGTAGATGTTTGTATTGAGTGTATATTGTCGAAAGCGGAAAGTCAATGTGAAGAAAGTGTCTGGCAATGAGAAATTTCGTGAGATTTGCCAATATCTTCGGCGAAGTAACCGTTATTCGGAATCTCCTGAATACTGAGTGGATGGACCAGGGCGAGGATTGTCCTGTGAAAAATTTGGGTCTTGAGTAGGTTTGTCTACATGTTTTCGTATTCGTTTTACATATTTAAGGTGAGTACTTGTTAAATTTTGTTTATCTGTTTTACCGATAATTTTTGTTTTGTCTTGTGTTTCTGGATGAATAGTGAAGAAAGGGGCTTGTAATTTGGACTTATGTTTTTTCTTAGATACATACAGAGGTTGTGAAATATCGACTTCGGGTATCTCTTCGGCGTTTTGGTTATGTTTGTCTAAAGCGTGTTGTCTTTTTTCTTTTTGTTTATTATAAAGTTCTTGGATGAATGGTTGTAATTCCTCTTTGTGGTTTTGGTTGTATGTTTCGTACACGCGAAGGTCGAAATCGAAGTGTATTTCTTCAGCGTATGGACCGTAAAGGATTGAGAAAGGAGAATAGTTGGTAGCACTGTGAATAGATTGGTTGTAGATTAAGACGGCATGTGTGAATACGTCATCTAGAGAATAGTTAGGGTTTTGGGCACGCAGGGTGCGAAGTTTTTCTATAAGTGTGGAGTGGAAGCGTTCTACGGGTAAATTAGAAGATGAGTTGTTGGCAGTAGTGAAATGTATTTCTATTTTATGAAGGTTTAAGAATTCTTTAATGACCGCAGAATTGAATTCTGTGCCTAGGTCGCAAACAATTTTTTGGGGATAGTTATGATGAGAGAAGTAGTGTCTTAGTTTACTCAGAGTAGAGATCGAGGTTTTGTCAGGTAGTTTATAACATTGAGCGTACTTGGAAAATGAATCTACAATGGTCAGATAAAGATTTTTGTTACAATGAAATACGTCTATGTGTAATATGTAGAACGGTTTTTGTCCCAAAAGTGGTCCTAATTGTGGCGGTTTGTAAGGGTGTCTTTCGTACTTGTTTTGTAAGCATATTTCACACGAGTTGATAAAGTTTGAGATTGTAGTTTGCATAGAGGGCCAGTAAAATTTATGTCTCAGATGCTTGTAAGTTTCTACTATTCCATTATGGTTATGTGGTATTTTCTGATACATTCTAACTGTTGTGTCTCGTCTTCGATGTCTTGTAATAGTTTGTTTCAAAATATTGTTTTGACTGTTGAATTTATGTTTTCTTTAAAATAATTACATATGAATGGTCGGCATTCGTGTGGTATTTTTATAGCAAATTTTTGGTTGGGCCTAAGTAAGTGTTGGAAGGTTTCTGGTAATTCGTTTTTCCAATCATCAGTGATAGTTACTGTATGACAGTGTTTGTTAAAAAATTTCTTATAAGTCATTTTGTATTCGTCAGAGTGAGGTTCAAATATAATTTGGTTGGATGCCAAATTGATTGGTTCTTCTGATATTTCTATTCCTGTTATGGGATTTTCGACAGAGGTGTGTTGCGTGTTTTCGTCCGTTGGGTTTTGGTTTTTGTCAAAGTCGCTTAAGAATTCATCTATGTCAAATTGGTCATTAATATCCGGTGGTTCAGCAGAGTTTGAACTAGTGCTTAAGGCGTTTATTTGAACTCGGCCGAGAGCGTCAGCTACTTGATTTTCTTTTCCTTTTTTATATCGGACTTCAAATTGAAATTCCTCAAGTTTAATCCTTTGGCGAGATAATCTTGACCAAGGGTCTTTGATTTTATTAATCCAAACGAGTGGGTTGTGATCGGTTTCAATGATAAAATGTTGGCCATAAAGATATGGGCGGAAGTGTTTACAAGAATCTACCATGGCGAGCAATTCTTTTTCGATTGTGGAGTAGTTCTGCTCTGCAGTATTCAGTGTGCGAGAGTAGTAGGCGATGTGCTGTATATTCTGGGATAACACTGATCCAATAGCGACATTACTAGTATCAGTGGTCTATACAAATGGTTTGGAACAGTCGGGATATTGGAGAATTGGGGCGTTGGTTAGTAACTGTTTACATTTTTCAAAACATTCTAAAAATTCTGGATTAGTGGGGTCAATGATTGCATCGTTTCGTGTGCATCTTGTGAATGTAGAGGTGATTTTTGCGAAGTTTTTACAAAAACGTCTGTAGAAGCCAATGAGGCCTAAAAAGGATTTTATTTCTTTGACAGTCTTGGGTAGAGGGTATTTTTGGATAGCTTCGATCCTACTGGGGTTCGGTTTTATACCTTCGGGAGTAACTATGTGATCTAGGAAGGCAACTTCTTTAGTCAGAAATTCAGATTTATCTAGTTGTACCTTGAGATTGTTTTTTCGAAATGTATCCAAAATTGTGTAGATGTGGACCAAGTGATCTTGTAAAGATTTTGAGAAGACTATAACGTCATCCATATAAACAAAGCAAACTTTGTGTAGGAAGGGTCTTAAGATGTTGTCCATTAATCTTTCGAAAGTGGCAGGACTATTCTTTAGTCCAAAAGGCATTCGTAAAAATTCGAAGTGGCCGTGGGGTACTGAAAATGCTGTTTTGTGAATAGAGTTTGGGTGAACTTCTATTTGGTGGAAGCCTTGAGCGAGATCGAGGTTGAGGAGATTCGTCCTTGGTTTTTATTTCATGTTTCACAGCAGATGTGAAAAGTTAAATTCTTTGAATCATCGTAAAAAATATCTTTGTATTTTCTACAAAGTTTTATGATTTTTCTTCTTTCTTCTTCGTTTAGGTGTTCTGTTCTTATTGCTGGTTCGTTAAATTCGGTCGGGGAGGTGAAATTTCATAATTGTCTAAGAGTTTCGACGTGTAAAGTGTCTAATTGCATAGGTTTTTGTAGTGTAATGTTTTCTAAAAATCCGTCACTTACATTGTGGATTGACTTAGGTATTTGTAAATTTGCAATTTCTGTTGCCTGAAGAAAAACTTGTCCTTGTTGTATGTCAACGGGTATTTTATTGTATAAAGTATGGAAATTAATTTCGACATTGTAAGTGGTTAAGTTTAGTATTTTAGTTTTATAATTAATTACGGCTTTAAAACGTTCAAGCTCAGAGTTTCCTAAAAGAATGTCAAAATCTTCGCTCCAATCAGCGATTCGAGCATTTATGGGTTCGTAAATATTATAGACTTGTAGTAGAGGTGTTTTTATGTTTAGTAAACAGTTTTGGGTTGTTTTCATGGACGTCAGTGTGAAGGGTTTTTCGTAAATATATGAAGGGTCAAAATATTAAAACTTTTGGTGAGACAACTGTGTGGGTACCACCAGTGTCGATTAATACTTTAATATTTGAATCAGGTAAGATGAAGAACGGTAGTCCTGGATTAGCTTGGAGATTACTTAGATCGATATTAATGGAGGATTTTTGTCTGTTGGGTCCTCGAGAAAATCCTGAGAAGTTTCTTCAATTAATTCTTGGGGATAGTCATTGTCATTAACTTCAAAATATTCAGGTGTGTATTCGAAATTTTCATCTGAGTTTGCATTAATATTAAATTGATGCGTACGTCTAATAGTGGACGTATCCAAATCCATGGGTTCATTTCTTGTGGCGATAGTCTGTACCTTGGTCATTGGGGTAGCATGATATCTTTCAGGTTGGGGATTTCGGATTTGTCTATTGAAATTGTTATTATTTTGTGGATTATTTCTAAAAGAATTAAAATTAGAGTTAGGAGTTGCATTGGCGTTTGGCCTAGTAGCAAAATTTGTGTTCTGATGGGCATTGCTTCTTGATGTTAAGTTAGAATTGGCTTGAGAAAAGTTTTGTCTCGGGTTAGGGTTGAAGTTTGGTTGTCTCTGATAAGAGTTGGAGTTTGGTTGTCTCTGATAAGAGTTGAAGTTTGGTTGTCTCGAATAAAAGTTAGAGTTTGGTTGAAAAACATTTCTTGTGGGATTTGGATTATTGTTAAAAAATGTCTGGTTTGTATTAGCAGGTTTTTGTTTTGGTAAAAATGGTTTATTATTTTGTTGCGTCTTTAAATAATTCATATATCTCTGTTGAGATTTATGATTGTCATAAACTATACATTTTTGGAGCGCTTGTTCAAGCGAAGTTATTGTAAAATGCGACAAATATTCGGCATATGGTTCATTAATACCTGTGCAAAATGTTTTTAAAGCTATATTTTTAAAATAGGGAGTCTTAAAATTAACAGTTTCGACGTCATCGTTTAGAGCTGTATGCTGTAATAAATCGTTTAAATTTCTTGTAATTCTCTGGTGGTATTGATCATAAGATTCGTGATTTTTCTGGACAGTCGTTGAAAGTTGAGTAACTAAGATATCTTCGGAGCGTCTGTCTCCGTACTTAGCTAAAAGCGCTGGCCTTACTTCAGCCCAAGCTGTTTTGTTTGAATAATTAAGAAAATCCCGCGGTTCGCCTTTGATACGAGCAATAATATTAGAGTTTAAGATAAAATCTTGCGAAGCTGTAAGCTGTTGGCCTACCAGGAATGTAATTAAGTTATCGACCGATTTTAAAAAGGTAGATAAATTATCTCCGGTGGAAAATTCCGGCAAAGTAGCACATAGGCTAGTAATATCGTCATTTAGAAACGGCATTTCAACTTCTGTGATAATAATAGTAGGGATTTGTTAAGTGAAATCGGGATCGGCGTTAATACGGGTGTTAGAATCAATTTCAGTATTCAATGTGAGATTTTCAAGCAAAGTATTTAAATTATTAACAGAGTCTTGCGAAATATCAATGAAAGTGCTCATAAATCAAAAATAGGAATGAAAAGGAAAATGTACTTACAGTAGGATGATCTGTTGGGATGTCCTGCACATAATCTTTTCTTTTCCGGTTCGGATTTCTCGTCTAACAACTTCGTTGACCAAGGAAACTGCTTATGTTTCTTGTACGAGCTGTATCCTGTTCGCAGCGCCAGATAAATTTACGCACTTTCAGAATGTCTTTTAAAAAAGATTTTATTTTTAAAATGTACAACTAAGTTTTTACTTCAAAAATTAAACAATAAAAATTCTTAATTACAAAAATGAAACGCATTGATCAGAGAATGATAATGGAATGATTAAATTACAAAATTGAAAAATCAAGTTTATTGTCCGTTGTTTTGCAATTGCTGAGCTTGCTATTCCTTGAAGTTCAATGAATAATAATGTTAATAGTCTGGGAGCTAATGGTTACATTTCTATATAAATACGTACCGAACGCTTATAAGCGACGGCGGCACCCGAGCAAAATACACAGTGACTCTTATAAGCGTCAAAGGTAAACCTGTTAAAAAAACTAATGAGAGAAAATTAATGAAGAAATGCCAGATTTGATACTAAAGGGTGTATATTGCCGGTTTTGATACTAAAATTCGACATAATAAAAGGTTTTTATGATACCTTGTAGAGTTTAACACATAATTTTATTTATGACAGCTCATAAAAATAAAACAGCAACACTTTTTTTTCAAAATTATGTAATTTAAGAACCAAAATATTATAATTATGTTAAAATAGGAAGTTTTTTAAAAAACTCACCTTCCTCTCACTATCTGGAAATGCATCAGCACTTCCTTTCTGAACTGCTAGTTGCTTTAGTTAATTATTATTGAAGATGATATCTTCAAAAAAACTCGAGATCGTCCATAAAATAAAATAATTACCAAGTATATCCAAAGTGCTTGGTGAGAAGTTTATCAACATCTTTAAGCTTAAGTGAATTTACTTTTTGCAGACCACTTTCTACAATAACGGGGTTACTCATATCGACCGTAAAACCTTTCTTTAAAACACTTTTAAATGTTTGTAAATCATTTCTGTAATTAATTTCTCTTCTAATGGTAATATTTCCAGTCTTGCATTTTCTTAGGAAAAAGCGCTTTGTATTTTTAAAAGAAAAATGACATGTACCAGTGGGTCTAAAAACACGAAACAAAACTGTTTCTTTCCAATTAAACACTTTGCAATTTTGCCTTAAGTAAGTCATCATTATCATCATCCAGCCTCTATTTATCACGTCCACTGCTGGACATAGGCCTCCCTTAAACTCCTCCATTCCTCACGATTTTGTGCTCTTTGTTGCCAATTTTTAGTGATACGCCTGATGTCGTCGGCCCAACGTGTAGGTGGTCTTCCTCTACTGCGTTTGTCTGCTCTTGGCCTCCAATTTGTAATTTTGCTCGTCCATCGTGAATCGTGCATTCTCGCTACATGGCCTGCCCAGTTCCATTTTAGTTCCGCTATGCGTTCCACAACATTAGTAATACTCGTCCTTCTTCGCAGATCTTCGTTTCTTATTCGGTCCCTCAACGTCACTCCCAGCATAGACCGTTCCATTCGTCTCTGTGCCACTCTCAGTTTCGAAGCCGTGGTCTTGGTTAAAGTCATAGTTTCCGCCTTAAGTAAGTAACTGTAGCTATATTTGAAAACAATTCCAAATACGTTATTGGGTGCGATAAAACTTCCAGTTTTTTAATATCTTTTTCAATATTACTAAAGACCCTATCAGTTGGCAAGAAAGAATGGTCTACCACCGGAAAAATTACGTCGATGTTTTGTACATGTTTTGGTGCTCTTGATGAAAGCCATTTGCAACACATTTCAATTAGAGCAGTATTCTTATTTTGGCCATTGCAGCCATCTGCCATTAGCCTAATGGCAGATGGCCTAATAGGTCATATTAGGCACTATGAAGTGCCTAATACGCAGTTCATAGATTATACAAATACAGTTGTCTAGAGTAGTAGGCACTTTGGTCGGGGACCTTAGCAAGTACAAGGTTTTTTTGACAATCGAAAGTTAGTGTTATCAAATCATCTCGTGACTCTTTAAGCAACTCAAAAAATGCATTCGCCCTTATCTTATGAATTTTTCTTTCAACAATCAATTTTTTTTCTCGTTTTCATCTATAGATCTTTTAATTTTTTCTGCAAACTCAATGCATCGGGAACACACATATCTATACGGGGAGTACTAAACCTAAGGTTGTAACGAAATATTTGCCTACTAAATAGGGTATTATTATAGGGGGTTGAAAATTTGGGAACAGAAACTATTAAGGTGGAGATAGGTCAAGCAAAACAAATTGAAACTTGTACGAACGGCACTCCGGGTTTATTTGGAGAGCTGGAGTCGTGGATAAGTTGAATAGCAAGGCATTTGGATAGGGCAACTACAAAAATAAAACACAAGGGTACTTATATGAATCTTCTGTACAAAAGAACAAACAAAATAACAGGAAGGATCTCTAGCTATTTAAAATGGGACTCCGCTTCAAGGAAACTTCCTGCTGGATGAAGGAAAAAGGCTTTTGCTTCCTAAAAGAGAAACACAAAAGATAGGTTAGGAGACTTTTCTAAAATATATATGGTTTAGAGAAAAAAAATTAAACATGTATTACTGTCTCACCAAAAACAGTTACATATACAGATAATATAAAAATAATTACTATATAAATAGTTACAAAGATTTACAAAGAGAAACACTTACTATGTCCTAGCCGTTTACAAACTCTAGGAGTTGGAGATGCTATAATACAACAATATTTACAAATGTTACTGGGCTATAATCTGCGGTAGAAATACAAATATAGAAATATCTTTTTAAGTAAAATTATTCATATACGTTAACCTTTTTCTAACAACAAAACAAACTAATGTCAAAAAATAAAACTAAGCTGTCATAAGGTAACTGTACTCTTTACCGACCATTTCCTATCACCAACCGCAATGAATTTTTTCAGTATTAGACGCATAGTTTTCTTTTATAAATCATGGATATGGTAACATTACAAACATAATCCAGCCGCTGACTAATGTCAAATCTGACAAATTTTAACGGATTTCGCAGTTGTGTTGCAAGACTCCATAAGACAGGTTATAAGAATCATTGTACACGTGTGTTGGCATTATTAAGCATTTGTTAATATATCAGGGTTAGTATTGCACTTTTTATAACAACAAATAGCACAAAACCGCGTTTCTTTAAAGATTTAATTTGTTCGTTAACTCCAAGAGTTAATAAACGCGTATATCCATCGCAAACTACATCCACATTTGCTGATGAATGCTTGAAAATATTACTGGGCTATAATCTGCGGTAGAAATACAAATATAGAAATATCTTTTTAAGTAAAATTATTCATATACGTTAACCTTTTTCTAACAACAAAACAAACTAATGTCAAAAAATAAAACTAAGCTGTCATAAGGTAACTGTACTCTTTACCGACCATTTCCTATCACCAACCGCAATGAATTTTTTCAGTATTAGACGCATAGTTTTCTTTTATAAATCATGGATATGGTAACATTACAAACATAATCCAGCCGCTGACTAATGTCAAATCTGACAAATTTTAACGGATTTCGCAGTTGTGTTGCAAGACTCCATAAGATAGGTTATAAGAATCATTGTACACGTGTGTTGGCATTATTAAGCATTTGTTAATATATCAGGGTTAGTATTGCACTTTTATAACAACAAATAGCACAAAACCGCGTTTCTTTAAAGATTTAATTTGTTCGTTAACTCCAAGAGTTAATAAACGCGTATATCCATCGCAAACTACATCCACATTTGCTGATGAATGCTTGAAAATATTAACATTATTTTATTTATTTATTTATCGCTAATTTATAATCTACTTCAATACAGTAAAAAGTAAATATTATGTATGTTCTTGACTTGTTACAGGTGTCGTTCATTAAAGACTCTCTGGAATTTACCTAGCAGCTAGGTCTTCTGGCTAAGTCTTTTTAGACGTCTGTCAACCAGTGGGGGTTGAATAATTCGTCTATGAGATGGTTTGGATGGTCTGCGCTGCGATTCATGTATCGTCTGGAGTGGTCAGCAATCACATCATTGATAAAGGGGATTTTGAGGTCGGCATGAAAGGTTTGGTTTGACACATACCATAGGGCTTTAGCTAACATACGAATAGTTTTTGACTGGAATGTCTGTAGTATTTTGGTGTTGGATGGTTTGTTACAGCCCACAGCTCAATTCCAAATATCCACACTGGTTTGAGTATTGTTTTATATATGGTCAGTTTGTTTTCTAATGAAATTTGCGATCTTCTGTTGATTCTTCTTCTTAGAGTGCCGTCTCCATACGAAGGTTGGCAATCATAATGGCTATTTTTATTTTAGAACTTGCTGCTATAAACAAATCAATCGATCTGCATTGGTACCAATCACGTAGATTCTTTAACCATGAGTTCTGCCTTCGACCAACAGATCTTCTTCCTTGATTATGTTGATTAGCCAGCTCATATTTTTAAATTTTAGGTCGAGGTGTCGTCGTTTAGCTGCGATATGTGATTTCCAAGTAAGTTTTTCGTCTAGATGAAGGCCCAAGTACTTTACTTCTTTTTTATTGGTATAGGTGAATTATTTAGGTGTAGTTGTGAACATCTAATTCTTTGATTTGTGAAATTTACTTGACAAGACTTGTTTGTGTTGACGTTTATTTTCCAGCATTCAAACCAGTCTTCTAGTTCATGGAGATGATTTTGCAATTTGTTAAATGCAAGTGTTAAATGCAAATGGTTGATGTCTGATGCTAGTATACCGGTGTCATCCGCAAATGTTGCCATTAGTGTAATTTAGCTAATAGGAATATCAGCAGTGAAGATTTGGTAAAGGAATGGGCCAAGTACACTGCTTTGAGGTACTACGGATTTTATTTGATGATAGTTGGATAGAGAACCTTCGTATTTTACTTGGAAGTATCTGTCGACAAGTATGATTTAAGGAGGAGGTAGATTTGGTCAGTTAGCTGAGTTTTTATTTTAAAGAGGAGAGCCACGTGCCACACTTTGTCAAATGCTTGCTGTATATCGAGGAATGCTGATAGACAGATTTGTTTCCCTTCTAGTCACTCTTTTATTTTGTTGACTAATCTGTGGCACTCTGGTATGGTTGAGTGATTTGAGCGAAAACCAGACTGATCATCTGGGATAAGTTTTTCTATAGCTATTATTGTTTCTATTCTGTTAAGGATTAACCTTTCGAAGACTTTTGATAAAGTCGGAAGAAGACTTATTGGTCTGTACGAACTGGCGTCAGTTAGAGGTTTACCAGGTTTAGGTATCGTTGTAATTTGTGCATGCTTCCATTGAACTGGACAATAGCGTAGTCTCAGGAGGTTATTAAAAATAATGGTTATTAAGACGACAACTTTTCTTGGGAGTTTTTTTTTTAATATTTTGCTGGTTATAAGGTCAAATCAAGATGCAGAGATATGACTTGCGATATTTACACCTGCTTTGTGGACTACCAAAAAGCATTTGGTACAGTTCAACACCAAAAAATGATGGATATTCTAACAAAAGCCCAAATGGATGATAAAGATCGGCGTATAATACAAAATCTATACTGGAATCAATCAGCCACAATAAGAACGAATTTTGGAGGTGAACCAACGGAAATGATCCAGATTCTACGAGGCGTTAGACAAGATTGCATACTTTCACCTATATTATTTAATCTATGTTCAGAGCGAAATATTTAGTGAAGCCTTGGAAAAATGAGAACATGGAATACTTCTAAATGGAGAACGCCTAAACAACATCCGTTATGCAGACGACACCGTTATTTTTGCAGACAGTTTGAACAGTTTACAGCAACTAATAGACAAAGTAAATGAAGTAAGTGAAAGATTTGGACTTAAGTAAATAGTAAATATAACAAAAACTAAATTTATGATCATCAGCAAAAATAAAGTTAGAGACGCTCAACTACTTATCAATAATACACCAGTGGACCGAGTAAAACAGTATAACTATCTTGGAACAACGGTAAATGAACAATGGGATCACTCACAGGAAATAAAATGTAGAATAGAGAAGGCTAGGAGTGCATTCAATAACATGGCCAAACTCTTTAAAAGCCACAATCTTAATCTGGAGATAAAAGTAAGGCTCCTACGATGTTATATCTTCTCAATATTGTATTACGGAGTTGAATCCTGGACACTAACTGAAGCAATGGAGAAAAAACTTGAAGCCTTCGAGATGTGGCTATACAGGCGAATTCTAAGGATATCATGGACAGACAAGATAACCAACGAGACCGTATTACGAAGAGTGGGCAAAGAAAGAGAGGTGATGTATACCATTAAAAGGAGAAAGTTGGAATATCTCGGACATATAATGAGAAACAGCACTAAATACAGATTACTGAAAGTAATCCTACAGGGTAAAGTATTCGGAAAGCGAGGAATTGGGAGAAGAAGAATATCATGGTTGAAGAACGTGAGGAAATGGTTCTCCACAGCAACAACGAATCTATTTAAAGCATCAGTTAATAAAATAATTATAGCCAGAATGATTGCCAATATTCGGAACGAATAGGCACTGAAAGAAGAAGAAGGTCAAATCCTAAAGCGTTTGGTGAGAAGTATTTTAGTGGTAATGATAGCTGACAGGGTCCATTAAGGACGTTTCTAACGAAGTTATTTCTCATCGTTAATATGGTTGGCCCTTGGGGTGGAGAAGACGGTTGATAGATGTTCTGTAAATCTGTTGGACTTTCCTATATCTGATCGAGCCAGGTTCCATCATTTTTCCTAATGGGTGATTTCATTACTACCGGCCTTTTGAATTTCTTTGTGGCTTTCCAAAGAGAGTTGTCGTTAAGAGAAAGGTGTGTGACATATCTTTCAAAGGATTCGTTTTTTGCTGTTTGGATAGCGGAATAAGTCTGTGTGTGAGCCTGTTTATATTTGTTTTATCTATCGAGTTTCGTGTTCTTTGCCATTTATGACGGGCTTTCTTTCTCTCTTCTACTAGTGTTCTAATGTGGAGGGGTATACTACACCTTTCATCAATGGTTTTTTCCTTTAAATGAGTATCTTTTCAAGCGACCTGTTGTATTTGTTCTGTTAGATATTTTACAGCTTCTTCAATATCGTTTTTGTGGAGTCGAATGTCAAAAGATATTTTTTTATTGATTTCTTTTTTGAATTGAACCCAATTCGTGTTACTGGAACATGGCCTTGGTGCAAGAATTTTCCAAATTATATTGGTACTTGGGTAATCAAGATAGCTGTTGTCCGAATGTAGATCAAAACTGGGGGTGATGTCGCTGTGTATTTCCCTTAGTAATAGCAAAGTCTTAACAGATCAGGAATGTTAATTACTAGTTAACTGGGAATAAACCACAATTAAAGGTTAAATTACGTTTATTGAAGTTTCAATTTCCACTTCGGGAATCGTTCTCAAAATACAATTTTTTTTTTTGTATTTTAAGAACGATTTCCGAAGTGGAAATTGAAACGTCATTAAACGTAATTTAACCTTAATTTGTGGCTTATTCCCAGTTAAATAGTAATTTATTTAAAATGCCACAAGAAAATAGCTCCAGAACAATATTAGGAATTTTGTTGTTATCAGTGGGCAATATGTGGGGGTACCAGTTGTTAGGTATTTCAGGTTATTATCTTGTATGATTTTTAATAGATTTCTGTCTTTTGGAGATATCAGTCTTGCTCCCCATGTTGTATGTTTTGCATTATAGTCACCTGCCACTAATCCCACCAAGTTGTTCAAAAAAACTCTATGTATTTCTCCAGATTGATGGTATGGCGTCGGCTGTAGATAGAAGCTATTGTTAATGGAAAGGTGAGCGTATGTACTTTTATGATAGTACTCTGCATTACAACCTGAACCAGCATGGACTGTTTCATCTGGATGGTTTGCGTAATAGACAGAGTTGTGTGGAATTTTTTATAAAAAACCTCTCAGTTGTGTGACTCTCAGGTATAAGTAAGATGCCTATTTTGTTTAATCTTAGAAATAGTATAATTTCTTGCACATAGTTTGTGTGCAAGAAATTTGCGTTCCACTCTGCTATTCTAAGTGAGTTAGCCATTACGACATTTTACTTATCTCTGTTGTAAGCATGCTTAGTATCATGCTGTTTTGGTTTATCAATTGTGCAAACATATTTTTAAATTCGTTGAGGAATTCTGTAAGTTTATTTGAAAGTTCTGAATTATTGTTGTTATCTTGTGAAGAAGTATTAGTTGCTGCAACTTGAGCATATGTTACATGTGATTGGCGTATGTGGTGAGCATTAGTGTTACTTTTAATTTAGGTTTGGAACTCTAGATATTGGAATGCTGCTTGTTATATTTTTGTTTTTTGAATTTACTTGGTCTTTATATATCCTTTATAGTTTGCTGGATGATTGCCATTACATAAGGCGCATGTTACTAGTATGTCGCGTTTTGCGGTCGGTTTTTGTGTCATATGATCCACCGCATTTAACATAGGCAAATGGCCTCAGGCAGTAACTTTTTGAGTACCCGTATTTTTGACACCTTGTGCATTGTACTACAACATATGTTTTTATGTTTTCATTTGGCTCTATATCGACAAAGAATAAGGGCAATGGTTCTTTGGTAACTCTACGTCTAACATTAATTATGTTGCGAACTTTAAAACCCTTATTATTTAATTCATGCGAGATATCTCCTGTGGGTATTGAATGATCCCACAGAGTCCTCTTATGACAACTCTATAGGTCCTCTCTTGTTTCGGTTGGTAAGTGTGATGTACTATGTTTTCTTTTCTAAGGTGCTGTATGAGTGTCCTGTAGGTGTCTGAGTTTGTAGAGTTAATTCTTATTGTATTATTTGAAATGGTTTTGGCGTAATAGGTTCCTGCCGCAGTTACAGTTGAAAAGTTTGCACTATAGCACTATAGTCAGTAACTTCATAAATATAGATTGGTGGCGGTCAGCAATCTTTTTTGGTTATATTTGTGTTTTGTGTATTTGATAAATCGCTGTTGCCAGTATCGCTTAAATGTTTCAATATCAAAGAATTAGCGCAACAGAATATTTCAAGGATGGTTCAAGGTACACACCGCCCAAGGTACACTACTTTCCCCTATTCATTTGTTGATAAATTGGTTGGCCATTATTATCAAATCCCCAAATAAGTTTCCCGAAGGGAACATATTTCTTTTGTTTGTTTCACTTATCACTTAGTTTTTGTTACTTTTTACTTTCACAATTTTTTGATGCTGATAAGATAATTTCTAGTTAATTATGTAGTTTTACAGTAAAAAACTACTAAAAACTACTACTACTAAAAAAGTAAAACTTTTACTTGAACAAATATTATCATTGACAAGTTCTGACTGTGAGTATATACCAACATCAGCAGGTAACTGCACATCAAACATTATATTTGTTACCGATGATGTAACTACAATGGGACCATCCGCTACTTCAGTAGTGGCTGAGCCTGGCCTAAAATATTTTATAACTACTTGTATGTAAATTTATCAAATAAATGTACATTTCTTCAAAATAAAAGTATATGTAAGACTGTGTGTTACTTCCATACCTTAAAAATAGGCATAATTTCTGCTCAGGAGTCAATGGATTTGGAACACAGCTTGCTTGTATTGCACAAAGATTGTCTTTTATATATCCTAGGACGTAATCAAATAAGACCGGCGTCAACCGAAAATATTCTTTGAACTTATTTTCGTTAGTATGTAAATGGCGACAAATCAAAATTTGGTATGCACCCGCTACAGTTCTAATTTTAAAAAGGTCAGATTCACTTCTCGTTTGTCGCTCGTTTTCAACGGAAATAGTACAGACGACGCTTTCTGAGTTTACACATTTTATTGCCGCAATAAAGGAACTTGATTCTTCCACCGCAATCTGACGTCATCATCGCAATATTACGGTCGCAATTTGCCGGTACCGCTTTCGAGAAAACCAAAGCTTTAGAAAATAACATTGATAGGCCTTCGTTTTGTGACCGCAAGTAGGGAATTGTGGTAACTGTGATGAAGAGTACCTGAAAAGATGCCATTTTTCAAGAAATATTTGTAATACTTACCTTATAAAATTAATAGTAGCTTTAGCAAATCATTAGTTTTTTTATTATACCATGTAAAATAGTTTTGTTTAATGGCCATCGGCTTGGTACAGTTGATTTTACAATCAGCTACCTAGTGTAGTATGTGTAGTGTGTGTGTGTGTGTGTGTGTGTGTGTGTGTGTGTGTGTGTGTGTGTGTGTGTGTGTGTGTGTGTGTGTGTGTATGTGTGTGTGTGTGTGTGTGTGTGTGTGTGTGTGTGTGTGTGTGTGTGTGTGTGTGTGTATGTGTGTATGTGTGTATGTGTGTGTGTGTGTGTTTGTGTGTGTGTGTGTGTGTGCGTTTTGAGTAAATGTCTTGTTACTTTGAAAAGTTGGCGTCATTGTCTTTACAAAGACCCACTAACTGTATCCGAACGTCTGTGGTCCCTCCGTTGAGTACTGATCCCACAATGATAGTAAAATAGTTTTATTAATAAAATAAATCAAAAAAATTATATGAATAAAATCTGAATCCGGATCTGCTCTTAAACCTAATCTTCAGAGTAAAAAAAAGAACGTAGGGGAGATCCTTGTACTTTGGAACGGTTTTTAAATAAAAGCCGGTTTCAATAGTTTTTAAATTTTATTTCGAACTGAGATTTTTTTTTTGAAGTAGAGTATCTTTAAGTAAACAAATAAAAAAAATAAAATATTAATTTCAATGGCAAATATACTTATGAATACAGAAAAATTCACCATATCATAAAGGTCTCAAAGTACACACCGAGGTTGGTACTTTGGAACATAAGTATGTGTACTTTGAAACGCTTATTTATTGGACGTTAAATGCAGATAAATCGATAGAAAATGTCATCTCAGCATTTCTTCTGGCAGTGCCCCCCACTACTGAAGGGGCTCCTAGTTTCATCACCATATCTTCGTCAGGCAAGTCATAGACAGTGTCATTTTCGAAAAGAAATTTGGCGGCAAAGTTACTTCTTCTTAGGTATCTAACTTTAAACCCATCATCATTCACTCCAACGACATTAGCAACAAAATATCGTTTTGTCTTTTTTGTTGCAATTTGTGCTAAAATAAAATCTCCCACGCAGGGCTTGTTGCCAGACTCAAGAAAATCTTTATCTTCCTCTTCTGCATTGGCAAAATCCACGTCATCTAGTGAGTCGTCGCACGTTATTTCGCTTTCTTTTATTACATCTTCATCAGAACTACTATCAAGAACCTTTTTGGTTGCTTTTTGTTTTTTTTGAAACAAAATTCTTCGTGGTTTTAAGGAGCGCCATCATTTCAATCTCGTTCTTCTCTGGGGTATCTGTAACTATTCTACAGCGCCCTAGTTTCTTACCTCCTTTCTTCGTAAATTTCCTCGCAGCTGCCTTGGGAAACGGGCGAATTTGTTCAGGGCTTTTATGTTGATTTAATTCATTGGATACTAAGGAAGAACTAGAATCATTAAATATACTAGTTGTTCCTGAAGGCATTCCTAGACCCTCTACAGAAATATTCGAGGAATTGTTAGTTTCGGAGGTATTTTGATTATTTCTTGACTCTTCTGCAACTGGTGGTCTATCCGTAACATATGAACTGAGAAATTCGTGCTCCTCGAAAACGTTTCTGTTGAAAGGAAAAATTCCAGAAACGGTAAAACCAGACTGGATATTTTTCTGTGTAAATGCCTGTGGATATGCATTCCCAACACACTCAGCAATATCATAGATTGTCATCGTTTTTGCAGGATTTGAAATTAGCCACTCGGAACAAGCTGTATTATAATATTTCTTTAGAGGTCCGAAAACCGACCTATCTAACGGTTGTAACTTGTGGCTGGTGTGAGGTGGAAAGGTCAGCATGACGACTCCCGATGATTTTGCTAAATTTAAAGCTTCCACTGAAATGTGGCTCTCATGATTGTCGACAATCAGTAATGATTTATTGTCAGTACTTGAATTTGTATGTTTTATATAGTGGTTTAAATACTCAACAAAAATCGTAGAGTTAGACCATCCACTAGGATTCGCGCTCCCAACACTACCTATTGGAGACCCTTTCAGCATGTATTCTTTAAAAAACACACGCGGAAATACAAATAAAGGAGGTACACAATTACCAATAGCATTAATACAACAAATTAGAGTCACATTTACACCTCTTTCAGACGATGTGATGCTGCCGACTTGTTTAACTCCTTTCGTTGCAATAACACGAACCGGGGTATGCACCGTGGTTAGTCCGGTTTCGTCTAAATTATAAATTCTATCCGGACTAAATGTGTATCTTACCATAAGTTCCTCCATCTTATCAAACAATAAATTAACATTTGTTTTATTAAATGCTGTCGATCTGGCTAGACTTGTTGCTTCTTTTTTACCTTTTTACTTTTTTACCTGTACCACTCCTTTCCTGCTTTTTGGTTTGTATCCCAGGAAGAGGGATAATCAATATTATTTACACGTGCGTAATTATACGCTAACTTTCTTAATTCGATAGTTGAAAGGCCGTAATGCATCTTGGCACAAATGGTAACATACTTTAGTAGCTCTTCCTCTTGCTGTTTCGTAAAGACTAACTTAACATCTTGTGATGCACTATATACAAAATGCTCTTGTCCAGATTCTCTGTGTTTCTTGAGATGTCTGCATAAGGTTGCTTTAGATACTTTAAAGTCTGCGCTGGCTTGTCTTAGACTGAGCTGTTTTTGCAATACAGCATTAGCAGCATTTTCGACGTTTTCGGCTACAGGTTTTATTCTTTTAACGTCTGTTTTGCTTCTCGGCATCTGTAAGCCAAAAAATAAGCGTTTAAATTTTTATAACCGTCTACAGTCCATACAACTTGTACTTTGGACCACGTCCGTGTACTTTGGAACATGGTCCAAAGTACAATTCAGAAGACGTTTCAAAGTACACGATAATCACATGTTTAAAATATTCGTTTTTTATTACTCAAAATAAACACAATTCTCTGCAAAAACTAAGAAAATATATTGCTTAAAACTTCTATATTTGTGTAAACATAGACAAAATATAATAATATTAATATACTTACAGTTATTTTATTCGATGGCAGAGGATACGAAAATACAAAAATGGTCACGCCACAAACAAACAAATTTAACTATCAAGTTTTTTGACCGATCTGCTTCATATTACGTGTTCTGCCCTCTGTGAGCGCATAGGAACGTTATATACCTAGTTAATGCACCTGAACCGCTAGTGTGCTGTAAAAGTCCGAACGTTTCAAAGTACAAGCGGTCTCGAAGTACAAGGATCTCCCCTACCTTTTTTTCGCATATTTTGCCGCCATGTGGACGGATTGCGAATTCGTTTGCGAGTTTTGTTGTTTTCAACATGTGTTATAATAGTTTTCATATTAAAATACTAACAAAATAAGAAACAAACAGTTTGGCACCTTAGTCGAAAAGAAATTGCGAGAAAATATAACGATAACGACTCCAGTCATCTCCTATTGGTATATCACATGGTTGCTGCAAGGATTCTCATCGGTCAAAGAGGACATTGCCGACTTTGATTCTAAACCTTTCATAGAGATTGCCGTGTTTGCGTCTTAGGCTAAATTTATATGCTATTTTATAGGCGGATAATATTCTCTTTATTTTTGTATAGTGTTTTAAAATACAAATAATTTGATGAGTTTGAAATGGAGATTGCCGACTTTGTTACTAGGACCCTCAATTGTTAAATAGCTTTCAGTGCACTGCGTCTTTTTTCGGTGTGCGGCGAGCCACCCGCACTCCTCGTCCCGCCATGAAGAATTCAGAACAGGTTCGGTTTTGGCATTAACATACAAAATATTGTGTTTGTGCTTTAATGTTTGTGCCGTCCAAAAAATTTTTATTTAATTTATTTATACACCCTGACACAACAGCTGAAGACAGCAAATTATATAACATGCCAAATATTTCTAATTATTGTAACCTTTGTTTCAGAATGTAAGTAAAAGCCTCGTGCCTGGATGTTTATAAACAGTTTGTTTCTTTGCAACTTTGAAATTTTCACAAGGAAACCAAGTTCCTTTAGCTGGCTATATACCATGTATTACAACAAATTTATTTAAAATCCTTTATAAAAGGTATATAATTAAGACACCCCATCGGGCTACATCACATAACATTTTCGGAATTAATATTCAATCATCAGTGCTCTCTGGATGTACATGTTTTGAGCCACTAAATACTTGGGTAAAATCTCCGTTAAATGTTTTTAATTTAAATTTAAGTTACATTATTTGATCTTAAGGTAAAGTCACCTATTACCGCACCAGTTAAGGAAAGTTAAATATTTCGTTGGATTATTTTTATATTTTTATGGTTACAAAAATCTCGTAGAATTTATGTGAAGATGACTATATTACGTTTCCGAATAATTAAATTATTTTTCCAAATTTCAATTTTTATTGCTAAGAAAAAATACTAAATCAAAATAGAGCAAATTTTCCTAATACCGACCTAATAGTAATATTTTTTCCTATTACCGATTTTTTATAACCTATTACCGATTGTGAGATAACAGATGTTATCAACATTGTCTATATTTAGTAAAACACCCCTGACTATAAAAAATTGTTTATTATATTAAGCAAAACAAATAAAATATATGAAATTAAACTAAAAAAATGTCTATTACCTCATTCTCAAATTTTGATTTTAAAAAATACAATTATACAAAATACTATTATAAAGTTTAAGACAGTTTAAGATTTGCTAAACTTTTTGGTCAATTCCTTCATTTCCGGTACTGAATAAATACCTCTTTTATTTATTAATTTAGGGGGTTCAATTTTGGAAATTATCTCCTTTACTGCATAAGTTAATATATCGTCCTTCTCTGGCCATTTCCAGTTTGGTCCAGTTGCCTCCATAGATTTCACTATAACTTCATTTTGTGCTCCATTACTATTTGTATCACAAACAATTCCTGGGAAAAGTCGCCCTTCATATATTGTAACAACAAAATCGTCTTTTATGTATATGTTTTTTAATTTTTTTATTAGTTTGGGGGTTGGTGAACTATTTAGTTTCGGATTCTTTTTCTCGGGCTCAGTCGCATGCTTTTGTCCAGACTTCTCCGTTGATGTTGCCACGGTTGCGTTTCGGTTTGCTTCTAGTTTTTTTTTATTAATGCAAAGCTCTTTTAATTTCGTCTCCTTTTTGGATTTTCGTTTCCTTTTCTCATTTTCTTTGTTTTCACGGTCGACTTCAAGTCTTCTCTGATACTCTATAAATTCGTCAGACGTAGCAACGGTAGGGGTAATTCTTTTGGTAACTTTTTTGTTTGTCGATTGTTCCAATCTTTTAGGAAAATAAAACGACTTTTTAAACGGAGTTGGTGTATTTTTCAAAGGTGTTGGAAAGTTGGATAGGACACTATTTGAAATCTTATTCATTGCATCTGTGGAGTTTGCATTAATGCCGTTGTCTTTATAATTTTGTTGTTCTGGTTGTTGTTGGTTTTCCGTGTGCTGTAGAGGAGATACGTGTGTATTTGAAGGTAATTGTTGAGTATCTCCTTTGCTTAGTTGTTCAAAAATGTCATTTTGTGTTCTCTGGGACTTTCTAGCACCATTTTAATCTGTCTTTCAAGTTAGTCTCAGCGTGTACAGCTTTTGAGCGTTTTGCTATACTCGTATCTTTGCATTCATTCACATCAAAATTATCACCATGTTCTAAATTATTAGTGTTAACAACAGGGTGAATTTCCAGAACAATCTTATTCGTTTTGTCTGAGACTAGTTCCTGTGAATCATCACTAGTGGAGGAATTGACCCTACACATAGCAAGATTCCCATTTTCCTGGACTTCGAAGTCAAGAATATCCCAGTTATCTTCATTAAAGTCCGCAATACTGGAAATATTATTGATGAATGTTGTGTCATTTAGAGTAATTTGTAAGTCTTCATTTCTGTTATCCAGTTCTGCATCTAAATTTTTATCATCTAGAGATTTCCAATACACAAATAATTTTTCGAAGGTAGAGTCTCCTTGCCAAGAGCTGCCAGATGATTTGAAAGAACAAAGTGTTTCAGGGCCCAAACGATTTCGAATTGCTGTTTGAATTGTTTATATTCTTGAGTTTCTTGATTATTTTGATCTTTGTTAGAAATTTCGAAAGTCCCTGTTGAATGTTCTGCTATTTTGGTTTTGGTCTTGAAGAGTTTGTTGTATTGAACCTTTGATGAATTAAATGGAAAGAGTCCACAACATTTAAATCCATTTTTTATTGTATCTTCTTTTAAACATTTGTCGAAACAAATCTTGACTAAACCTGAAAAGTCTGTTCGTTTAATTTTGGCCATTTCGTGATTAAGTCTGAAATCATGTACCACGTTTCGCCATGTTGCTTTCACTGGTCTAAATACAGCTACGTCTAGAGGCTGCAGAACGTGGGTCGAATTTGGCAATAATGCCACCAATATTATACCTTTCTCCTTGCAAAATTCACTTAGCGCTAGAGATATGTGGGAGGTGTGTCCATCGAGGAATAATACAATCGGAAGCTGCACTCTATGTTTTTCGAGCCATGGATAAAAACAATTCGCAATATATTCATAAAAAGCTTCCATATTCATCCAGCCGCTTTCTGTATACCCTAAACCCCAACCTTGTGGCACAGTTTTTTGGAATATGCTTCGGAAGTCTTTTATATGGGAATAATATCATTGGTGGAGCAAGTGAACCATTTGCCGATACATTAGCCAATACTGTCAAACACTCTTTTTCATCATTAGCTATTCTATTATACACCAGCTTTGTTCCTCTTCTTGCTAAGACTTGCTTCTCCTTGGGACATAAAAAGAAAGCTGTCTCATCGCAGTTAAATATTCGGGATCCATCCTCAAAAATATTCATAAGATTGTTGCTCGTGAAATAATCCCCAACCTTTCTGAACCACTCTCTAATACTTTGCTCACTGACATTACTCCTACTTGCGGTAAGATTTTGGGACACTCTTGTACTAACTTCAGGATGTCTTTCCATGAATTTTTGAAACCAGTGATTTCCCGGAATACCATCTTTAAATGGATTTTGTCGTCCAAGTTTTTAATTAAATTAGCTACTGTCTGTATTAATTGGGATTTTGTGACAGGGAACCCTTGTTGCGCCAAATAAAGAATCCAATCTACAACACACTTTTCTTCATTCACAGCAAGCACAGGTTGCACTCCACACTTGGGATTTTTAAATCTTCCTGAACGTTTATCCCGTAAAGTGGTCTTTGGCACCCCGAATCTTTTAGATGCCTCGTAAACTGACATCCCATTTTTTATAGCTTCCAAGGCGCTAGACAATTTTTCTTTTGAATATTGTACACGTATTTTTGGTGCCATAATGCCTGAAAAGAAATATATAATTAATTAAAAATATCAGACGGTTTTAATGAGTGCAATGTCTGACTTAATAACAAACACCTTTTTTAATGCGTCGGTATTAGGCTATGGCATTTGCTATTATCGACCCAATAGGTCGGTAAATTGATTTCAATATGGTCGCACTTATCCTAATACCGACTGTGTAAAACTTGAGACAAATGACTGAAACGCCTTCTTCTTGTTAATTAAAGATTTTAACAATTACCATAATTAAATATACCAAAAGTAATATCTATATTAACTACATTATCCAGAGGTTTGGACTTATTAAAATATTAACATGTTTGTCGCTCCAGACAAAGAAATTTTTAGAATATTAGGTTACTCGTAACATAAATCATGGGTCGAAAATTGAACAAAACGTCGACTTAATAGTATATGTAATTAAGAAATGAACAATCACGGTGCAACTACACGGTAAAGCAAAATAATAGATTATTAAAATAAAGGTTTTCAAACCTAATACCGACCTTGGGTCGGTATTAGAAATATCTATACCTATTACCGACTCAATATATTTTTACGATTTTTTCATTAAATACTGCAAATCTTCGAAAAATTACTACATTATAGTATAGACAACATGTATGGAAATGTCTTCAAACTTTATAATAAATATATAAAAATATCTACTTGGATTTTATGCTTAATTTCTTTATTTGTGTACTTACCCCTTTAATGAATCACAAGCGCACGTAACCTACACTCTACGAAATCTGACCATAAACTAATTCGAATGGCATCAATTCGGGTACTTTCGTGCTAGACACTAATAAATTATTCACGTGATTTTGGCGAGTAGACTGAAATTGTGACAATACAACGTTCCTTTCATCCACAAAGCTTAATATTTCGTATTAATCATTTGGATCGGTAATAGGTGTTATTTTTCTATGGGTCGGTATTAGGTGACTTTACCTTATATGCTGATGTTTAAGTTAAAATTGGAATTAACATGGCAATGCCATGTTATCAATTCCAATGGTATCATTCCCACCGCAAGTTCCACTGCGCGTTAGATGGAAGGCCGACGATCGTATAAAACAGCGTACGCCAGAAGAGAGAATTGAGTTCTGTTAGAGTACTGATCTAATAGAAACCTATCTGAAAATTAGAGGAACTGCATCTGCCCAAACTATCACCATGTGCGGAGCTACTTTCCAGCACAGCCTTTAACATTAGCACCATTTTTATATTTCGGTTTTGGTCACCAAAAGAATCGTGGCTTTCAATTCGGAAATAAGATCGTCCTTACTTTTAAGTAATTCGTCCTTCGCTAGGCATTCTGATGTTTTCGTTAAGAGTTTTCTTTTGATATAAGCACGGCATTTCACCAACTTATTTTTTCCAACAACTACCAATCCAACAGCTACCTTTAAAGCACAAGATGGGTGGCGAACTGATTAACACGTTACACACCTCACAATAGTCATAACAACATTACTCATGTAACTTTTAGTCTTCCTTTTGTGGTCGCTGTTTCCTTAATTCGGACACGTGGCCTGTCTTTTTTCACATTGTGTAATGTGTCCGGTTTGGCAGCATCGACTATAATATTTGGTTGTTGGAGAGGTTATATTTGGCGTATGCGGAGCCTTACTACGCCTTATTAGTCCATAAAAACGAAGTCTGCTTGACAAAGATTGACTGAGGTCTTTCTCTGAATCAAGAAAGAGGCCTACTAGTCTAGTGAGTTTGCCCATTGTTTGAAAGTTATTCTGTGCAAAGAATTGAATTGGAAGTTAATCTCATCCAGGCTGGCAGTCAGTTCCTCTAACGGTATGTCGGAGTCGATGTCCGTGAGCACCAACTGATATGGTGATGGCCCAAAAGCAGGAGTTTGCTATTTAGTTTCCATATCGTACGTCTAATTCGATAGCGACGTATGTCAAAAACTTAACTTGTTGGGAAATCGGAAACATGCGTGTTTGCCATGCTTTCTTTAAAAATTATTTTTTTTGTTTCTAAAATACAGTGAAACTTGGATAATTCAAACCTCAAGGGACCGTTAAAAAAATTCGAATTATCCAAAACTTCAAATTATCCAAAAATTCGAATTAAAAATATATCCACAAAAAACAAAGATGCCTACAAAAAAATATTTATACAAATGATAAAAATCAACAATAGTTGACCATTTTTATCGCTTGGAGATGTTTTCGTTTCTATTTTTGCCCGAATTTTGTCAATCGAAAAAAATGGGCCAACAAAATTAGGCCAGAATACCAATGAAAGCATTTGCAAGCTATAACAAATGGTCAATTATTGTCGATTTTTATCATTTGCAGGTTTTCTCATTGGTATTTTTGGCCAAAACTTAGCCGAAACAATCGGCAGATAAAAAATTCCCAGTGAGAACGCATCATTAAAAAAATAAAACATTTTGTCTCAAAAAATTTATTGAAAATAAGAATACATATTTGTTACAATTAATGAAAATAGACTAATTTTTTCTAAAGAAATCCAAAATTTTTAGCTGCTTTTTAGAATTTAACGTCTCGGTAATGACAAACGATTCTAAGATGTTCAGTGAACTAAAAATAGAGTGACTTACATCATTTTTACTTTCAAAGTACCGTTTAAGTTGCGTAATATGGTGTGTTGCTTCGGCCGCACTCGGAACATGTATTTCTCCCGCAACTGATGATGCGTCGTCTTCATCACTCTCTTGTTTTTCATCATTGTCCTTAAGCACTTCAGCAATGATCTCTGTATCGGTTATTTCACCACATACTGCAACATCTTCATCCACGTTGACAAAATCTTCATAAGAGATGGCAGGATCAGAAATGATCTCCCCCAGCAGTCAACTGAAAGCAGCTCTTCTGTTAAATTGTCGTCTGTGTTCTCCTCCTTTTTTATGAAACCAGCTCTTTTGAAACAGTGTTTGATCGTTTCGGGTGTTACTTGGTCCCAAGCTTTCTTACAGATTCGAGATGCTTGTAGAATGTCTAACTTTATTTTAAGGGTGTCGCAATCTTTCATCAATATGTTTTCAACCAAAAAACGTATGTAAAAATGTTTAAAAATTTTTATGACACCCTGGTCCATAGGCTGGAGAACTGAAGTTATGTTAGCAGGAAAAAAAATAACTTTTACATTTTCCATCAGTGGGATAGTGGTGTGTGCCGTACAATTGTCAATAAACAAAATAACTTTTCTTTTTTCTTTTATGAACTTTTTGTCTAATTTTTTCAGCCAGTTCTCGAAAAGATCACTAGTCATCCAACCTCTTGCGCTACTTACATATTCCACTGTTTTTGACTTGACGTTCTTAAAACAACGCGGATTAGCCGACTTGCCAATCATCAGTAGAGGCAGTCTTTCTGATCCGTCCATGTTTGCACCAATTAGGAGAGTTACTATTTCTTTACTTAGTTTTCCTCCGTGACATTTTTCATTTTTAAATGCTAGCGTTTTGTCAGGAGTGCATTTAAAAAAGAGACCCGTCTCGTCAACATTAAAGATATCTCTTTCATCTATACCCTGAATCATCTCTTCCAAATTTTTTTTCCACTGATTGGCTTCTTGCTGATTAATGGTCCACTTTCTCCACAAATGGATTTGAAAGAAATTTTGTTGCGTTCTTTAAAGCCGTCGAGCCACCCTGTACTCGCCTTAAAATTGTTTTTTCCCCATTTCAATAGCAAATTGTTCAGCTTTGCTTCTTATAAGGGGACCACTCACGGGAATCTTCTTATCCCTAGCTTGTTTAAACCATTTTAACACACAACTGTCTAAATTTGGATTTTCTGGCTCCCTTAACCTTTTTCGATCTTTACTGTACTCACTTTCACTGTTGAGAATTTTTTCTTTATTCTTCAAGTAGGTGGATAATGTGTTAGGAGGAATTCCAAAGTCCCTGGCAATCTCAGATTTTTTCTTCATCCCCTTTTCTACTTCTCTAATCGCCGCTATTTTTTCCGATAACGTTAAAGTTTTGTATGTTTTCGTATTACCATGCGACGACATCTTTACTCAATACGAAGTGACTTGACGTGATTTGCGGTGATTGCAATTGCAACGCCAACGCATCTCAACTGAAGGGGCGTGCCAGATGGGCTAGAATTGAGGTGACAGGTACGGGTACAATGTACAATGGCCTTGAAACAAGTGGCACGTTAGAACAGAAAAGAATACTACCTCTTTTAGCGGAAATTTCCAGCATGAAATTGGCATTTTTAACTTGTAGAAAAGTTCGAATTATCCAAAATATAATTCGAATTATCCACGACTTTTTAACATTACTTATATAGGAAATGCTAGGGACCAGAATAAAAATTCGAATTAAAGAAGATTTCGAATTAACGAAGTTCGAATTAAGCAGGTTCTACTGTACCTATTCCTAAAATATTTTCTTGATTGTTAAGTATGAGAACTGTTCTATAAAACACGGTAAGAAAAAAATTAATTTCTTAATTAAAAGTAGTCTTTTTTTATTAACATCAAATAATATATATTATACGTCTCTATTGAATTAAAAATGTAATAAGATTATTGTCCACTATTTTGTATGTACCTCTATTGAAATAAAATTGTATGAAGCAGGTGTGTCTCATTGCGATATCCGTCAGTATTGAATTAATAAGAAATGACCAAATATCTCATTATGAAGAAATGTGTCTTTCTAGAACCATAAATTAGTTTCGACTTTTATATTATAACGAGAAATGTCTTCATAGAATTAAATTGAAATAAAATGTTCTACTTGCATTAAAATTTGGGTCTCCATTGAATTAAAAGTACTCAAGTTATGTGAAATAGCATGACAATGTGGTGTTTTATCTTTTACAAGTTTATATTTTCAATATTCAAGTTAAATAAAAAACCAAGCTGAAAAATAAACATTTATTTAGAATTAGTAACTAGAAAAAATTAAACAAGGAAATATTATTTTCGATACAAATGTTGCCTTAACCCTCTACTGCATGAATTATTGCAAACATGAAATAAAAAATATTTTTATGTATTGTGATTTTTATTAAGGTATATAAAAGGCATTAGTACATTTAAAATAACTGTTTAGGCCTATATATAGAAGTTTTTTTGCAAACCCATATATGGTTTCATATGCAATAACTACAAACTGGTAGATTTTTTGAAAATCCATATGTGGTTTCACATGCATTATAAGAACATATTTTAATAAAAAGTTCTTCTTCTACTTTTTGTAGATCTTTCGATCTGTTTAATTCTGAAGCTGCCTCTGGTTAATTTCTTGGGAGGTAGATTGCCAACTATCCCTCCATCTTTTAGGTGGTCTTCCGGGGGGTCTTGAACCGGGCGGATTGTTTTCTAGGGCAATTTTTGGGAGTCTATTCTCATCCATTCGTCTTACATGGTTGTACCACATCCTCTTGCGCTGCCTTCCCCATCTTACAATATCTTGAATTTTGCACTGCTCTCTAATGTTTGTATTTCTCACTCTGTCTCTTCTTGTTTTCCCCATTATTGTTCTTAGGGTTTTCATTTCGGCAACCCTTAGCATCTGTTTCGTTTTTGTTGGTATCTTCACGCACTTCTATGCCATATGTCATGATCGGTCGTATGCAAGTCTTATAGATTCTAATTTTACTATCTGTGCGCATATACGGATTTGACCAGACTATCTCCCGCAGACATCCTGACAGTGCAGATGCTTTGTTGATTTGACTCCTCAGGTCCTTTACTGGGTCGTGGGTGCTTGATATATCTATGCCCAGATATCTGAATTGCATCACCTGTTCTATGGGGTTGTCCTCAACCACTAACTTACATCTGAGCGGATCTTTTGCTATTGTCATACATTTAGTTTTGTTGGTAGCGATGTTCATATTTAGTAGTCGGCTTGTTTGAAAGAACTGAAAGAGCTGCCTTTGGAGATCATCTTCTGATTCGGCAATAATTGCTGCATCGTCTGCGTAACACACCATACCAATTCTTTTGTTGCCCATTCTATATCCGAGATTAAGAGATGTTACTTTGTTGATAATTTTGCCCATGAGAAGATTAAACAAGAAGGGGCTTAAACTGTCGCCTTGTCTAATTCCTCCCGGTGTTGGAATATTTTCAGTGAATTCGTCTCCTGCTCTAACTTTGGTTACGTTGTTGTTATTTAGGTTATGGAGTATCTTTGTTATACTGGTCGGTGTTTCATTTTCTATTAATATATTTAGAATGTCTCCCAGGCGAACTCTGTCAAATGCCTTCGTCAAATCAATGAAGCAAATATACGCTTAAAAAATTAAGCTAATAAAAAGTTAACATACAAAAATACGTTAGTTATGAAATTGTGATAGACAATTCCTTTTTTCATTATAACATAAAAATACTTTACACTTTATACATTTGGTGTAAGTTTTTTTTGTACATATTTAACACTGTTAAATTTTTGCCATTCTGGCATATGTCCAATGTTGTCCGTACGCACAGAATTTAACTTGATGTCTTGCAGGAGTTTTTCTTGTTCTTTTTGTTGGTATTGGGTTTGTTCCATTGGTTAAGACAAGTGGAGTTCCTTGACGACTAGACGTTGGAGTTCCTTGATGACTAGATGTTGGAGTCCCATTTTGTCCTACTGGACGACCTCTCTTTCTTGGTAGTGACTTCCCAAATTTACATAAATGTTCAGAAACGGCTTGTTTGAAGTCAAATAATGCTTCCTTGCCAAATATAAAATTAATAACACATTTAAAATAATATTCTTTTTTTCAAAAATATATATAAGCAGATATATTGTTACATACTATATACAATATAAAAAACCTAAGCACCCTAAATCAGAGAAAAATGCACGAATCAGATCAAAATGGAGAAGAACTCTGGAACAGGCGAAGACACAAAAAGGGTTGTTGTACCAGAACTAAATATATATGAAGACTACAGGGAAAAAACCAGATATGTCAAAATTTCATAAAACCGAGAAAAACGCATATTTAACTTTCAAGACCATAATGTGTCTTACATTGAAACATATAATAAAACTCGGGAGTCAAAATTGCTCCATAAAAACACATGAACGGCATTGTACTGTTTTTATTCAAAAAAATGTGTTACATTCTTTATAAATCCAGAAAATTCTTGTCAACCACAATTTGTCCATTGAAAGAACAAGCTTAGTCATCTGAAACAGAAAATTGTCAATGCTTTCAATAATGAAAATAGGTTTCATTTTGATTAGTATTTCTATTGGGAATGATCATCATCAATCAGCCAATCGCGTCCACTGCTGGACATAGGCCTCCCTCAGTTCTTTCCAGTGTTCTCTACACTGGGCCGCTTGTAGCCAGTTTCCCGCTACACGTTTAATGTCATCGGTCCATCTAGTCGGTGTCGTCCTCGGCTTCTTTTATAATTTCTAGGCCTCCATTCCATAATACGTCTTGTCCACCGTCCATCTTGTGTTCTGGCTAAGTGCCCTGCCCAGTTCCACTTAAGCGTCGTGGTTCTTTCGATGACGTCTTGAACTGCTGATCTTCGCCTGATTTGTTGGTTTGTTATGTGGTCTCGAAGGCTCACGTTCAGCATTGCACGTTCCATGGCTCGTTGTGTAACTCTAAGTTTATTCGCAGATTTTTGCGTGAGTGTTAAAGTCTCTGCTCCATAAGTTTGTACAGGTAAAACACATTGGTTATAAACCTTTCGCTTGAGACACATGGGAATTGAACTTTTTAGAATATGGCTTAATTTGCCAAATGCTGCCCATGTTAGACCTATTCGCCTCTGTATTTCATGTGTTTGATTGTCTCTGCTTATTTTGATTTCGTGTCCCAGATATTTGTAAGTGTCTGTTTGTTGTATGGTATTATTGTCAATAGTTATATTTCCACTCATTACGAGATTTGTTATAATTTTAGTTTTCTCAAAGTTTATCTTTAATCCTGCTCTTTCAGACAGACTTTTAAGCGAATGCATCATAGAAACTGTATCATGTAAGTTATCTGCGATTAATACAACATCATCTGCAAACCTTAGGTGATTTAATCTTTCTCCATCTATATTGATGCCCATATCTTGCCATTGAGTACCCTTAAATATTGACTGTCGCTGCCGTGAACAATTTTGGTGAAATATTGTCTCCTTGTCTAACTCCTCGACCTAAGCTGAATTTTTCTGTGTCTTCGTGCAGTCGTATACTTGATGTAGCGTTCTGATAGATGTTTTTGATTAGTGTCGTGTACCTGTAATCTATTCGGCTTTGATTTAGGGCTTCCAGTATTGTTTCAAACTCTACAGAATCAAAAGCCTTCTCGTAATCGACAAATGCAAGAACCAGTGGTATGTTGTACTCGATGCACTTTTCTATTAAGATCTTTAAGGTATGCAAATGGTCATTTGTGCCATATCCTGCCCTGAAGCCTGCCTGTTCTTTGGGCTGATAGAAATCAAGTTTAGGTGTTAGCCTCTTTGTTAAGATTTTCATAAAGAGTTTGTACATATGTGTCAAGAGGCTGATTGGTCTATAATTTTCTAATTTAGTAATATCGCCTTTTTTGTGTAACAAGACTATTACTGCATTGTTTTCAGTCTTTTGGAATCGTACCCGCATGTAAGCATTTAGTAAACAGTTTCGCTTACTGATTTTAATAAAATTTCTCCACCTGCTTTTATTGCCTCGATAACGAGTCCATCACCACCAGCGATCGATGGTTCTTCATTTCCTTTAAAGCTGCTCTTACTTCTGACACAGTAATGGGTAAAAGTTATTTCCGATCCCTGATTTATGAGAGTCTTTACTAGTGTCGGGAAATTGTCTTGTGGTCTTTGGCTGGTATAGAGGTCTTATAAAATTCTCTAGTTATTGGGAATGATGGTAACAATAAATACAGTAAAACCTGTCAATAACGGTCACTAAAAATGACAGAACTATTGACCGATATAAAAAGGTGGCCGCTAATACTAGGTTTTGTAGTCCACAAATTTTGGTTTGGGGAACTTTGAAACTGACAGGCTAGTACAAGTGGCCGGTTTTGACAGGTGGCCGTTAATAGAAGTTTTACTGTAACACGTCTCGTTAAAGATCCCTACCTCTGGTTGGAACATCATGGTATTCGTTAACATTTCCGTTGATGGAAGCGTGCTCCGGACGTCGGTGATTAGTCTTAATCGCAGAAATAGATCGAAGCCGACGTTAAATAAAGAAATAAAAAAAATAATTATAACAATAATAATGTACCTGTTACGAGTAATTATAAAGTAAGACGGGGAAAAAGTACACACCTGCAGGACGACAGAATCTCATAAAGCTCACTGTGCTTGGCTTTTAAAATTGCGAGGGTCCTGAAACAACATACAGGGATTAATATTATAATTTCTTGTGATACCTTATATCTTACCTGAGTAGGCTGGTAATGGTAATTCAAATTCTCCATTCTTCGTAGTTGTTGAGGTCATTCGTTTCTTCAAGATGCTTGCCAAGAATGGTCCATTGTAAGAAGATCGATGATTTATGAGTCGACTGTGCTCTGATGTAGTACCAACCTCTTTTAAAACCTGAGTTTTGAAAGGACATTTTGGAACATACTTCTTGTCCAAAAATGATTTCCAGATTTTATGATGAGGTTGAGGTAACTCCTCAACCTCTTCATCAAAAAAGTTATTAATAAAATGTAATAAAAACGATGCCACCTCATTGGAAACTTTTTTGGCAATTCCCTCGTGGTAAGAGTAAAAAATTGATTAACTAGACAAGACGTGAACATTAAAAGTGTACATTGATAGCTGGCGCTTATACTACACGTCGTATGTCGCAATATTTGGGATTGTTATATTGTTTGCAAAATCAATACAAATTTCTTCCATTTTTTTCGTTGTACAAAAATACACCAGTACGTTTCGTACGATACGTGAACATTTGGATTTTTTCTTGAAATAGAGAATACATTTTTTTACATTCAGTTTTATGAAATAACCGTGTTTAGAAATGCGAACTTTTTCTACATGCCTGTTTATATTTTTACAAGAAACAAAACGAGTATTTCTATTATGTTATGTTATATCAATGGATAAATGTCTTGTTCAACATTTGATCACTCAGAAAAATAATGATATTCGATATTCACAAATGTTTGTTCTTACAAAAAAACTTTATATTATTGAAACACGCATTGTTTAATAAAAATTTTAAATTAATCCAACGCTATCTACCGTGAAACTTGTGACA